>CM077086.1:99720726-100285667 GCA_039513925.1 Platanthera zijinensis
ACTTACTCGAGTATACTAGAGAAGTACTCGAGTATGTGGACTTAGAAAATTTCTGGATTAAGAACAGAAGGATTTACTCGAGTATAAGAAATGATCTACTCGAGTGACTGACTATCTACTCGAGTATAAACTTATCTACACGAGTATATAGAGTCTACACGAGTATGTCCAAGGATCTACTCGAGTACTAAGTCACTTACTCGAGTATATGAAGGGTACTACTCGAGTATGTGGACTTAGAAAAATTTCTTCTGAAAAACATCCTTCAATACTTGAGTCCACCATTCCAAGTGCATGTAGGAAGTGTATCCCAATAGAGAGGCTATGCACGGGCCAACACTTTGGATCACACAATGAGGGATTACATTGTATGGTCCTGTGTTTGGTGACCCATTATAGACTGACATTGGTCTACACTTGGCATTAAGGCCTGCACACATACAACTCAAACACAGCATCAAATACACCTTAATTCATCTTAGTTCAAGGTCTGACCTCCTACAAATCTGAGGTATTTTGGAGACAAATCCCAACAATCTCCCCCTATTTGTAGATATCAGCATTCTCTATACTAAGGTGAATTATTCAGAGTAAAAAGAACAATACACATATACTTGAAAAAAAATAAGCTAAAGCAGGATAATTAATGAAATAGCCATAATCAGAATCAAATATATATATAGAATTGTTTTTAACAAAAGGAATCCATTTCCACATTCTCTTTACTCAAGAGGGTCCTTCCTTATGCATCCTTTCTCTCTTCAGCTCTTGCCTCTCTAGGTAACTGAAAGGCTTTGGAAAGTAAGTTCTGGGCCTAGGAGGAGCAGCTGGATTATTGTGTCCCCAATTCCTGTCATGAAGTCTGATTTTGATTTGGGACACTTCATAGGCTTTCCATTCTGAATGACTGTAAAACTGGTCTCTGTTCTCACCAAGATCTGTAACCAATTTCAGGGTATCAAGGATTAGGGATTTGGAGGTTGGACTCCAAACTTCAGAATGAATAATTGGTGGTCTGCTTTCAGAAGCTAGGGCAGGATCTCTATTGGGTGCAGAACGACTGGCAGAAGCACCTTCACCATATTTTCTCTTCTTCCTTGGAGCTGGAATTTCATCTTGCCACAAATTAGTATAGGTGAGAGGGGGCTCAATCACATCACCCTCAAGTCTAGGTGAGAAAGCTGGCACACCTTCTGGAATGGTTGCCTGGGCTGGAGCATCTGCAGGAGGTTGTGCTTCAAGAGGATTTAAGAAGTGTGGAATGATGGCAGGGTTGAGCTGGGCATTAGGGAAATTCATGTTGTGCAGCCAAACAGCAGTGTCATAGGTATAGAATTTCACAGACTGGAGCTGGGAGAGAATATCTGCTTTCATTTCTTTTACAAGACCATCCACAGTAGCTTGAGCTTGGTTAGATAGTGTTTCAACTTATTCTTTTACAACTGCTTGAGCTTGCTCAGATAGTTTTTCCACTTGTTCTTTTACTATTTTCTCCCCCTTGGTGATATCTACAGATAGCTGAGCTATAGCTTCATCCCTGAACTTGCCAACTTCTTCACAGATTTTCATAAGATTTGCCTCAGCATGCTTGTCCAACTGGATCTGATTATTGGCAACAATTTCTTGTTGATTTCTCAGTTCACCTATGCTTGAGATTGTGTGATCTATGGCCTTGCCACCTAGCTGGAACAACCTTTTTAGCTCATCAGTATTGGCCTGGATTTCTGCAAAGCCTCTACTCATCTCTTGTTCAAGAGTAGTGACTTTGTGATTGACTGATGCTAAAGATTCATCAAAGTACTTTCTCTGTGCAAGGAGCATCTGTTTAATTTGACTTACCATATCTGAAGAAGAGGGGGCTGAGGTTGGTGCAGGAATTGAAGGAGTAGGAGCAGGAGTAGTCCAAGGAGCAATTTCTGTAATGACCACTGAGCTGACAGCTCTTTTGAAGGGTTCTATTTCAACAGTTTCTTCTGTATTAAGGAAGGATGGCATGGAGAAATCCAAAGTCCTCAGAGGTGCCTCCACAGGATCTGGAGACATTTCCTCATCATCAGACAAGAGAATATGATCAGATTTGCTGGGCTCACTATCAGGAGACTTGGCAGGAGACTGGAATGGAGTCTGAGCTGGAGTCTGTATAGGAGATGAAACTGGAGACTGAATGGGAGACTTGGCAGCTGATCCACTCTGAAATAGAGGAGAATCTGAGCTGAGCTCATCAATGAATCTGTTTATATCTTCAGCTGTAGACAGTAAAGCTATGGTATCTGGAATCTCTGAGTCAGGAATTTCTGATTGATGATCTGCTGGAGGAGGAGAGACTGGAGGAGTAGAAACTCTGACCTCTGCTAGTTCTGGAATCACTGATTCTGAAGAAACTTGATGCTGAGGAAGAGAAGAGGCAGGCTCCCCCTCAACTATTGCACCAGAGGTAGCAGTAGTTTGATTTAGAGGAGGAGATGGAATCCTGTCTTCAGGTAAACTGGTTTCTTGGTGAGTTTCTGAGATGGCATCAGCCTTTGAAGTTTGGGCAGAATTCAGGATCTTGATGTCATACCTCTGTATGGAAGAGATGGAAACTTTCTTCATGTGGTGAAGAGGAGTCCCTTTAGAGAAGTCAAACACTGTAGGATTAATCTCATGGAGGAGGAGTGAGATAATCCTAGCATAACTTGGATGTTTCACGCTCTCTCGGATCTTATCCAGTATCATCATTCCGAACTGGAATTTCTTCCTGCAGACTATGGCTTGCATGACGTCGAATAAATTTTGGGATACATCTCTTATGGAGTATGTCTTACACCATAGGATTTTGGCAATGACATCAACTAGAAACTTGCCTTCTGAATTGAACAAGGACCGATTCAAGGTTTCACCTCTACCTTCAGGATCTCGACCACAGAATAGGGAAGTACGGTCGGCATCTTCCTTTTCTAGGTCGTCTTCTTCGTCAACCACGGGCATCCGAAGCAGAGTGGCGATTGAAGTTTTATCCAAACGAATCTCAAGGCCTTTTACCTTTGATTTCAGAATTGTGCCATTATGTCTAACCTTCAGATTTCTGTAAAATTCTTCAACATCAGGAAGCAGGAGACGGCAGGGTTCTTGAAGAACGAAGGACAATCCGGCGGTGTCCAAGAGAATCAGTAAATTTTTGAAGTCATCCGAAATATCTGCAATACCATCTGTCACGAGTTCGGAGCCGATTCCAATCTTGGAGGAGGGAGCCATCAGCGATTCTGGAGGACCAAGGGAAAAAGAGAGGAGGAAGACAAAACTCTACAACTGTTCTGGAAGACGAAGGGACGGCAGCTACTCGAGTGAAATGAGAAGTGGAAAGGATTTCTGATTTTTCTAAATATATATATGACCCTAATTAGGTTTAAGGAGGAGTACTGAAAATAAAATCATACCTGATATGGAGCGCATAAACTTTGGTGCGAATAGAAGAAAAAAAAAAGAGATTTTCAAATTTCTGATTCCCGTATACTCGAGTAGGTTTGGCCATACACGAGTATGAGATGGAGTATACACGAGTAGATCAAGTAACATACACGAGTAGGTTACCAACTACTCGAGTATGTCAATTTTGGCACTCGAGTATTTTCGTTTACTCGTGTATATATCTCTATGTACTCGAGTATATCAGTTTGAAATATAATTTTCTTGGGAGAGATTTACTGCCACTGATATCTTCAACTCTGAGCCTGTCTGTGAATCCACCATCACTATTCCTCTTTGTTGAGCAGTCCGAGTTGCGTTTTGAAGAACGAGAACTTGGACTCGTCCAGCGGCTTCGTGAATATATCTGCCACTTGCCTGTCTGTGGAGACATATTGTAGATCTATGTCTCCATTCTCCACATGCTCCCGAATGAAGTGATAGCGAAGCTCTATATGCTTGGTCCGGCTGTGGGAGACTGGATTGCTGGCAATTGCTATAGCACTGGATGAGTCGCAAAACAAAGGAATGTTCTGGAACTTCATGTTGTAGTCTTCAAATTGATTCTTGATCCATAAGAGCTGTGCACAACAGCTGCCTGCAGAGATGTATTCTGATTCAGCCGTTGAGATGGCTACACAGTTCTGCTTCTTACTGCTCCAGGAAATAAGTCTCCTTCCGAGAAATTGGCAAGTCCCGGAAGTGCTTTTCCTGTCGTCTTTGCTACCTGCAAAATCTGCGTCTGAAAAACCAATTAGTTCACTATCATTACTTCTTGGGTACCATAAGCCAAGATTTGGTGTGCCTTTGAGGTATCTCAGGATTCGCTTTGCAGTGATGTAGTGAGATTCCTTAGAGTTCACCTGAAATCTAGCACATACACATGTTGAGAACATTATATCTGGTCTACTCGCAGTAAGGTAGATCAAGGACCCAATTATGCTTCTGTACTTGGTTTCATCAAAAGGTTTCCCTTTCTCGTCCTTGTCCAGAGATATAGCTGAGGCCATTGGAGTCCTCATAGAGGTTGCATTCTCCATTCCGAATTTCTTAAGCAGCTCTTTGGTGAACTTGGTCTGTGAGATGAAAATTCCATCCTCAGATTGTTTCACTTGAAGCCCTAAGAAATACTTCAGCTCTCCCATACTGCTCATTTCAAACTTCCCTTGCATAAGTTTAGAAAACTTCTTGCAGAGGTTGTTGTCTGTAGAGCCGAAAATAATGTCATCGACATAGATTTGCACTAGCAAAATCTTGCCTTTTATTTCCCTAAGAAATAATGTCTTGTCTATCTTTCCTCTCGTGAACTTATTCTCAAGAAGAAAGGTAGACAGCGTCTCATACCAAGCTCGAGGAGCTTGTTTAAGACCATATAGTGCTTTTTGCAGTAGATAAACGTAATTAGGAAAGGTTGAATCAACAAAACCTGGCGGTTGCTCTACATACACCTCTTCCTTTATGTCACCATTTAGGAAGGCGGACTTAACGTCCATCTGATAGACGGTAAAGCCCTTAAGTGCAGCGTAGGCAAGAAATAACCTGATCGCCTCCAGTCTTGCTACTGGAGCATAAGTCTGGTCGAAGTCGATTCCTTCTTCTTGACGATATCCCTTGGCGACAAGTCTGGCTTTATTCTTTATAATAGTTCCATCTTCATCCATCTTTTTCCGGTAGACCCATTTTGTCCCGATGACGTTCTTATGCTTGGGTCTAGGAACAAGTGTCCAAACTTTGCATCGTTTGAACTGATTCAATTCTTCTTCCATGGCTAGAATCCAGGATGCGTCGAAGTTGGCTACCTCAAATTTCTTTGGTTCAACCTGTGAGAGAAAACTTAAGTGTAAATTCTCGTTAGTTGTACCTCGACGAGTTCTGACGCCATCCCGAGGATCTCCTATTATTTGGTCAACAGGATGATCCTTCAAGTGTCTGAACTCTAAAGTCCTTGCATCTGGGATCTCTTCAAGCACTGGAGTTGCATTTTCAGCTGGGATGTCTTCTTCATCTTGATCATCTACCTCTCCAATAGTGGTTGTAGAGGGGATCTTGATGAACGTCTCATCTTTATCTTCTATAGGTTCATCCAAGCTAAGTTCTTTCAACTTTGTACCTGCATCTACAATAGGCACACTAGACGAGTTGCTTTGCAACAGACTCGTCTCATCAAATACAAGATATATCGACTCTTCCACCACCAGAGTTTTTCTATTGAATACCCTATAAGCCTTACTATGGCTACTATATCCTACAAAAATACCTTCAAAGCTTTTCTCGCTAAACTTGGTAGTGTGATACTTGCCATTGTTAAGTACGAAGCACTTACAGCCAAAGATTCTAAAGTATGAAATGGTTGGTTGCCTGCCTTTTAGAAGTTCGTAAGGAGTCTTATCATGGTTCTTGTTGATGAGTGCTCGATTTTGCACGTGACAAGCGGTGTTGACGGCTTCAGCCCAGAAATACTCCGGAAGTGAGGCATCACTCAACATGGTCCGACAAGCCTCTATGAGTGTTCTGTTCCTTCTCTCAGCTACTCCATTTTGCTGTGGAGTGCGAGGAGAGGAAAACTCATGAAAGATACCTTGACTTTCACAAAATTCTGTCATGGCTCCAGATTTGAATTCCGTTCCATTGTCACTTCTGATTTTGACTACGGAACAGTTGTATTCATTCTGGATCTGCCTCACAAAATTAGTGAAAATACCGAAGGTATCTGACTTGTGTTTTAGAAAGAACACCCACGCAAAGCGCGAGTAATCATCCACAATAACCAACGTACATTCCTTACCTCCCAAACTTCTAAACTGCAGTGGACCAAACAAGTCCATATGGAGAAGCTGCAAACTTCTATTGGAATCCTTGCCTATTATGCTTTTAAACGAACTTCTTGTTTGCTTGCCTTTGATACAAGCATGACAAGGACTGTCCGTAATGCACTTGACATTAGGTGCATCACGCACTAAGTTTTGAGAGAATAATTTATTAATAGTTTTGAAATTAATATGTGCTAGTCTCTTGTGCCATTGGTCAGCAAGAGATGCACTACTTTTTGCCAAAAGACACACTGGTGTCGAGGAGTCTATACAAATAAAATTTAAACAGAAAATATTTCTGCTTCGAGTGCCTGACAAAATAGTTTCCATATTATTAACCGATTTTATCAAACACTTGTCAGCATGAAATTCAACTACGTATCCTTTGTCGCATAGTTGGCTTATGCTAATGAGATTGTGTTCCAATCCTTCAACATAGGCTACATCCGAAAAGGATACGCTACCGTTAGAAATCATACCATAGCCTTTAGTGATTCCTCGATCTGAACCTCCAAAGATGACCTTTGGTCCGTTGCAGACTGAGGTGTAATTCTGTAGTAGGCTCCTTGTCCCGATCATATGCCGAGAACATCCACTGTCCAAGTACCAGATTGGCATTTTGGTGGCCTTTGGACATACCTGCAATTACAATCATTTAGCCTTAGGAACCCAAACAAGTTTGGGTCCTTGGTCTCGAGTTAGAATACTCCCCCTATGAGTATTAGCCTCATGAGTGGTCACTCTCACGTTGCTAACTTTAGGGGTTGCAGCATTTTTAGGATTGAACCAGCAATCGATGGCAAAGTGACCAACTCTACCACAGCACCAACAGTCAAATTTGTTGTATCTTTGCCTCATCTTCTCCTGCTTGACTACCTCGAGAGGAGGTCCAACAGGGGCAGCATTTTTAGATGTGGAGGCTTCATGATGATGGCACGTGCATGAAGTCTTGTCCATCTTCAGCTTTTCTACAACAACTTTCACTTTGGGTGCCTTCTTAATATTATGACCATGAACATAAGGTCCATAGCTCTGAAGTTGAATCTCCTCATAAGGTTCCTTGAAAACGCTCTCACCAAAGTTGCGAAGGCGAGTCCACCCTTGGTATCTTGTCTTAGGCTTCTCAGGGATAGGCCTGCTAAAGTGACCATAGGTGGATTCGTAGTCAAGATCGTTCGTAGGAAAGATGACTTTCTTGAACGTGACTGGCTCCAAGGGAGCTTTCCCTTTCTCTTCGGCAGAGGCCTTCTTGGCCGCCTTATTTCTCCTCTTGGCCTTGTTTCTCCTAGAAGATTTACTAGGAGCTCCTTTGTGGCCTAGACCGACACCACTTGCCTTAGCTGAGAATTCAGCAATCATAGGAAGCACAGTCTTAGGCTTCGAGAAGCTTTCTACAAGCTTCTTCTCAGCCAAGAGTTGTTCTTCCAATTCCTTGATGATTTTCTCTTTAAGGTCAAGGTGCCCGAGAGCCTTGTTGTATTCTTCGATAGATTTATCGAAGTCTTCCTTGAGAGAGTCAGTCTTAGAGACTTCTTCTCTAAGGTTGCTCTCTGAAGCTTTTAGAGATTTTATCTCCCTAGCTTGAGTTTTCACAACTTGGCGACATTTGTCGTAAGCCTTGAGTAACTCCTGATATTGTATCATGAGTTCCGATTCATCCTCAGAGGGATAGCCCTCTGGTTCATTGTCATCATCAGAGTCCGAAAGAGGGGTGTGAGATTTTACCTCCCCAGTGAACTGGGGGACTTGCTCATCGTCTGTTAGAGCCATTAGCCCAAAGTAAGCTTCTTCCTCTTCTGCACTTGACTCGGATGAGTCGGAGTCAATGAGAGTTTTGCTCTTCTTAGCTAACAGACTCTTTTCTGTCCTCTTCCTGTTGTAGGACTTCTTGTCTTCTTTCTTGCAGCCCTCTTTCTTCTTATGGGGGCAATCCGCAATGACGTGACCTGGCTTGTTGCAGCAATAACAAACAATATCAGTGGAATAATGTTTATTCGGTTTCGAGCCATACCTGTCGTGGCTGCTTGAGCTCTTTTTCTGACGATCACCATCATTGCGTGATCTATTATATGAGGCATCCTTGCCTTTCCATTGCTTCTTTTTGTTCAAGAATTTCTTGAACTGCCTTGAGAGTAGAGAAAACTCTCCTTCAGATAGCTCCGAGCCAGAAGAGCTTGGTTCAGACGAATCTTCATCATCAGCTTCAGGAGCTGGGGCAGGAGAGCTAGCCTTTATCTTCCTTGAGCTGTCTGCCTTTAGAGCGACAGATTTCTCCTTGGATGCAGACCTGCTTGTATCTTCTTCAGCTTTTCTTGAGTTGATTTGCAGCTCGTAAGACATAAGCTTTCCGAACAGATTCTGCGGGTCCGTCTCAGCTAGCCTTCCAAACTCCCGAATGGCACATACCTTATTGTCCCATTCCTTGGTTAGGGATCTTAGGAATTTGTCATTCAGTTCTCCGTTGGTGAAGACTCGGCCATAAACTCTTAGGCCGTTCACTATCTTGAAAAAGTTCTCGAACGTGTCAGCTATGGCTTCTTTGTGACCTTGCCTGAAGGCTTCATACTTTTGATTCAGAAGGGATCTCCGATCATCCCTCACTTCTTCAGTGCCTTCCATCAGAGTCACAAGGGATTGCCACATCTCCTTGGCAGATTTGCAATGGATGAGATTCTGCAGCATTGAGTTATCGACTGCACTTGCTATTATATTTTTGGCTTTCTTATCGAGGAAGACAAGTGCAATCTCGTCTTTATCCAAGTCCATCAGCTTCTTAGGAACTTGTTTGGATGAGTCTATAGTAGAGGCAACCATAGGAACATGCGGACCTTCTTCAACAATCATGAAGATCCGAGGATCCACAGCTTCCATGAAGAACCTAACTCTTTCCTTCCACATAGGAAAATTATTCTTGGTGCAGATGGGAAGCTTGGCAAAATCTTTAGTCTTACTCATGCTTGATATTTCTCAAAAGACAACACGGGTAGGATCAGATCAAGGTGTTAACCTCTTAACGATCAACCTCCCCCTCTGATACCAATTGAGAGAGGAAGTTGTCTACCTAAATCACCTAGAGGGGGGTGAATAGGTGAGATGCGTGTCTATTTGCGGAATAAAAAATTAAGGAACCAGCACAGCACAATACCAAGCAATCACAGACGACAAAAGATTTATAGTGGTTCCCCAACCTTGGGTACGTCCACTTTCCTCACCAATCTAGTAAACCACTAGACTTGGCTACTCCACTATCTCGGATCAAAACGATCCTGCACCTCGGAACAACGTTCCTACAAAAACTCGATCCCAAAATGGATCTACACTCGGAAGAATAAAACTTCCTACAAGTCTCGGAGAAAAATCTCCTACACAATAATTTGTTTAAAAAAGAATACAAACAATAATGATCTCAGATCTGGATCTTGACAGTCTTCTTCCTTAAGAACTTTGGCTTGATCAGAAAAGTTGAAGACGACTTTAGAGAGATCCACAAATCTGAAAGACTGAATCACCTCGATCGAGAGAGTAGATCTAGAATCTTTAAAGCGCGGAGAGATCGAGTGATTTACTTGCGTCTGGATCGCTAAAGAATCAGGGTTGCAAACAGAGATCGGAGATCGTCGATCCAGAGCTTCTTCCGTGAACGTTAATGGCGGCGGCGGCGACTTGAAGAATTAGGGTTCACGGGATTGTTCTCTTTCTCTTTCTTAAAAATAATAATCTCTGAAGGAATTCTTTTTTAGTCAAATCTGAAATAACTTATTTATAGGTAGACTCCAACGGTCATAAGAGTAATTAAAGATGACACATGGACCTATCGGATCAATTCGAGATGACCAGCGATATTGACTTAGAGAATTTCAGGAAAGATTTGAACCGACATACTCGAGTCATAGAAGATACATACTCGAGTATCAGATGGTATATACTCGAGTGGAAAAGATTGGCATACTCGAGTAAGAGAAGTTATATACTCGAGTGGAAAAGATTGGCATACTCGAGTAAGAGAAGTTATATACTCGAGTGGAAAAGATTGGCATACTCGACTAAGAGAAGAGAAAACTACTCGAGTGATCCAGAGATCAATACTCGAGTGATGTACAAACTACTCGAGTATGAGAGTAGATACTCGAGTGAAAGCACTTAGAAAAATTTTAGATAAAGTGTGAATAAATACTCGAGTACAAGAGTTGCAGATACTCGAGTGAGAGAAAAAGAACTACTCGAGTATATTAGGAGAACTACTCGAGTGAGGGGAAAATGAACTACTCGAGTATCTTAGAACAACTACTCGAGTAAACATTGACTTACTCGAGTATAAAAAATAACTACTCGAGTACAGAGCCACTTACTCGAGTATAGGGAACTACTCGAGTATGTGGACTTAGAATATTTCTGAAATGGGAAGAACAGAACTACTCGAGTATAAACAAAGCACTTACTCGAGTAACTGACCAACCACTCGAGTACAAGTTATCACTTACTCTAGTGAATACAGCCTACTCGAGTATGTAACCCAACTTACTCGAGTACAGACCCACTTACTCGAGTATACTAGAGAAGTACTCGAGTATGTGGACTTAGAAAATTTCTGGATTAAGAACAGAAGGATTTACTCGAGTATAAGAAATGATCTACTCGAGTGACTGACTATTTACTCGAGTATAAACTTATCTACACGAGTATATAGAGTCTACACGAGTATGTCCTAGGATCTACTCGAGTACTAAGTCACTTACTCGAGTATATGAAGGGTACTACTCGAGTATGTTGACTTAGAAAAATTTCTTCTGAAAAACATCCTTCAATACTTGAGTCCACCATTCCAAGTGCATGTAGGAAGTGTATCCCAATAGAGAGGCTATGCATGGGCCAACACTTTGGATCACACAATGAGGGATTACATTGTATGGTCCTGTGTTTGGTGACCCATTATAGACTGACATTGGTCTACACTTAGCATTAAGGACCTGCACACATACAAATCAAACACAGCATCAAATACACCTTAATTCATCTTAGTTCAAGGTCTGACCTCCTACAAATCTGAGGTATTGTGGAGACAAATCCCAACAATGTCCACCTGGCTTGCATAAGATCACTTTGCCTACTATTTTAGATAGAAACTTTTCTTTGTGGATTCATTCCCTTTCGGTTTATGGCTGCTCCAATCTTTATGGTTGAATCCAAACCACACCACTGGAGAGCCTCCCTTGTCTTTGAGGCTGGGACCTCTTCTTCATCTTGAATGCTGGGTAGGTGAAGAATCTTTCTTATACTTTTTAGAGTAAGATTAACCTTAGTCCCATGAACTATAGATTTGATCTTGAGACCAGTGGAGTCCAATGTTGCAGCAGTATGGAACTCGAAACTTCTTTCTTCCAAATCTTAGTAGGTTCAGAGACAAGGTATTCCAATCCATTGTCTGTAAGAAGAGAAATCACTTGTTTGATTTCTGGCGTGACATTTTCGAAGGCAGCCCTAACCAACTCATATCCCTCATTGATGTTGTATTCAACCTTTGGCGCCATTGGAATGATGAGAAAGCTTGAGAGGAGAGAAGAGAGATTTTCGACACTGGGTTTTAGTCTCGAAAACCTGGTGAGCGTGTCAACAGAATATGTTCTCGACCTATATATACCTTTTCAAAACACAGAAGGTCAAGAGGCGGACAAAAATTGTCGAAAAGTGTCGACACTGTTGACAAGTGTCGACACATACTTCTATAGTCTCGACCACAGTGTAGACTACCATGTATCGACACCAATTGATGATATGTCGACACAGGAGATACTAAATTGTTCAGCCGAAACTATGTGTCGACTCTTAATATAAGAGTCGACACAAAATCTGTATGTGTCGACACCATTACTCTGGTTGTGTCGACACTACATATCTGGATGAGTCGACTCTTTGACCCTTAGGTGTCGACACAGATTCTCATGTGTCGACACATTTTCCCTGACTAGTCGACATGACTACTCTGTGTCGACTCATTATCACTGAATGTGTCGACACCATTTTACTTAGCCAAATATTTAATAAACTAACTTATGGACAACATTCCTAATTCAACTTTAAATCTATTGAATTTAGTTTCATCCAGATGCTTAGTAAATACATCTGTAATTTGATAATCAGTTTTAACAAATTCTAATGAGATGTCTTCTTTTTCTACATGTTCTCTAAGAAAATGGTATTTTATCTCTATATGCTTAGTTCTACTATGTGTAACAGGATTATTTGTAATAGAAATAACACTCTTAGAATCACACAATAAAGGTGTTCTACTTACTTGAATACCATAGTCCTTTAGCTGATGCTGAATCCACAATAGCTGTGCACAACAACTTCCTGCTGCCACATATTTAGACTCAGCAGTGGATATTGCCACACTAGTCTGCTTCTTACTGCTCCAGGATATCAATCTTCCTCCCAAGAATTGGCATGTACCTGTAGTACTCTTTCTATCTTCTCTACAGCCTGCAAAATCTTCATTTGAATAACCTGTTAGTAGAAAATCTCCATTCTTAGGGTACCAAAGGCCTAGATTAGGTGTGCCCTTAAGATATCTCAAAATCCTTTTGACTGCAGTATAATGTGATTCTTTAGGGCAAGCTTGATACCTAGCATAGACACATATAACATACATAATGTTTGGTCTACTAGCAGTGAGATATAATAGAGAGCCAATTATTCCTCTATACAAAGACTCATCTACAGGCTTACCTGTATTTTCTTTGCATATTGTCATATTTGTTCCCATAGGAGTTCTCATGGTGGAGGATGATTCCATACCATACTTCTTAATTAATTCCTTGGTGAACTTAGACTGGGATATGGACAAGCCATCTTTAGTCTGTCTTACTTGGAGTCCCAAGAAGAACTTAAGTTCCCCCATACTGCTCATTTAAAACTTCCCTTGCATAAGTTTGGCAAAATTTTTCCAAAGGTTGTTCTCTGTAGACCTAAAAATTATGTCATCTACATAGATCTGAACTAAGATTATCTTACCTTTAGATTCCCTTAGGAATAGAGTTTTGTCTATTTTACCTCTTGAGAATTCGTTCTCAATAAGAAAAGTAGACAGGGTTTCATACCAAGCCCTTGAGGCTTGCTTTAACCCATACAATGCTTTCCTAAGTCTATAGACATAACTAGGTTTAAGAGAATCTACAAAACCTGATGGCTGCTCTACATAGACTTCTTCTTTTAGATCACCATTCAGGAATGCTGATTTCACATCCATTTGGTATACTTTGAAGCCTTGATATGCTGCATAGGCAAGGAACATTCTGATTGCCTCCAGTCTTGCTACTGGGGCAAATGTTTGATCAAAGTCTATTCCTTCTTCCTGCCTGTATCCTTTAGCAACCAATCTTGCTTTGTTCTTCACAATTACTCCACTCTCATCCAACTTGTTCCTAAAGATCCACTTTGTGCCAATGATGTTGTGGTCTCTTGGTTTAGGAACTAACTCCCAGACTTTGCACCTTCTGAATTGATTAAGCTCCTCTTGCATAGCATTAATCCAGTGTTGGTCTTGGATGGCTTCTTCAAATTTCTTAGGCTCCAGTTGAGATAGAAAACTTGAGTGTAGGACTGTGCTCAGATTTCTGCTTCTAGTCTGCACTCCTTGTCTTGGATCACCTATTATTTGATTCGCTGGATGGTCTTTTAGATGTCTTATAGCTGGAGGTAGATTTTCTTCAGGTTCAACATCTCCAGTTCCTTCATTATGCTACACATCTTGGTTGTCATCAGCTTCTATATAGTCTTGTACTCCCCCTGGATAGTATCCATCATTTTCCAATACTTCATCTGCAGTTGTGCCTTCTGCAATGGAAAGCTTGTCCATCTTATTTCTTATACCTGTTGTACTGAATGATCTACAAGGCAACTCACTGTTGATTAATATTGTTTCATCAAATACAACATGTATATATTCTTCTACCACTTGAGTAGTCAAGTTGTAGACTCTATAAGCCTTACTATTGATGCTGTACCCAACAAATATCCCATCTTGGGATTTGGCAGCAAACTTAGTTAGATAAGACTTGCCATTGTTAAGTATATAACACTTGCAACCAAAGATCCTAAAGTAGGATAGATTTGGTTTTCTACCTTTCATAATTTCATAGGGAGTCTTTTTGTGGATCTTGGTGATAGAAGCCCTATTGATCACATGACATGCAGTGTTTACTGCCTCAGCCCAGAAATATTCTGGAAGAGAAGTGTCACTCAATAGAGTTCTACCAGCTTCAATCAATATCCTATTCTTTCTTTCAGCAATACCATTTTGCTGTGGTGTTCTAGGTGAGGAAAATTCTTGGAAAATCCAAAATTCTTCACACAATCTTGTCATACTTTCAGATTGAAATTCAGTGCCATGGTCACTTCTGATTTTGACCACTATATTGTTCAGTTCATTCTGAATTTGTTTAACAAAACAATGTAAAACACTTGGGGCTTCTGATTTTTGTCTCAGAAAGAACACCCATGTATATCTAGAATAGTCATCTACAACCACAAAAGTGTAGACCTTCCTACCTAGACTATAAACTGGCATAGGACCAAAAAGATCCATATGTAAGAGGTATAAACAGCTCACTGAATCCTTATTTTCAAGGCTATGAAAGGAGGATTTTGTCTGCTTGCCCTTTTGACAAGCTGAACATATCCCTTCCTTTATACACTTAACATGAGGACCATTCCTCACTAATTCTTTACTAAAGAGTTGGCCAATTGTCTTGTAGTTAAGATGGGCCAGCCTCTTGTGCCAGTTGACACAGTGAGATGCATTATCATCAGCTACAAGACAAATAGGAGAAACCTTGTTCTCATATACAAAGTCAAGACAATAAACATTTCTGTTGGAACACCCTATTACTAATTTGGGCTAGGATCACTATGTTTGTCTTAGGAAACCAGTTTGACCTAGATGTATAGTTAAAAAGGTCAACATTAGAATGTGTTTAGGGCTTAGAATTTAGGTTTGAAGCTGCCCCCAGGACCATTCAAGGAATCAGACTTAAAGCTGAGGCAAAGACAATTATCGTCGAGCTTAGGTCGACGAAACGTCGAACTCCGTTCGACGCTCTCTGAGCTCAACTATGCTAAATCGTCGAGCTCCGGTCGACGATCTTCGAGCTCAGATCGACAATATGTCTTCGGCTTGTCCTTCAGGTCGCTGAGCTCCGGTCGACGATCTTCGAGCTCAGGTCGACGTTTTCTGTCTGATCTTCATTCCAATCTCTGAGCTCAGGTCGACGATCGTAGAGCTCAGATCGACGTTTTTCCTAAGAGATCGATGTTTTTAAGGATTCAAATCAAGTCAGACTTTGGAATGTTTTTCAAATTATCTCAGCATTTATTTCAAGAGATCTGCCAGCCGTTTTCCTTTATTCTGGAGCAAGTTTCAAGGAATTCTTTTTGAGAATGTTTATTGGACTTTCCTCTAGAAGACAAGACTTTTATGGAGGACATTTAATGTCTGCTAACGGCTATCTTGGATGGAGGATCTTCAGAGAATAAATGATCCTTTTTGGGTCTGACAGATATACATAACAAGAAAAAACTACAAGAAATTCTTAGTACAAATTCACAAGATAGAGAGATCAATTCAAAAAATAAAAGTGATCAATTCTGAAGAATCAGTTGAACATTTTGGCATACTGAAAGAGTGATCATAGCTTCATCACAAGGACTCTAGACAATTCAATTTTCTCAGCCTCTGCTGAAACCATCTTCTGCTGGAGATCTGAAGCTTCTGAAGACCTATCACCCTGAAGCAAAGCTTCCACTCCTGAACTAGTCTACATCTCAGGGGGAGCTTTGACAACAAAATCAATCCACTTGTGCTTCTCTCTTTGATTGAGATAGAGATGATAACTTCACTCTTTTCCTTTTTCTTTCCTGCTGTAAAAGGGTTACCAAAACTCCCTTCAAAAGTCTTGATTCTGGTTCTGAGAACCTTATCAAAACTCAGTGGTGGCAAGACACATGATCAAAAAATCTAGTGTGGTTTTTGAGCACCTTATCAAAAGCTCATTGGTGCCCAGGACACCTGATCAACCCTTCCTGTAGTGGATTCCTACCAAGGGTGGTAGAAGAGTGGATGTACCCAGGTTTCTGGGGAACCACTATAGCTCCTTGTGTCTTCTGGTTGCTTGAGTATTTTCTTTGCTGTGTGCTGTGATTTTCTTCTTGCTGTCTTAGTTTTAAATTATATATCAAGGCACCATACACTTATACATAAATTAAATCTTAATTGTTTTGCTTGTTTAAATTGTAAAGTTATTTTTAAAATACTCTATTCACCCCCCCTCTAGTGTTAAGATAGATCTTACCCTCACTTTCAATTGGTATCAGAGGGAGGTTGGTTGTTCATACAGGCTAACACCTGAACCAAAAGATCCTTGATAAGATCAATCTTTTAAGAGGGTTATTTTCATTATATTTAATTTTATATAAAGACATGGCACAGAACAAAGATTATGCAAGCACCAGGCCTCCAGTGTGCAATCTATCCAAGTTTGCACTTTGGAAAGCAAGGATTAGACTTTACATGAACTCTATTGATGAAGACATATTTAATTCTGTTTCGACAGTGTGCCCAAGTCCACCAGCAAGCTCAAGTACAAATGTTGTTCCACCTCCTTCAGGAGCAGATGCTGAAATAAAGAAGTGGAAGACTGCAGATGCCAAGGCCATGAACATCTTAGCTCAGACAATGTCTGATGAGATATTTCAGAAGGTAGTTGAATACAACTCAGCCAAAGAAATTTGGGACAAGCTCTCTGAAATTGTCTCAGGATCTGTTGATGAAAGGAAAGATAGGAGATCCCATCTTATAAGCCAATATGAGAATTTCAAAAAGGGAGAAGCTGAATCAGTGGCTGACATGTACAATAGACTAAGTCTGATTGTCAATGAGTTAAAGACTCTGGATAAAGAAGTCTCATTGACTGAGCTGAATGACAAAATCCTAATGTGCTTCCCCAGCACTTGGGATTCAAGAATCTGGCCAATCAAAGATGGCAGAAGTCTAAATGAGATTACCACTGAAGCTCTCCTGGGCAAGCTCAAATCTTATGAGTTGCTTATTAAAAATAGAGAAGAAGAACAGAAGGCTGCATCACCAACCACAAGGAAAGAGAAGACCATAGCCTTCAAAGCTACAGAAGAGGAGCCTGAAGATAAAGCTACAGGAAATGATGAGCTCCTAAGTTTACTGGCCAAAAGATTCTACAAGATGACCAGAGAAGACTTCAGAAAAAGATCATACAAGGGACTTGATAAGCCAAGGTATGATAAATTAAATAATAATAAAGAAATTATATGTTTTGGTTGCAGGAAACCAGGCCATATTATGCCTGACTGTCTAGAAAACAAGAATAAGGACAAGAAAGATAGAAGATAAAGAAGAAAGGAGAAAGACTTTAGAAAGAACAGCTCAGACAAACCCTCCTCCAGCAAGAACAAACATACAAGGAAGGGATTTGTTGCTGAGACATGGAGTGAAACTGAAGAGGACTCTGAAGCCTCATCCAGCTCCAGTGATGATGAGGATGATGCTGATGAAAAGGAATTTTGCATGATGTCTATCAATGCCTCTTAAATAGATTCAGAAGCAGAAGAGTCAGAATCAGATTCAGAAGCTCAACTAGAAGAAGATCAAGTAATCAATTCATTTGATTTCAGTTCTGAGGACTTTAAACATGAGTTTAAAGTACTATGTCTAGATCTGTTGGAGTCTGAGAAGGAAATCACTTCCCTCAGAAAATAACTATCTGAGTATAGCACTTTAAAATCAGAGAACCTCAAACTCTCTGAAGAGTTAGAATGCTATAGAGAGGAGATAGCTTCACTGAAAAGTGAACTATCCAAGGCCAAGCAATTTGAAGAATCCCTTAATGGGAGAAGTATCAAATTAATGGACATCACAAGCACATTGAACTCAAGATTAAATAGTACACTGGGCTTGGGTGCTTCATCTAGCCAACCCATAGTATTAACCACCCCAATCAAATTTATTTCTGATAAATGGAAGGGTGTTGTAGAGGTAGTTAGGAGGAATTCAGATCTACCTAAGAAAAGCAAAGTTCAACAGAAAACGTCGAGCAGAGGTCGACGATCGTCGAACAGAGATCGACGATCTCAGGCTGAAACATCGAACTCAGCTCAACGATTCCTGAACTCTGAACTCCCTCACAGTCGATCTTCGAACGGAGCTCGACAATCTTACCCAAGATCGTCGAACTCAGATCGACGATCGTCGAACAGAGATCAGAACTTTGAACCTTCTTTCAGAGGCAAATCTCAATTCAATCCTAGAAGTGCTTCATCCCAATGTTTTAATCCTTATACTGAATGGATAATACCTCCTATGAGATACCATCCTGAAGGTTATAAGAGTCAACCTGGGATGTCTTTTATTTCTGAATTTAAGGGATATCAACCTAGGCCCAAGGTAAACTGGGTCAAAAACATATAAGCTGTTTATGTGCAGGTGAAGACCTATCCAACATCAAACCAGCTATGGTATCTGGATAGTGGGTGCTCAAAGCACATGACAGGGAATAAAGACAACTTCACATCCTTTAAAGCCAAGCTTGGACCCAAAGTAATCTTTGGTGATTCAAACTTTGGAACAACAAAAGGATATGGTGCAGTCCAAATTGGGACAGTCACCTTCAAGAAAGTAGCCTATGTTGAAGGACTCAAGCACAACCTGATAAGCATTAGTCAGCTGTGTGATGAAGGATATCAAGTGACTTTCAACAAAGAAATATGCAAGATCAAGTCAGAAGACAACACAACTGTGTTGATAGGTAACAGGAAAGGAGAAGAATACTTCTACCATAGAACATTTGCAGGTGCATTCTCTAGCTGAAGACTTGGACAGATTACAAGTTACTCAAAAGGATGAAAGTAGTGAAGATGAAGAAACTGCTCTACATCTGGAAGAAAATCTTCTTGAAGAGCCAGTTGTTGTCCCACAAGAGGAAACAACAACATAGGTTGGTGAACAATCAACACCCCCTGTTGATCTAGTAACAACAAGAGATCATCCAATCTCCCAAGTGATTGGAGACATCTCAGCTGGAGTGCAAACCAGAAATCAGGTCAATCAAAACCTGATGCACACATGCTTTCTCTCTCAAATTGAACCTCAAACCATTCAAGATGCAGAGCAAGATCCACACTGGATCATTGCAATGCAAGAGGAGTTTCATCAATTTGAAAGAAACAAAGTTTGGGAACTAGTGCCTAAGCCAAAGGATCATTCCATTATTGGAACAAAATGGGTGTTCAGAAATAAGCTGGATGATCAAGGAATTATTGAACAAGACAAGGCTAGTTGCTCAAGGATATTCTCAAGAAGAGGGGATAGACTATGACCAGACCTTTGCACCTATTGCAAGGTTAGAGGCAATAAGAATCTTCCTGGCTTATGCTGCTCACAAGGGATTCAAAGTCTATCAAATGGATGTGAAGAGTGCTTTTATCAATGGGGAGATCAAAGAAGAAGTCTATGTCAGACAACCTCCAGGTTTTACCTCTCTAACTCATCCAGATTATGTTTTTAAACTACACAAAGCATTATATGGTCTCAAGCAAGCTCCTAGAGCATGGTATGAGACTCTAGCATGCTTTCTGCTGAAGAATGATTTTGTTAGGGGGAGAGTAGACCAAACTCTTTTTATTAGAACCCATAAGTCCCATACCCTACTAGTGCAAATTTATGTAGATGATATTATATTTGGGTCTACTGATTCAAATTTCTGCAAAACGTTTTCCAAGCTTATGCACTCTAAATTTGAAATGAGTAGCATGGGTGAGCTATCCTTCTTCTTAGGATTGCAAGTCAAACAACATGCTGAAGGCATGTTCATTTCTCAAACCAAATATGCAAAAGAATTGGTTAAGAAATTTGGGATGTCTGATGCATCATGTATGAAAACACCCATGCCTACCAATGCTGTATTGGATGCTGATGAACATGGGAAACCAGTTGATCAGACAACATATAGAGCAATGATTGGCTCTCTATTGTACCTTACAGCCAGTAGGCCTGACATAATGTTTGCTACATGTATATGTGCTAGATTCCAAGTTAGCCTTAGAGAGTCACACTTAACTTTAGTAAAGAAAATTCTTAGGTATGTTAAAAGCTGTCCAAATCTAGGTCTCTGGTATCCAAAAGATTCAGCATTTGACTTAACTGGATTTTCAGATGCTGATTATGCTGGATGCAGAATAGACAGGAAAAGCACCAGTGGAACTTGTCAGTTTCTTGGTGATAGACTTGTCTCATGGTATTGTAAGAAACAAACATCTGTGTCAACCTCAACTGCTGAAGCTGAATACATGGCTGCAGGCAGTTGTTGTTCACAAATATTGTGGATACAAAACCAACTCCTAGACTATGGTTACAACTTAGAGAAGTCTAAAATATTTTGTGACAACACCAGTGCTATTTCCATTGCACAAAATCCAGTCCTCCATA
The DNA here is from genome assembly GCA_039513925.1 of Platanthera zijinensis. Classification (NCBI taxonomy): domain Eukaryota; kingdom Viridiplantae; phylum Streptophyta; class Magnoliopsida; order Asparagales; family Orchidaceae; genus Platanthera; species Platanthera zijinensis. Next base: position 99,741,490 of record CM077086.1, read on the forward strand.
GTAGGACAAAACACATAGAAATTAGGCATCATTTTCTAAGGGATAATGTTGAGAAAAATAAAATTGAACTTCTGATGCAGGCTTGCACATTTCACACAGTTTGGAACTACGGCCTAACGCCACGACACTCTTCGATCCAAACCCTACACTCGCACAATCGCTCTACGCGACACCACGCAATTACATCTATCAATATTTTGATAGCGTACGGGTAGCCAAGCCGGTTTGGATCCAACAAGGGCTATAAGGCCAATGTTCGATCGAGCTAAAAGGACCAATATTGGGTCCGACCGAGCGATGTTGTACCAAAAGAAATCTACCGAAAAGTTCGATTCGGAATGGGTAGATCTCTCCCAACAAAAGTCAAACGAGGTTCGCCAAACCTTCCCGAATATAAAACGAAGATAAGGGAAATACAAAGCATGCGAAGAAATCCACGATACAATTTCAAGCTATCTAAAACAACGCCAAAAATAATCCACCACAAGATCTATTCTAAGAAATGAAAACACACAAGAGGTAGGAGGGATTTTCGTTACCCAATCGGAAGGGTGATTCCGATTACACTCTACTTGGATCGCCTCTCAACGGCTCCGCTGGAGTTGCGCCGGAAGGAGATGAAAATCTTGCCCGCCTTCGTCGCTTCATGCCAGTGTTAGGAATCCACAAGGAGGCAAGCTTGCCTTGGCCGAATTCTTCACAAGTAAAGGGGAGGAAGGGATCCTTAACGGTGGTCGGATTTACTAGTGGAGGAGGCGGCTAGGGATGGTTGCAAGGGAGTGAGGGAGGAGGGTCGGCTTTGTAAGATGTGGTGGTGGCTAGGAGGAGGGAGGAGAATAGAAGAGGCAGAAGGGAGAAAGGTGGCCGACGGCCAAGGAGAGGGGAAGATGGGGAAGTTCGGCCAAGAAGAAGGGGGAGAGAAAAATTTCAAGAGGGGAGAATTTTTAGGGTTTCAATATTTCTTTCTTCAATGATCAAAATGAAAACACCCTTGCCTATTTATAGGCTACATCAAATGTTTGGCTATTTGCAGCCCATAGTAACTAAATAAAACAACACTCATAAAAATAAAACAAAACATGGCATAAACATTGCCATAGACATTGCCAAATAAAAAAACATGAAAATGAATTAATTAAGCTATCATTAGATTGATTTGCGCCGCGGGCGGATCTTTTGTCGTCGCTCCACATGGTCGTCACGACGCCGCCAATCTTTACTTGGAGGCGGTGAGATAACTTCCGTAAGCATGCCGTCTCCGTCTTCAACACATTGAGGGTCGTCGTCTCCATCAACTTCAATATATCCCAACTGATTTGCAAAGGGGAGATATTTTCACCAAGCCCTTGGATGAAAAGAAACACAACTTCTTCCTCAATCAGTTAGGCATGTTAGATGGAGGAAGCCTAAAGTAAATTACAAGATTTTGAAAAGCTAAAAACAGACCAAGATTAGGCTAAAAACTCATCTCTTTTTTGTGTCTGTAGGATAGTTTCTGACTCTGAACTACGCTCGACGTTCTCCCCAGAAAACGTCGAACGGAGATCGACGTTTACCAGAGAAACGTCGAACGTAGATCGACGTTTTCCCAAAACATCGACCTGAGTTCAGAGCGTGTCAGATAGTTGTATACTATCTCTTTCAGGCCTTCGATCGTCGACCTGAGTTCGACGTTCTCCCTAGATCGTCGAACTGAGATCTACGATATTGAAGCCCTTTCAGCTTCCATCAGGAGTCCTGATCGTCGAACGTAGGTCAATGATCCTTCCTTTTTCGCGTCGAACCCTAATATAAAATCATTTTTCGGCCGCCGCTCGTCGTTTACGCTTTCATACACTCTGCAACTCTTTCCCTCCAAACTTTCTAAACTTGGTCGTGTTTGCTCAATCTTTGCAGGTACAGATGGCTGCGTCAGTTGCTGCTCTTTCAAAGATGAAATTCGATACAGGCTTCGACATCGACATGAATTATTTCGATGGAAGCGACCAGAGATTCAAATACATCTTAAATCTTTTCCAAGAACAACAATTAGTTCAGATTATGTCCACCAGAGTGAAGCTTGCAGCAGACGAAATAAAAGAATGGTGTTTTTCTGCCACAAATGAGAATGAGAATTCTATAGTCGGCTCGATCAAAGGGACTCAGGTACCATTGTCCCCCGCTCTACAAACAGAAGTTTTCAACCTCAGTACTGGAAATGATTCTATTGATTTGTCTGGAGAAGAGTTTGATTCAATTCTAGATTGAATGGGTCATTCTGCTGTGAACCCTAATAAATTGCTGAAAAAGAATTTATCTATTGAATTTAAATTCTTGGCTGATGTTGTTGGAAAAGTGCTTCTGGAAAAGCACTCCGCCCATGACACAATTTCAAGATACCAGTTCTGTCTAATGGGAGCATTGGTTGACAAAAAACATCTGGACTGGGGCTCCATCTTCTTTAATTTGATCAAGAAGAAACTTAGCAAAAGCTGTGTAAGCTTTGGGAGAATCTTAGGGGTTTACCTGCACTCAAGGTGCCCTGAACTGCTGACTTCAAGTGGGATGTACATTAATGCATCCAAAAGACTTACCTGTGCCCTCTTCAGCAGGTGGGACAGGCAGATCATAAACCCAAATAGGGCTGCTACAGCAATACCTGCTTCAGGCATAAGGACTGCCTCAGTCACTCCTCCTCGGATCTCTGCCCCAGCAGAAGATTTGCCTGCTTCTCCTCCTCCTCCAGCTGTCTCTACCCCAGTCATCTCAACCTCACCACCAATCTCCACCATAGCCATATCTTCCCCCATTACAATCTCTTCACCTCTTTCACCTCCTCCAGCCACTACCTCAGATCAATTCCATCCTTTATTCTACTATCCACCTGTCACCACTCCATCATTTTCTCTCTTGGATGATTCCTTCATGGATGATTCTCCTCTAACTCCTCCTGAGCTTCCCTCTACATCCTCCCACAAACAACTTCTTCAAGACATACTCTCTCAACCATCCTTTTCCCCTACCATCTCATCCATCTCCAGCCCAGTTACATCAATCTCAATACCTCCTACTCTTAGGTCATCCATCCCTACACCTCCTACCTCCATATTCTCCATTCCATCAGCTCCATCCAACATCATTCCAGCCACCTTTTCTCCTACCTCTACTCAAGCCCCTCTTGAGCATGTAGATCTCTCAGCCTTGGCAGACAGGTTATATGATTTGCTAGCCCCCAGGCTAACCTCATTGCTGGAGACCACCTTGGCTCCACTTCTGAAAAGTGTTCAGGAGCTATCTACCAGGCTTTCTCCCTTCCTCTCCTCTCAGGCAATCCCTTCTCCTGGGTGCCTTGATCCAGTTGCCACTAAATCCAGGCAGGGGGAGATGCCTTATGAAGCTTTGGTTGTGCCTGAGGTTGCTAAAGGTTCAGTTCCTGCTCCTGTCCTTGCAGTGGATCTTTAGAGTCTACTATCAGTAGTTGATTCTGTGTATTTCAGATCTCTCAGTTCTCTGCCAGTGCAACAAGTTGAAGATCTTACTAAGGCCATTGTGCCTATCTCAGTATGTGATCCCAGCCTGATTGCCTCATATGTCAATTCTTTCAAGGCTGTGGATGTTATTGCTTCCATCTCTATTGCTGCTGCTACTGCTTCCATTGAATCTTCTGATATTGAAATGTTGCCTATTGTTGATGATACTGCTGCTAAAGAACTTGCTACATATTTAGAAGAATCTGCTCCTGCTGCTGCTCCAACTTCTGCTCCTGCTGTTGCTCCAATTTTTGCTGCTGCTGCTGCTGCTGTTCCTGCTCTAACTCCTGACCAATTGAAACAATAAGAGAAATATATAAAGAGCATTGATGATTTATATGATAGACCTCAAAGTTCAGAAAGTGATCAGTTTCACACTGAATCTGATGACTCTTCTGGTACTATTGCCAAGAAAAGGAAGGCCAGAAGCAAGGCCATGATGAAGGTTCCTCCTGCTCAAGCCAAAGATACCAATGACATTCCATACTATATTTTGCATGATTGCCAAATTACTGAACATTGGATGCAATATTCTAAAAATCAACTAAAGGCCTTGAGAAAGAAAAGAAAGTTTGAAAAGTATGAGAAAGGTTCATCTCAATTTCAGCCTCCTCCTCCTCCTCCTCCAGATTCTTGATCAGGTGGAGGCTCAGCTTCTCAAACCCCAGCTTCAAAGCATAGTTCCTCCCAGTCCTCACAAAGATATCATCCTAGGGGACAATACCAAAGGGTTTCTCAGTCCAGAAGGGGACAGTATAGAGGAAATCAAAGAGAACATAGATTTCATGCAAGGGAAGGACAAAGGCACATGGACTCAACTCTAGGTCCTTTCCCTTATAAACTCAGAGAAAATATTGATACTAGAACTCCTACTGCTTCAGAAACTGTAAACAGATATGAACCTGCAGTTCCTTTTGAAGATCCAGAGAACAATCCTCTATCATGGACTGCTAGGATGAAAGAAATTACTGCTTTAGATCAGTTGAAGAAAGCCAAAGAACAAGGGAAAGACTTCTTTAATATTACTACTTTATCAGATCAGAGAAAAGCAGAACTGGAAAGGTATGCATCAAGAAAATTCTTTGACCCAGTGGACTACATGAAATTGCATCCTGAGGCTGTGGTTCCCAGGGCTAGATCTCAAACCTCCTTAGGTGCTGAGGATGATAGAAGGTCAAAGAAGGAAGCTCTTAATCCAAACAGGGAAATTCTTTTTAAGAAAGGAAGTGAAAAGAAGTAATATCTGTAAGCAGACAATACAATCATTCTGAACATTTGCTGATATTCCATATGACTGCTACCCTGTTGCTTGCTCTTTTTTTTGTTTTAGTTTATTGCACTTCTGTATGTTGTTGTTGTTTTTATTTCTGAGATTTGTAAATAGTAATCCTAACCCAAATAGGGGGAGATTGTTGGAACACCCTATTACTAATTTGGGCTAGGATCACTATGTTTGTATTAGGAAACCAGTTTGACCTAGATATATAGTTAAAAAGGTCAACATTAGAATGTGTTTAGGGCTTAGAATTTAGGTTTGAAGCTGCCCCCAGGACCATTCAAGGAATCAGACTTAAAGCTGAGACAAAGACAATTATCATCGAGCTTAGGTCGATGAAACGTCGAACTCCGTTCGACGCTCTCTGAGCTCAACTTTGCTAAATCGTCGAGCTCCAATCGACGATCTTCGAGCTCAGATCGACGATCTTTCTTCGGCTTGTCCTTCAGGTCGCTGAGCTCCGGTCGACGATCTTCGAGTTCAGGTCGACGTTTTCTGTCTGATCTTCATTCCAATCTCTGAGCTCAGGTCGACGATCGTAGAGCTCAGATCGACGTTTTTCCTAAGAGATCGACGTTTTTAAGGATTCAAATCAAGTCAGACTTTGGAATGTTTTTCAAATTATCTCAGCATTTATTTCAAGAGATCTGCCAGCCGTTTTCCTTTATTCTGGAGCAAGTTTCAAGGAATTCTTTTTGAGAATGTTTATTGGACTTTCCTCTAGAAGACAAGACTTTTATGGAGGACATTTAATGTCTGCTAACAACTATCTTAGATGGAGGATCTTCAGAGAATAAATGATCCTTTTTGGGTCTGATAGATATACATAATAAGAAAAAACTACAAGAAATTCTTAGTATAGATTCACAAGATAGAGAGATCAATTCAGAAAATAAAAGTGATCAATTCTGAAGAATTAGTTGAACATTTTGGCATACTGAAAGAGTGATCATAGCTTCATCACAAGGACTCCAGACAATTCAATTTTCTCAGCCTCTGCTGAAACCATCTTCTGCTGGAGATCTGAAGCTTCTGAAGACCTATCACCCTGAAGCAAAGCTTCCACTCCTGAACTAGTCTACATCTCAGGGGGAGCTTTGACAATAAAATCAATCCACTTGTGCTTCTCTCTTTGATTGAGACAGAGAAGATAACTTCACTCTTTTACTTTTTCTTTCCTGCTGTAAAAGGGTTACCAAAACTCCCTTCAAAAGTCTTGATTCTGGTTCTGAGAATCTTGTCAAAACTCAGTGGTGGCAAGACACCTGATCAAAAAATCTAGTGTGGTTTTTGAGCACCTTATCAAAAGCTCATTGATGTCCAGGACACCTGATCAACCCTTCCTGCAGTGGATTCCTACCAAGGGTGGTAGAAGAGTGGATGTACCCAGGTTTTTGGGGAACCACTATAGCTCCTTGTGTCTTCTGGTTGCTTGAGTATTTTCTTTGTTGTGTGCTGTGATTTTCTTCTTGCTGTCTTAGTTTTAAATTATATAGCAAGGCACCTTACACTTATACATAAATTAAATCTTAATTGTTTTGCTTATTTAAATTGTAAAGTTATTTTAAAAATACTCTATTCATCCCCCTCTAGAGTTAAGATAGATCTTACCCTCACTTTCAATTTCTTTTTCTGTATCCAGTCAATATGACCTTTTGATCACTTGACCTCTTGATATGACATCCATTCTTAATAAATGAAATGTCATATCCAAGATCACTCAGCTGACTTATGCTTATCAGGTTGTGTTTCAAACCTTTTACAAAAGCCACTTGAGTGATGGTAATTTGGTTTGAAGAAATGTTAACAAATCCTTTGATGATTCCTCTTTCAGATCCACCAAAGATTACTTTAGGTCCATTCTTGATAGGAATATACTCCTTCAGCAGCCCCTTTGTTCCAGTCATGTGCCTGGAACAACCACTTTCCAAGTACCATATAGGGGCATGTCAACTTGGACTTTCCTGCAATACAAAATTACTTTCCCTTAGAACCCAAGTAAGTCTTGGGTCCTTGGTTCAGGTTAGCATCATTCATATCAAACCTACCAGCAACTCTTCTAACTGGTAGATTGTTGTTCTTCCTGACACTTATGTTATGCCAGCTGTCTAAGGCAAAATGGCCTATCTTGCCATAACACCAGCATTCATACCTGTTTTATTTAGGTCTAGATACATTTTTGACAGAAAAATTTCTGTTCTGAGCTGGTGCTGCTGCAGCTACACCCACTGATTTCTTATAACCATGGGGTTTATCAACATAGACTCACTTATTAGCATAAACATTCTCGTTCTTCAGAACATCAGTCTTAATATGACCATGAATATTTTCAAGATCATATTTATTAGAAGGCACTTGTACCTTTCTAAACATAACAGGGACTCTAAGGTTTAGTGGCTGGACTGGAGCTTTGCCTTTTCTCTTGAATTGGGCAGCCCTGGTGTTACCCTTGAAGCCTAATCCCGCCTTACCCTTTTAAGCCACAAACTCATCTATTAAAGGTAAGTCTGATTTTGGCTTAGAGTAACTAGCCACTAAATCTTTCTCTACTCTCAGTCTGGCCTCCAGACTTTTAACTTGATCTTTGTAATATGTGATTGTGCCCATCTGAATAATAGTTATATTTTTTCAGTTTGGCAATCTCATTTAACTTTTGATCCAATACTTTTTCTAACTCAGATGCAGCCATCTTAAGATCTGCAATCTCCTGAGCCTGAGTTTTGACTAGGTTCTTGCTTTTCTTAAGAGCCTGCAATAAGTCTCCATACTTATCTATCAACTGATGAATATCTCCTTCAGATTCAGATCCATCCTCATTACTTGATGCAGATGAATCTGACTCTAAAATGGTACTGTAATCAGAAATTCTAGAATTACTTTGTACCTTATTGGGACCAGGCTGATCCTGACACTTGTTGTCTTCTGAATCAGCCATCAGTCCCATACACTGATGGTCTTCTTGATCATAGATGGAGTTTATCAATTGCATAAACTCCTCTTCTTCATTAGCTGCATACAGTCCAATGTAAGCTTCAGCTTTAGATTCTGACTCTGAGGAAGATTGATCTGTAAGACTCTTCTCCTTCTTAGCAACAAAGGATTTCTCCTTCTTGCCCTTTTGTTGAGTCTTCTTTCTGTCTGTTGACTCCTTCCTCTTATCTGGACATTCAGCCACCACATGTCCTGGCCTATTACAGCAATATCAAACAATCTTTAATGTTGTAGCTTTGTTGGGCTTTGATCTGCTCCTTTCCTTTCTTGATGATTTTCTCTTCTGATAGTAATCATCAACTGGCTGTGATGTGGAGGGCCTTGACTTCCACTGCTTCTTCTTTAAGAACCTATGAAACTGCCTTGTAAAGGCAGCAAAATCTGCATCTGAATCACTACTTTCTGAGTTCTGATTGTCCAAATTTTTTGAGTTATCTTCAGCAACTTCCTTAGAAGGTGATGGAGACATTCTCCTGTTCTTTCTAATGGCTTCAACCTTGAAGGCCACTGACTTCTCTTTATGCTCTCCTTTTGTAATTTTTTCTTCTTCCTTCCTAGCCATTAGTTGCATTTCATATGAGAGCAATTTTCCAAATAAGGTTGGAGGAGAATTGTCTGCTAGTTTGGCCACTTCTCTTATGGCACAAATCTTGGTATCCCAATCCTTTGTCAAGGATCTTAGAAATTTGTCATTCAGCTCATATGTACTGAAGACCCTTCCATAGGACATCAGTTCATTCACTATCCTGTAGAATTTCTTGTAGCATTCAGTTATGCTATCAGACTTCCCTTGTCTGAAACTCTCATTTTCTTGATTAAGCATAGATTTTCTGTCTTGTCTAACTTCTTCAGAACCCTCCATGTAGACAATTAAAGTGTCCCACATTTCCTTGGAGGTTTTGCAGTGAATCAAATTTTGGAAAGTAGAATCATCTATGGCACTCACTATGATATTCTGAGCTCTCTTATCCATAGTTGCCAATATAATCTCATCCTTAGTCATTTCAGAGAAATCTTTAGGAGTTTTTTCATTTACACCTAGAGCAGACACATTCATTGGGATATTTTGACCTTCTTTTACTGTAATATAGATCCTTGGATCAGAAGCCTCCATAAAAACCATAACCCTTTCTTTCCAGATTCCAAAAATCTCTTTTCTGCAGATGGGTAATTTCGTTGACCTTAGTAATTCCTTGTGATTCTCTCCAGAACCCATTTTCTTGATTCTTGATTCTGCCTTTAGGGATCTAACTCAGACTGTTAAGTCCTTCTTTGAGTAACCTCCCTCTGATACCACTTGATAGTTTTACTTTCAAGACCACCTAAACACCTAGAGGGGGGGGGGTGAATAGGTTCTAATGCTTGTTTTATCTTAAGGCATAATATAACTTCAGGTTATAATAAAATTCAAAAAACTGTGATGCTAACACAGCACAGCAATCACAAACATGTACACATCACAAATTGCACACAGATTTATAGTGATTCCCCAAGGTCTGGGTACATTCACTTTCCCCCTTCACCTATCTAGCAGTGTGCTAGATTCGGCCTAACTTCCTCCTTTATCTCAGATCCTATAACTCAGAACCCTGAAAGGTTCCTACAACTCAGAACCCTATAAGGTTCCTACAGCTCAGGCTAACCAGCCCTACCTCAGCCTTGCCACAAGGCCTACAACTCAGAGAACACCTTCTCCTACACTCAGCCTTTATAAAATACGCTTATAACTCAGAGAAAACCTTCTCCTACACTCAGCCTTTATAAAATTGGCTTACAACTCAGATCTATAAATAGATCCTATAGAATTTGAAAATGAAGTTATATAATATCTTACCCCTGTTGAGAGAGAAGGGATAAGACTGTTCTTGATCAGCTTCTTGAAAAGGCTGATGGATGAAGTCAACTGGATCTTAGCTTTCTTCAAAGCTTCTTGAATCTGAACTTAGTTTGAGTTGATTTCCTTTGGAATATACTGCTTCTTAAGAAACCTGTGATAGCTTCCTTCTTATCTTCAAATGGCTGGATCTCTCTCTATCCACAACCCTTGAAAATACTTCTGAATTCTTGAATGAATTCAACTTAGACTGAATCTGAGTGGATGTTCACTTCAGAAAGTCTTCTTAGATCTTCTCTCGAAGATCTTCTTCTGTGCCTTGCACTTTCTTGATTAGAGATCTTATCTCACAACAATGATCAATCAATCAGTTTCTATGTGTTTTTCTTCTTCTTCTGAATCTGTCTATTTATAGACTTCATCCTTGGTAACCGGCTGATCTGGTTTCTAACAAACTTCTGATAAGTCTGACAGCTTCAGTCGAGCTGTTGTAACTCACAGCTGTCAAGTCTTCAAACAGATCTTGTGCCTTTGTCTTTGTCAGCAAAGCGTCGAGACTGTCTGTTAGAAAGTGTCGAGACCATCTGTCAATATGTGTCGACATAAGTGACTTAGGTGTCGACACAGCCTTTGATGATGTCGACATGTCTGCCTTTATGTCGACTCAGCTGCTTGATACTGTATCTTGAGAATGTGTCGACACTGAGTATTTGTGTCGACACAAACACTTCACCATTCACCAGCAACTAACTTAGTCAAGACTTTGCTGTGTGTCGACACAAGTCCTTTGTGTCGACACAGTTGATGTAGACTCAGAATATAGTGTGTGTCGACACAGCCTACAGGTGTCGACACAGCTGTTGTCGACTCTGCCTCTGTGTGTCGACACAGTCTTCTGGTGTCAACACAAATGTTGTCGACTAGCAATTCTGTGTGTCGACACAGCTTCCCAGTGTCGACACAGTTGATGTCGACCAAACTTCTGTGTGTCGACACTGCCTCCAGGTTTCGACACAATTATTGTCGACTCTATTTCTCTGTGTCAACACAGCCTTCTTCAAGTGTCGACACAATCTCTCTGAAGTGTCGACACAATTTCTTCTAGTGTCGACATATGGACTTAGAATATTTTTCCTGCATTCTAGTACATTCTTAACCTGCACATATAAACTCAAAATAACATCAAATACACCTTGATGTATATCATTGAGCTAAGTTAGGCTTCTTCAAATCAGGTACACATTTTCCAATGTACCCAACAGCATACCTGCAGTATGGCGAGAGCCATCGACCGGTGGATGGCGGGAAGGCCCAGGCTCTCCCTCGGCGTCTCTCCCGAATAGGATATGGAGTGGCTTTCCACGACCCGTACTAAAGATCTTGCGCGCAATAACCTCCGCCGGGCCCGAAGTCTAAGGAGGGTCGCGCTCCCTCACGGAATTTTCGGCCTCCGGCGTCAAGGATGGGTCGACAGGCGCCTCCCCTATAGATGTGTGGGGATTGGCTACTGGATCGTCACGGGGGGCAACTCCCACGTCAGTTCCCTGCAAGGTAAGACCTGGGAGGGCGGAAGCAGGCGCTGCGAGAGTCCCACCCAAGGGTTAGAGTGACCAAAACACGGGCAAAAGAGAGGAGGGGCTACCTGGAGGTACCGAACCATCGGCAGGAGCCCCTTTCGGATCCCGTGGCTGATCCTCAGGTAGGCGAGACGTCGATGGGTACGGTGGCACTGGCGGGAGCCCAGCACCACCTTCCGGGACCACCTGCCAAGAAAGGATCAGTGACCAACTCTTAAGTACAGCAGTCCGCTAGTCCGCGAGACATACCCACTACAACAGAAGAGGATCGGCCATATGGCTTGGGGATGGAGTGGGAGAGGCTCGATGTTCTCGTGAGTGGTCCCGATGGATCTTCTTCGCCTTCTTCTTCTTCTTCTTCTCTTTCGACGATGGTGGATGCTCCATAGTGGGTGCCTCTCTCGCCAGCCAAGGAGCCACTAGGGCGCTATTAGCGAGGGCTCGCGTCTGCGCCGCCTTTATGCGGTCCTGAAGGTTCTATGAGAGTGGCTTTCCAGCTTATTTGGGGCGCATCGCGAGGTCGTGCGAAATCCCAGGAGAGCTGCAATGATCAGGGGCACATTTACGGCCGTCTATCAACGCATATATATAACCGCGGCAAGGCCCACCAATAGATTCTCTTTGCAGGAATTGACACGTGCCCAAAAAATATTTATGGGTTGGACGTGTCTTTTCGAGCGTAGAGATATCTCAAAAAGAGCGGGGATTGTGTACAACCCATATTCGCTGGGTAGGACCCGGAGGCATCAACGGTCGGGGTTGGACCTGCCTCGGGCTAGATTGGGCCTTAAGACAAGAAGATCTCTCGCGCCGGAGGAGCTCCCGCCTAGGAGCAGGCGAGATCCCGCCCGTGACCAGAAGCGGGCGAGAAGGCGTTGAGTGGTCTCAACGCCACGTTGAGTGAGCTCCACTCACTCGACGCCGTGGTCAGCAGCAAGGGCACTAAGTGAGCTCCACTCACTCAACGCCGTGGTCAGCAGCAAGGGCGCTGAGTAAGCTCGACTCACTCAACGCCGAGGTCAGCTGCAAGGGCGCTGAGTGAGCTCCACTCACTCAAAGCCGTGGTCAGAAGTGAGGGCGCTGAATGAGCTCCACTCACTCAACGCTGTGGTCAGCAGCAAGGGCGTTGGGTGAGATCCACTCACTCGATGCTGTAGTTAGCAGCAAGGGCGTTGGGTGAGCTCCACTCACTCAACATCGCGTCAAGCAGCGACAACGTCAAGATTAGAGGAGCTCCCGCCTGGAAAAGGACGAGAGCGTTCACCATCGGTCAGCCGGGACCCGCTTCTGGAAGAGTCGACGTGAAGGATTGCGTCTCGCAGAAGGCAGGGCCGGCTCAGCTTGAGGCTTTCGGCACTCCTTTTTAGTTCCCGCCAAATGAAGGCGTGAGGGTTCTCGGCATAGAGTTCTCGCCGAGTGGGGCCCGTGGTTCAGGGTAAAATTACTTAATTTCCCTCGGGTAAAATTACCCTTATACCCCCAGGGGCTGCATTTAACACTTCTCAAACATCGGGATTTTACTATTGGCAGACCAGCCGGGGGTATTTCAGTAACTTCAGGCCAGCAAAAGGTTATAAATAGACCCATAAGGGCTCCTTATAAAGCAGACTCTCATTTTTCTTCGAATCTCTAGTGCTTTCTGAGGAGCTTCTAGCCCAGCTTTTGGCTTTGGAGGGGAAGCTCTCAGAGATCTTCCGGGTGTGAGGTGGGACCTCCTTGCTGAGGCTTTGGGTTAGTCCTAGGTCGTTAGCAACCAGTCAAGGGGCGGGGCTTGAGATAAGTAGGTATTGGCTGCACGCCTGTTTTGAACATTCGTTGAGGTCAATTTTGGCTCCAACACCTTATATAAATTAATTAGGTGGCCTAATGACTTCCAAACCCTCCCAAATTTTGGTAAGTGGTCCCTGGGTTCATCATGAGTCACTGTATAATTTTTCATCTCATTTGGATATGTTTTAGATTGGAAATGAACAAACCTAAGCTTTGCCCTATTATGGGGTATTTAGGTCAAAAGTGCACTTTGTGATTTGAGTGGTCAAATCACCTCAACAGAGGCTGATATTTTGACCACTGATTAGGCATGATTTCTAAAACCCCCCATAGAGATGGTGTGGATTGCGGTAAATTTGCCCTAGGACTCAAGGCCAAACCCTAAGGATGGTTCTTGGTGGTTTGTTAAGGGCAGGTGGTCAAATGACCTTTATATGATTTGAAACTTGGTGGAGATGATTCTAGGGTAGCTAGAATCCTCTGGAAGAAATCTAAATGGATTTTAAAGTGAATAAGTCCCTCAGAACCCTAACCCTAGTTTAGGGCACAAATCTTGTAGTGATAGAAAAAGTTATTAAAACTCACGGAATGGTGGTGAAACTTAGGTAGTGTAGTTTTAAAGTTAGTATGAACCCTTGGAAATTTAATTGAGAATTTTGGAACATTATTTTTAGTACTTCTTTTACCAATATGAAAAAGGGCAATTTTGGTAAATAATTTATTCAGAGCTCATTATTGCTGTAAAATTATGAAACTTTGTCAGGATATTTGTAGGGTATAAATTTTCATACTGGAATTTTTGTATAATTTTTGGAAGCTTAAATGCATTACTTGCCCCTTTAATTTATGATTTATAAAATATTCCAAAATTAAGGAATAATAATTAAACCTTGCAAAAATTATATGAGATTTGGATTTGCTGTTAATTTACTGTTTAGTATTTGTCATTATTTTGTGGAGCCTTATACATACCTGAATAGTGTACTTCATGTTCAAAATCTCTATATTATAGTTTTGGAAGAAAATAATTAAATATAGGTTAAATTAGGAAAATTATGAATCTCTGATTTTAGACTTAAGTAGGACATGATAGACCTCCAGTAAATTTTATAGGAGTTTTGGAAGACAATTTGGCGTACCTCCCTTTGTGCATCTCATATAGCTTAGAATGGTCTGCGTTTAGTCGAAACTGCATAAGTTATATTAAGGTGCAAAATGATCTTGGGGATTGGAGTATTAGCAAGATGGCTAGGAATGAATAAGAATGTACCCTCAGTGGTCAAGACAGGGATAAGGTGGTAGTTTGTCTAGTCATAAGAGGTGTTCGGGATCGACGAAAGATCGTCCTCCCCGGTAGGAGCGAAAGAGTCTTAATACACTAGGGTTAAATCAAAACTAATTTAAAAGGGAACGGGTAATGGTTATTAACCAATAAATGTAAGTACCTTGCGAAAGGGAATGATGGGATTCAGCTACCATCATAGTTCCTAGTGGCCTTTGAGAGCCCTTCACAGGGTATGCCGGGGGCAGTCCTGGGCTAACGTAAACCGTAGGAATAATAACTAAGAGAGCAACTAGTATTACTAGAGTGTCATATTCACACACCCCGATGGTTAGGGTGGTTGAATAGGTTGGTTTAATTGTCTTTCAGTCGGTAGCTTCTGAAGGTAGATGCACGGACGGGACAGTCCGGGGAGCCGAGGGCTCAAGGGTTTAAATATAGAATTAGGTGGTGGGTCTTCAGTATTTGACTGTCGTTCACACCGACGTCGGTACGTAGACTCGGCGGTATGAGACACTTATCCAAAGAAAGTCTGGTGGATATAGCCAGCACTAGTACGCAGACACTCTAGGTTGTGTTCTTCTAGGGGCGTACAGAAGGGCTAGGCCCGGTAGTGTGGATACCCGCCTAGGAGTGGGGGGCCCGACCCACTGTCTCTGTTTTCCATTACGGAGGTTCCTGGGATTGAAGCTAGTTGCCCGAACAAGGGAAACTAAAGGTTTTTGCGCATAGATTCGTGTGCGTGAGTTGCACTTGCATAAATCATGGCATAGCATATCACTACACTCATATTTGCATACAACAGACACCCCAACGTATAAATCGGTATGAGACTTTTTATACGATGAGAGCCTTACAGAAGACCCCTTAACTTATAAGTTTGTATGAGCATTCATATAAGTTAAGGTTACATATTTAGTTTCTACTTGTCCTTTCATTTATATATTGATTTACTACATGTTTACCTTACTGCTCACTATTTTAGAATTGCTAGATGTACCTTTCATACTTAGCTACTTATACAATATATATTGACTGCTAGACTAGTTCCGCTGTCACCCGCCTTGATTATTCTCAACCATTGTAGCTTCCCTTTCCTCCTCTCCGCTCGGTGCCTAGGAGCTATGGGGGGAGGGGTAGGGGATCATAAGACTTTGTCTTTATGACTAATGGTTTTCGAACCACAACATTACAGGAGCTCCGGATGGGAGACATGGACCAGCAGCCCAGGGACCAGCACCAACGGAGTACGGTGCGCATGGAGGTGGGCCAGTCTAGTTCCGGATGACCTATGACCAGCTCTGTGAGTGTTTAGTACTATCTTAGAGCTTCCGCGAGTGATCTGTAGTAAGGATCTAATGTACCGGGCTTAAGCCCGTTTTTATTTCATCTGTACTGGTCTTTCGCAGCACTCTACTTTCTATGTATTGATGGACTTGCTGTGACTTTCTTTCATATATGATTATGTTGACATGTCATTTTTACTTCTCTCTCTGTTGTGATCGAAAAAGGCCGACAGAATTTTCATTTTGTAGTGGCGACCTCCCCGAGTATCGGTGCCACCGCAAAGCGGCAATTCTGGGCATAAGACCCCTGTGGTTTAAAAAGAAAAAAAGGGGTCTTACAAGTGGTATCAAAGGGGACCTCGATCGAAAGAGAAGTAGTCCATAAAACCTTGGGCCACCCCCGTGCGAGCTTAGTTTGCGGACAAACTAGCAGCGGAAGCAGTGGTGTGACCATAAGGGAAATCAAATGTAAAGTCTAATCTTACCCCTTTCTTATATTCCTTTCATACGCTATCTAACGAATGTAATTTTTCCTTGTAGCCTGCGACAAACCCTACTCCACAGCAGGGGACACCTCAGGCTCTGAATGTGGTCCCACTTCTGCCGGATCCAGCTCCGTTCCAGCAGATGGAGATGGGGCAAACACTAACGGCCATTCTGGAGGCCTTCAGAGCTCAACAAGCCCCGACTCCGCAGACAAACCCCGGGGCCAACTAGATGAGTGTCTTCCGGGGACTTTCCCCTCCATCCTACCTGGGACGGAGTCGGCAGTACGCACAAAGGAATGGTTGGATACCATCTATGAGATGCTTGTGGGAATTCAATGCCCCACTGAGGAGGCGGTTGCTTTGGCAGTCTCCTGTCTAGAGTCACATGGGAAGAGGTGGTGGAAGTCACAGCTGGACACCACCTTTGCGGGTATGGATTGTGCAGATGTTACTTGGGAAGAGTTTAGAGCAACACTCCTGGGACATTTCGTACCTTAGTTGGCGAGGGAAGAGCTGGAGGATAGGTTCCTGCGGATGAGGTAGGGGAACAGGACGGTGCTGGAGTATTATCAAGAGTTTACTCACCTGGCCCGCTATACGGACGCTTATCATTTGGACGATGCTGGCTATGCCAGGAGGTTTTATAAGGGGCTGCAAGACGACATGAGACAGGCCCTCCTCTTCTTCTCAGAGGGGAGTTTGGCAAGGATTCTAGAAATGGCTAAAAAGAGAGAAGCGGATCAGCTTACAGTCAAGAGCCGGAAGAGACCGGCTGACGATGCTGTGATTGGAGGTCGTAGAGACCGTCCTCGAGGTCAGCTTATTGGGGAGAGAAGGAATGGGGATCAAACTCATCAGGATATTGGGCAGGAGCAGAGGAGTCAGGGGGGTATTGGATCCCCATGTAACGTCCCAATTCGCGCTAGGCCCCTCGCACAAGTTTTGAGTCAAGAGACTTGACTCGGGCTCGGGGCGCACTAGCAAAAGGTGTCAAGTGTGTTGATCAGAGTGATGGGTTGAGTGATATCCGATGAAGTCGTCGAGAATACCCGGCCATACTCACCGATCGTCGGGTATCGGAAGCTGTGCACGCCGATCGACGGGTATCAGGAATGATACTCACCGATTCGACGGGTATCGATGGTCGATACCCGCCGGATTCAGAGCTGCAGATTGAGAATTAGGTCAAGTGAAAATCGACGAGAATGGAAGTTGATGCACGCCGATCGACGGGTATCGGGAATGATACTCGCCGATCGACGGGTATCGGGAATGATACTCGCCGATTCGACGGGTATCGGTGGTCGATACGGATTCAGAACTGCAGATTGAGAATTAGGTTACGTGAACATCGACGAGAATGGAAGTTGATGCACGCCGATCGACGGGTATCAGTAGCTATGTACGCCAATCGACGGGTATCAGGATGATACCCGCCGATTTTTCCTTGGACAGTTTTCCTAGTTTCCGCTGTTCTATGCGTGCGGACTTAACCGGATCGGGCTGGCTGCGGCTTGGCTGCCTTGGACCGGGTCACTTCAATATGACCCATTAGGGGCGATCCAATGGGGCGTTGACACGTGGCCGAAGGGATTTAACCTAATACATCGGTTTATAAGGGAAGATAAAGCCGAACCCTAACCATCTTGCCGATCGACCTTGCCGTCATCACGGACCTCGCAAAACCGACAGAGCCGAGGGAAGCCGTCGGAGCTCCTGGAGGCGGCCTTATCTCTCTCTCTCTCTCTCCTTCCTTTTTCGTGATGAACAACAATAACTGATGCCGCAGAGGAGGATTACTAGATCGATGGCCGGAAATGGTGGTACCGCTGGAAATGAGGTGAGCTTCCTCCCCTCTCCCTTGGTGCTAGATCCGTAGTTATATTCTAGGAGAGATATCGACTCCATAGAGTCTTGATGGTGAGGAGATAATTTCCTAGGGAAATCCATGCCTAGATTTGTTAATCTAGGTTTAGGTGTCTTCACCCTCCTCATCATTCAAGTGAAGATGAGAGAGGGATTCGTGGAGAAATATGGCTTCGTGAGGGTGAATAAGGGTGGACGAATTTCTGGAGGAGTTTTTTGGAGATCGGTGCAAGGAGGAAGATGAACGGATGCCGTTCATCTCGCCTTAAGATGCGTGTAGAAATCTGATTTCTGCACGCAGCGATCTTCATGGCCAATTTTGGGGGTGTTCTGGCCAGATCTGGGCTTTCGACTAAACACAAAAGTTGTAGCCCTTGAAATTATCTTTCCAACGAGTGGTTACACGTACTCGCTGGTGATTCAGGCCACCCCTACGCGATGCTAGATTTGAAAAATAACAAAAGGGAATTCCTATGAAGAATTTATGCGAACACCTAACGGGCATTTAAAACAACCTAGGAGGCATTTCTACGAACATGTAGTGCGCGTGCGAAATTGGAAATTTTGGCGGAGCTTTGTTTGTAACGGCGCGATCTCACAAGTGGGTTTCTCCCAACCAAACCTACACGAACATCCACATACATATTGCATAACCTAACACAACACCTAAGCATTCATTTCCAAGCATTTCTATATCAATACGGAGGGTGTTCCGGACTCAAGCCATGATCCAAAAATAGTCCGTAATCGGCCCTCAAAACAAATCAACGAGGATATACCAAACCCTCTTGAATCGTCCGAAATCAAAGGGCTAAACAAACCCCGATTTGCAAAACGCCCAAGGGGACCTATCCTTACAAAAACCTTCGCGAAAAAATCGGAATGAAAGCAATGTGAAATCAGATTTTTAGAATGCAAGTTCGAATCAACATTTTAGGATAAAATATGCCATCTTAGTTTCCACCAATCTCACACTATAATAAGAGGAATTACACAAGCTTAGGGAAAGGAAAGCGTTACCCAAATTTCAGAAATTAGAGAAGAGATGAGGAGAAGGAGCAAGATAATGGTGGAAGAGTCGCACTCCCACGGGTCACCGGAGTCGCACCGGATGGGGGAAGAACCGAGCCGCCTTCTTCGGAGTCACACCGGAGGAGGATGGAGATAGCCGGAGCAGCAATAGCACACCCCAAGAGGGGCGGAGCAGCAGCCGAACGGCGGTTCCTGGCGTCGGGTAGCTGGTCGGATCGGCCAGGCCGAGAACGGGAATGGGGGGCGGCTGTAGTGGACCGATAGGTTTAAGGGTTCTTTTTTTTCTTCTTCAATTATGTTTCTCTCCCTCAAACATACATATATATATAATATTACAACTCTCCATCATCACCCTTCATCCAACATAACTAATCCTAGCCACTAAAATGTTTGCTTTACCAAAATTAAAAACACTTAATTATAAAGCTTATAAAATGAAGATAACTAATAAAATTAAAGATAGGAGGATTATGATGGTTATTTCAAAATGAAATAATCATGATAACCCTGATGGAATGACGAAGTGCCGGCGACGGCGGTGGCGGCGACGATGACGGTTGCGGCGACGGTAGCGGTGATAGTTGCGGCGACGGTGGCGGCGGCGGTTGCGGCAACGTCTATCAACGTCCACGAACAAGTAGCGGCGGCGGTCAAACGAGAACTCCATGTCGGCACGAACAAATGGCGGGGCGTCCTCGCCATCAGCCGGATTTTTGTAGCCTCGGGAATCCTTGGTCGGAGTTGCTGACCGGATTAAGGCTGCACCTAAATTCTGGGCTGTGTAATGTGGAGTGCGATTTGGTGGAATTTAATGTTGCGATCCAACTCGAGGCTTGGGTGAACCCTTTTGACATAATCATCATAGTGATATGGTAAGTTGAGGTTATAAATCTGAATTCGTATAACGAGTTGTGGGCAAGCTTAATTGAAGGAAAGAGCCTGATAAAATGGGTAGATATAAATTTGTAGATGTATAAATGATTTAACTATTGCCATGATGTATGTTGAATGGATAGAAGGGAATTAGTAATCCAATGCTTAGAGTGTCGTCTCCCTACGGGTAACATTGTGGAAGTAACAAGTGCGGTGTTGGCCATCACTAGTTGGAATGAGGTTGAGATGAGTAAAGTTGGACGGTTGGGCTTAGCCCTCGGTGTTCACGTCCCGAGGCTCCTTCCGTATTTGATGGATGGTTGGGCTTGGTCCTCGGTGTTCACGTCCCGAGGCTCCTTCCATGCTATGATTTTGTGGAATTTCATTTGGTGTGAGTCGACACATGGTGTCGTAATCCCGGGTTAAGGATAGTGTGGCAGGTCTACAGGCTCGCCAATCGTCACACCGATGGGAGTTTACAGTTAGACCTTAGACGGTTGGGCTTGGTCCTCGGTGTTCACGTCCCGAGGCTCCTTCCGTGCCAAGTGAACGGTTGGGCTTGGTCCTCGTGCTCACTTTCGGGGCTCCTTCCGTGTCACGCATAGGCTAGTTCAGGGCTAGGATCTTGGTGCACATTTACCAAAGAGAACCCGCAGAGCCGTAGTACACATGTGAGCTCCACTATTGCATTCTTAGCGTTGAGGCATACAGAGGCCTAGGCCAGGTAGTGTGGAGACCAGCCTAGTAGTGGAGATACCCGCTCTACTATCACCGTTTGGCCACAACGGTTTACGCCTGAGAGGTTAGCTACTTGCTTGAATAGTGGGAACTATAAGTCTGTGTCGACATAGCGATTGCATGTGCTTGATCATGGGTGTGTCATTGCATTGCATGCATAGCATTGCACTTCATTACATACACAAGACCCTCATCGTATAAGTTTGTATGGGTACTCTTATACGATGAGTTACTTACTGCTGAACGACCCTCAACTTATATGCTTGTATGGACATCCATATAAGTTTAATTACTTACTGTTATAACATTATACTCTCTTACTGCTACAGATTAAGAGGTTGTTCATTTATACACTACTTATATTGCTACTTATGACTTGTATACTAACTTCACCTGCTTGTACTACTGTTTTATATAATGTACCTGTTCCTTTCTCCGCCCGGTGCCGAGGAGCCACCGGGGGAGCGGATGTGAAGCCACTTAGTCTTTATGACTAAAGGTTGCTATGTCTCCCTTTTTAGGAGGAAACCCCGCAGGTGGAGCAGCCGGATATGCAGCTGGACAGCCAGGCGAGGACGACAGGGCCTGAGGGGACGGTACCGTCGTTATCGTCGGTTACAGATGTGAGTGAGAGAGATTAAGTTGTAGCCCTTCGGGGAAATTCTATTTACGTACTCTGATTATGTAGAAGCTTGTTTAGCTTCTGTTTTGCTGTACTTATGGACTCATGCTTAGAGTGGATTGACTTCTTTATATTATTATGGTTGGGTTGACATTTATGTGTTGATATTAGTTGTAGCCGGCAGGATAGGCGTCTTGTGGTACAGGCTGAACTGAGTGTTAGTTTACCGCAAGGCGGCTATTCTGAGCATAAGACCCCTCTCGTGTCGTGTTTTGTGTTTCAAGAGGGGGGTCTTACAAATGGTATCAGCTTGCTACGATCCTCCAAGGAGAAAGTCACTTAACAATGGTGCCACCCCCGTTTGATTCCTCTGTTTGGGGACAAACTGACTTAGCGGAAGCAGTGGTGTGCCCATATGTAATTCACACTAAGTTTGTCCATCTTTAACCTTAGATTAGCCAACCTAACCTTAGGTTTGTACCCTATATGTAGATCCCAGTACATGCTGAGCCAGTGAGGGGAACCCCCGCCCCGTCTGTACCTACACAATTCCAACAATCAGAGCTGGGGCAGACGCTCATAGCTATTTTGGACGCCTTTAGGTCCCAATCTCAGCAGGCACCTGTACAACAATAGGGTCCAGGATCTAGTTGGTTAAGCATTTTCCGAGCTCTCTCCCCTCCCTCTTATGTTGGGATAGAGTCGGCGGTGCGTACGGAAGAGTGGCTCGACACTATACAAGAATTGTTGGCAGGAATAAGATGTCCAAACAACATGGCGGTGACCATTGTAATGACACTCTTAGAACTGCACGCCAAAAGGTGGTGGAAGTCCCTCATGGGCTCCACTTTTCGTGTAAGAGTGTACACGGACATTAGTTGGAGCGAATTCTCTGAAGCCTTTTTAGAGCATTTCATTCCCTTGGCCGCTCGGGATGGTCTTGAAGAGAGATTTTTGCAACTAAAGCAAGGGTCCATGTCGGTGACAGAGTACCAACGGGAGTTTCAGCACTTGGCTAGATTCGCTGATTCCTATGAGTTGGATGATAAAGGGTACGCCAAACGATTCTACAAAGGCTTGCGAGATCCCCTAAGGCAAGCCCTTTTGTTTATAGCGGACTCTAGTCTGGCGGAGATTATCGATATGGTGAAGAGATTGGAAGCGGAACACTTGGGAATTGGTAAGAGGCCAGCGGAGGGCGTGATGGAAGCTGGCCCCAACAACAGAAGGAGATTTGACAATAGAAGAGGATGAGGATATCGGAGGGGTGACGGGCGTTTCCCCCAGAACTTTAGAGAGGAGCGCCCGGTTTCGCAACCGCCAGCATTACCTCCACCTCAACAATTTTAGCAACACGATGGAAGGCAGGAGCGGGTGTGCTTTGAATGCAACCAACCGGGCCACATTCAACGCTACTGTCCGCAACTGTTTGGAGATGCGCCTTTTACTTTCCCTCCAGCAGCCCCTCGGGAGCGAGGGTATGTGCGTGGTCAAGGACGTGGACCACGAGGAAGAAACCCTGGACCCGCTCGGGATCAAATGTATGCCTTGGACATGACTCAAGAGCGGAATCCTCAGGAGATGATTGCAGGTACGATTTGAATTAGCCATTTTGCTTCCATCAATATTCTCTAGTGACTTAAGATATACCAGACGTCTAGCTTGAGTATTATTAATGACACTTAGGCACCGTGATGGTCGGCGGGAAACCGGCTTATACGTTATTTGACACCGGTGCCTCACATTCTTTCGTGTCCGAAGACTTCATCAAGGACATACATGGAGTGCAATATTTCACTGGTATTGCTCGAAGAGTACGCCTCCCAGACGGATCTGAGATGACGACAACCGCAAAGTGTGAGTTGGAGATAACCATTGGGGGAAAGACCTTTGATACCCCCACCATAATTTTGAGATTACCAGAATTTGACCTCATTCTGGGCATGGCGTGGCTGGATTGGCACCATGCAAGAATCAAATGTGCGGAGAAGCAAATCTATTTGAGACATGGAGATACTGATGTAATCTTCCAAGGTATAAAGTTCGCACCACGATTATTATTATCCTCAATCCAGACCTTGAAAGCTCACAGGAGAGGGGATGAAGTCTACATGATATGTTTCGAACTGAAGGAGGTGAGGGTAGATATGAAGGATGTGCGGGTGGCACGGGATTTCCCTAAGGTATTTCCCGATAAATTGCCAGGGTTACCCCCGCATAGAGAAGTGGATTTTCAGATTAAGCTTGTATCAGGAGCTAAGCCTGTCTCCAGGACCCCTTATCGAATGGCCCCAAAAGAACACGCAGAGTTTAGAGTTTAACTGCAGGAGTTGGTAGAATCAGGGTTTGTTCGCCCCAGCTCATCACCTTGGGGAGCCCCTATTCTATTCGTTAAAAAGAAAGATGGAACCCTGCGTTTATGTATAGACAATCAGGAGCTCAACCGACTGACGGTACGAAACACTTATCCGTTACCTCAGATCGATGAGTTGTTCGATCAACTGGTGGGAGCGAATTGGTTCTCCAAGATGGATTTGCGCTCGGGGTATTATCAGCTGATAATACAAGAGGATGATATCCAGAAGACGGCTTTTAGCTCGAGGTACGGCTTATATGAGTTTACAGTGATGCTGTTTGGGCTCACAAATGCCCACTCAGCTTTCATGAGCTTGATGAATAAAGTATTTGAGGCCTATCTAGATGTCTTCGTCATTGTGTTTATTGATGACATCTTAGTCTACTCTAAGACGGAGGAAGAGCATGTCGGGCATCTGGCTTTAGTTCTGGAGAAGCTAAAAGAGCACGCCATGTTCGCCAAGTTTAGCAAGTGTGAATTCTGGCTTAGGGAAGTGTCTTTCCTGGGTCATGTAATCAGTGGGGCTGGACTAGCTGTAGATCCGGCCAAGGTGCGTGCCGTTAAGGAGTGGTCGCCCTTGAAGTCGGCGGCCGATGTGAGGAGTTTTCTTGGACTTGCCGGATACTACCGCAAGTTCGTAAAAGGATTCTCCAAGATTGCCCTCCCGCTTACTTCTTTGACAAAGAAAGGAGTGCCATTTGAGTGGACACCCCAATGTGAAGCGGCATTCCAGGAATTGAAGGATAGACTTACCTCCGCCCCCATCCTTGCCCTGCCGTCTGGGAAGGAAGGATTTCAAGTTTACACGAACGCGTATTATAAAGGGTTGGGAGCGGTGTTGATGCAGCACGGGCACGTGATTGCTTATGCTTTAAGACAATTGAAGAAGCATGAAATCAATTACCCGGTGCATGATTTGGAGCTAGGAGCAGTGGTGTTCGCCTTGAATATATGGAGGTATTATCTATACGGCGTCCACTGCGAAGTCTTCTCGTATCATAAAAACTTGAAGTACGTTTATACCCAGAAGGAGTTTAACCTAAGACAACGGCGGTGGTTTGAGTTTCAATGCGATTATGAGTTCACCTTGAACTACCACCCCGGAAAAGCAAACTCTGTAGCCGATGCGTTGAGCAGGAAAGTACCCGGCTCGAGCCCAGAGTCTCGATTGATGAGCATGGAGTTGGCGCGGATGATTCAGGAGATGGATATTACATTGATATTTAAGGATCCTTCGGCAAAATATTCGGAGTACTTGTCAAGCATGAGCATGGTTTTTGATATCCAGGACCGAATCCGAGTGGAGCAAGGATTGGATGCGGCTCTGGCCCCGACACTACAGTTGATCGAGGATGGGGCTACCGACGAGTACACACTAAAGGACGACCTCGTTTACTTTCGTGGCCTGCTCTACATTTCCAAGGGCGGTAAAGTCCGGGAGGATATCTTGAGAGAGGCACATTGCTCTTAATACTCAGTGCACCCGGGAATTTCAAAGATGTACGCAGGCTTATGGAAGACGATGTGTTGGCCAGGAATGAAGAAGGATGTCCAATACTTTGTCACGCATTGTGAAGCCTGCCAAAGAGTGAAGGCGGAGTGCAGGAGTCCCGGTGGCCTGTTGCTGTCGTTGCCCATCCCCGAGTGGAAGTTCGAGGGCTTGCTCCCGCTCAGGAAATGATTCAGTGTGGGTGATTGTTGATTGCTTGACCAAAGTAGCCCGGTTTATCCCAATGAAGAAGGAGGCTCATGTGGATGTCTTAGTATGCCTTTTCGTGGAGAAGTTTGTACGGTATCACAGCGTACCTAAGATGATAGTTTCGGACCGTGATGGTCGGTTTACGTCAAGAGAATGGAGGGCGGTACAGGCGTATTTGGGCTCGTGCCTTACCTTCAGCACCACATTTCATCCTCAGACGGACGAGCAGTCTGAGCGGACCATCTGAACATTGGAGGATCTGTTGAGGTTGTGTGTGATTGATAGGGGAGAGCCGTGGGAAAGACTCTTGCCCTTAGTGGAATTCTCCTACAACAACAGTCATCAAGCTAGCATTGGCATGGAACCCCATGAATCCCTATATGGAAGGAGGTGTAGAACCCCCTTTTCTTGGAGTGCAAGACGAAGATTCGAAGGCATTGGGAATTGAGTATATTGACGATACTAATGTGGTAGTTAGATTGATACGGGATCGCATGCTTGAGGCTCAAAGTCGGCAGGCGAAGTATTATAACGCAAGGCACCGTATGGTGGAGTTTCAAGTGGGTGATAAAGTGTTCTTGAAAATCCGACCGATGCATGGAGTGTCATGGGTGTGGGGAGTGAAGAAGCTCAGCCCACGGTATGTTGGGCCCTATGTCATATTGGAAAGGATTGGCCCCTTGGCCTATCATCTGGAGCTACCGCCTGAGCTAGAGAATCTCCACGATGTGTTCCATGTATCGTCGCTTCGGAAGGCACTGTTGCGGCCTGAACAATACATACCCACAACTGATGGTAAGGTGGCGTCTGACAGATCTTTGCGACTGGAGCCGGTACGGATCGTTGATAATGAGATAAGAACCTTGCGCCGCAAAAGTGTGCCTCTGGTAAAAGTGCTACGGTCTAATCATAGGAAGGAAGAATTTACTTGGGAGCCGGTGTACTTGATGCAGAAACGCTACCCGGAGTTGTTTGCTTCAGGTAGTTTTAGTTAAAAGCATATGTTATTTTTGTATGCTTTACTCCCCATAGCCTCAGCCTGATTTCGGGGACGAAATCTTTTATTTTGTTTATAGGATTTGTAACGTCCCAATTCGCGCTAGGCCACTCGTACGAGTTTTGAGTCAAGAGACTTGACTCGGGCTCGGGGCGCACTAGCAAAAGGTGTCAAGTGTGTTGATCAGAGTGATGGGTTGAGTGATATCCGATGAAGTCGTCGAGAATACCCGACCATACTCACCGATCGTCGGGTATCAGAAGCTGTGCACGCCGATCGACGGGTATCGGGAATGATACTTGCCGATTCGATGGTATCGGTGGTCGATACCTGCCGGATTCAGAGCTGCAGATTGAGAATTAGGTCAAGTGAAAATCGACGAGAATGGAAGTTGATGCACGCCGATCGACGGGTATCGGGAATGATACTCGCCGATCGACGGGTATTGGGAATGATACTCGCCGATTCGACGAGTATCGGTGGTTGATACCCGCCTGATTCAGAACCGCAGATTGAGAATTAGGTTAATTGAAAATCGACGAGAATGGAAGTTGATGCACACCGATCGACGGGTATAAGTAGCTATGTACGCCGATCGACGGGTATCAAGATGATACCCGCCGATTTTTCCTTGGACAGTTTTCCTAGTTTCCGCTGTTCTATGCGTTAAGACTGAACCAGATCGGGCTGGCTTCGGCTTGGCTGCCTTGGACCGGGTCACTTCAATATGACCCATTAGGGGCGGTCCAATGGGGCGTTGACACGTGGCCGAAGGGATTTAACCTAATACATCGGTTTATAAGGGAAGATAAAGCCGAACCCTAACCATCTTGCCGATCGACCTTGCCATCATCGCGGACCTCGCAAAACCTACAGAGCCGAGGGAAGCCGTCGGAGCTCCTGGAGGTGGCCTTATCTCTCTCTCTCTCCTTCCTTTGTCGTGAAGAACAACAGCAACTGACGCCGCGGAGGAGGATGACTAGATCCATGGCCGGAAATGGTGGTACCGCTGGAAATGAGGTGAGCTTCCTCCCCTCTCCCTTGGTGCTAGATCCGTAGTTATATTCTAGGAGAGATATCGAATCCATAGAGTCTTGATGGTGAGGAGATGATTTCCTAGGGAAAGCCATGCCTAGATTTGTTAATCTAGGTTTAGGTGTCTTCATCCTCCTCATCATTCAAGTGAAGATGAGAGACGGATTCGTGGATAAATATGGCTTCATGAGAGTGAATAAGGGTGGACGAATTTCTGGAGGAGTTTTTGGGAGATCTGTGCAAGGAGGAAGATAAACGGATGCCGTTCATATCGCCTTAAGATGCGTGCAGAAATCTGATTTCTGCACACAGTGATCTTCGTGGCCAATTTCGGGGGTGTTCTGGTCAGATATGGGCTTTCGACCAAACACTAAAGTTGTAGCCCTTGAAATTATCTTTCCAACAAGTGGTTACACGCACTCGCCGGATTTCTGTAGCCTCGGGAATCCTTGGTCGGAGTTGCTGACCGGATTAAGGCTGCACCTAAATTCTGGGCTGTGTAATGTTGAGTGCGATTTGGTGGAATTTAATGTTGTGATCCAACTCGAGGCTTGGGTGAACCCTTTTGACATAATCATCATAGTGATATGGTAAGTTGAGGTTATAAATCTGAATTCGAAAAACGAGTTGTGGGCAAGCTTAATAGAAGGAAAGAGCCGGATAAAATGGGTAGATATAAATTGGTAGATGTAAAAATGATTTAACTATAGCCATGATGTATGTTGAATGGATAGAAGGGAATTAGTAATCTAATGCTTAGAGTGTCGTCTCCCTATGGGTAGCATTGTGGAAGTAACAAGTGCGGTGTTGACCGTCACTAGTTGGAATGAGGTTTAGATTAGTAAAGTTGGACAGTTGGGCTTAGCCCTCGGTATTCACGTCCCGAGGCTCCTTACGTATTTGATGGATGGTTGGGCTTGGTCCTCAGTGTTCACGTCCCGAGGCTCCTTCCATGCCACGATTTTATGGAATTGCATGTGGTGTGAGTCGACACGTGGTGTCGTAATCCCGGGTTAAGGATAGTGTGGAAGGTCTACGGGCTTGCCAATCGTCACACCGATGGGAGTTGATAGTTAGACCTTGGATGGTTGGGCTTGGTCCTCGGTGTTCACGTCCCGAGGCTCCTTCCGTGCCACGTGAACGGTTGGGATTGGTCCTCGTGCTCACTTCCGGGGCTCCTTCCGTGTCACGCATAGGCCAGTTGGAGGCTAGGATCTTGGTGCACATTTACCCAAGAGAACCCGCTGAGCTGTAGTACGCATGTGAGCTCCGCTATTGTGTTCTTAGCGTTGAGGCATACGGAGGCCTATGCCAGGTAGTGTGGAGACCAGCCTAGTAGTAGAGATGCCCGCTCTACTGTAACCGTTTGGCCACGACGGTTGACGCCTGAGAGGTTAGCTACCTGCTCGAATAGTGGGACCTATAAGTCTGTGTCGACATAGCGGTTGCATGTGCTTGATCATGGGTGTGTCATTGCATTGCATACATAGCATTGCACTTCATTCGATACACAAGACCCTCATCGTATAAGTTTGTATGGGCACTCCTATACGATGAGTTACTTACTGCTGAACGACCCTTAACTTATATGCATGTATGGGCATCCATATAAGTTGAGTTACTTACTGTTATAATATTATTGAAAGTCAATCTAGTGTCAAATACCTTCACCTATGGGGGGAGGATAGGTGATTTGCAGTCTTTTTGCAGAAATAAAAATAAACCTGCACAAGAAAACAAGACAAGCACAACACAGAAACACACAAGCAGTTATAGTGGTTCCCCGATTTGGGTACGGCCACTCTCCCCCTTCGACCTATCTCCTAACAAGGGATGACTCGGTCACTTCACCAACAGGATTTAAATCAAATCCACTCACTATGGAAGAAACCCTTCCACCCGAAGGTGTCACTACTCCTCCACCACGGGTTGCACCCAACCCTTACAATGAGGAAACAAAGTTCCTTTACAACAAAAGTAAAATAGAATGTACTAGAAATACAAACTATGTATGGAGAGCTCGGTGTCCCTCTTCGTTCGATGAAGTGTTCTTGAAGAAGACGAAGAGTCCACGACCGAAGCACTCTCTTGGAGAGGATCTTCCCGAGATCGGCGATGGCAAAGGATTGCGGAGGCGATGCTTTGTAGATCCAAACTTCTTGACGAAGCTAGCGAGGTCTACCAACGATCTTACTTGGATCGATCGTCTCAATCGATTCGGAGGGGAAAGATATTCCCGTTCAACAAACCAAGAGACAAAGGATCTCAAGAAAGAAACGTGAGACGCTAAACTTAGCTTTGTTTCTGTCGCTGGGAGGTCAAGAGGAATCTGAGACCAGCGGCGGCGACACCTTAGTGAGCAGCGACGACGGTGACGGGAGGAAGTCTGCGATCAGCTAGGTCACGCGCGGCGGCCGTCCTTTCTCATTTTCTCCGCCCACTCATAACTTCAAAATAGGAAAGTATATATACTATAGAATACCCTGTTGGGTCCGGCGTTCCTTCACTTGACCCGTGGCCCTCTGCTACTTATATAAAAAATTAAGTAGCGCCCTCTCCAACAGTCCGGTCTTTTGGTGCAGTTGGGTATGCGCTTGATCCTTCAATTGGTATCAGAGGAGGTCACGGGTTCAAGACCGGGTGGGCGCTATTAAATCCTGATTTTTCCCTTCTACCTGTGTGGGTCCGGTGGGTCAGGCAATCGTGGACATGTGGTTACCCCACCTCTGAGCCGTGTGGGCCATGTGGTAACCCCACCTCTGAGCCGACGGGTTGTGCTGGACGCCGGGGGGGGGGGATTGTTGGGTCCGGCGTTCCTTCACTTGACCCGTGGCGCTCTGCTACTTATATAAAAAATTAAGTAGCGCCCTCTCCAACAGTCCGGGCTTTTGGTGCAGTTGGGTATGCGCTTGATCCTTCATACCCCCTTATTACCGTTATGGGACCAACAAGACGTAACCTTAAGCTCGGTTCAAACAGCGCCTGAAATCTTGGTTCGGTTCAACAAGCAGGTAGAAATTGCCCAAGGCAAATTCGGCGGAAATCATTTGTGATTCTCGACGAATCGGCGAGAATCACTTATGATTCCCATCGCATTCTACTTAGAAGAATTCCTGCAGAAAAGCTTGCCATCCGGAGTGAATCGACGAGAATCACAACTATTCTCGACGAATCGGCGAGAATGCAGTCATTCTCGACAGTTCGTCGAGAATCACTAAGTGATTCTCGACGATTCTGACTTAGCAGAATTCTTGAATGCTTTTGAGTCAGCCGGATACAGTCGGAGAGAATCAGCGAGTAATTCTCGACGATTCGACGAGAATCATTAGTGATTCCCGGGAATCACTAGTGATTCCCGTCGAAT
Source organism: Platanthera zijinensis (assembly GCA_039513925.1). Lineage (NCBI taxonomy): Eukaryota > Viridiplantae > Streptophyta > Magnoliopsida > Asparagales > Orchidaceae > Platanthera > Platanthera zijinensis. The sequence continues at coordinate 99,772,085 of CM077086.1, forward strand.
CGGCGAGAATCACTTGGTGATTCTCGTCGAATATAACTTAGACGATTTTTCATCTTTCTTCCCGTGAGTTGGTATTTGACCCATCCTTGCTCCTTGTCTGCTCTTGATCTATCTCAGCCCTGTACTTGACCATAAGTACACTCCAATTGAGAGAGTACACATGAGCCAACACACTGATCTGCTCAACGAGGGATTACGTTGCGCAGACCCGTGTATATTGACCCACTTCACCCTTATATTGGTGTGTACTTAGCGAGGAATAACTGCAAGCACAACTTTAAGATATATCATCAAATATATTGTGAATTCATCTTAGCTTGACAGGATGCTTCTTCAAATCCATATAATTGTGGATACAATACCCAACAATCTCCCTCTATTTGAAGAAGCCAAAATCCTACTAGCTAAGATGAATTTCACCAACCAGAGTAATATACAAAACAAATTGAGAGAGACAAGACACAGAGAATTAAAAGCATACAGAACAATACTTGAGTCAATCATGAAATCATATATATATATATATATATCCAAAGGTATTGTTCATACAAAAACATGAAGAGATAGGCAAACATGAAGAAAAAGACAAGTCAAAGATCTAGGCCTATTTCTCCTTAGCTAGATCATCCTTCATTTGTTGAGCCAAGTACTTCTTGCTTTGTCTCTCAAAATATTCCTTGGGCTTCAGATAGTATTTGGGGGGAGGATCTTTATGTTCCACTTTGTTAGTCCTGAAAAATATATTTCGTTTAGCTTCATATTCTTTGTGCAGCTCCCACTCATATTGATTATATACATCATTTCGATTAATTTCCCCCCGCTGGTGTAGCATAACGGTGTCCAATATAATGCTCCTCGAGATAGGACTCCATCGTTCATTCCGCACTTCACTCTTCTTCAATCTCACTTTATTCTCAGTTGGAGTCTCTTTGGAAGTCCCTTCTTGGAGTTTTCTTTTTCCTTTCGCTATGGCTTCCTAGTCAAACATGGCCCTGAGAGTAGCTTTGTCCGCAGCCCTGGCAGCCTTCTTAGCATCAGCTTCACTAAGAGGAACCTCCTCAACATTTGCACCCTCATCAGGAGAAGGAACCAGAATTTGGATTTGTATACCTGATGCTTACTGCACTAGCCAGTGGAAGCTATCAAAGACATACTTATTTGACTGTTTGAAGTTGTCAATCATAATCTATTGTATCCCTTCCATCTTAGCTTTATATTCTTCCTTCCCCTTTTTAACTTCGAGGGCAATTGAGTTTGCATAAGTGTGCAGTGACTCATCGATGTGCTTTACAGTCTTTGTAAACTCAGTCAGTAGGGTTTTTTGATTTGTATTTAGAATCACCATGTTGGCATCGAATTTCTGGATGTTGTCGGCCACAACATGAGCATTCTTATTTACTACTGCCAGATCGGTCGTATTTTTCTGAAGCCCTTGCATGAGAAGTGTTACAGCAGTGCCAACCTCTGTGTACTTAGCATCAAACTTTTGTTCCATCAGATCCATTTTGTGATTGATTTCCATAACATTCTTCAGCATTAGCTCCTCAGATTGTTTAATTCTTTTTAATACCTTGTTGTGTGATTTCTCAAAAGAATCTTTGAGTTCATCCACTATCCCTTGAATGATGTTCACGGTGTGATTTGCTAGATTTGGTCGTTGTGGATAACCCTGAGGCATGCCTTGGTCTTCTTCTTCAGCAAAATCACTGGGGGAGCTTGATACGTGCACAGTCTCCAATGGGGGGATAGGGACAGCCTCCGTAGTTTTCTCAGGAATGCTTATCATCTTTTGCTGAGAGGACTCCCCCTCTATTATTGCACCAGATTTCTCATGAACTACCATTGGAGCCCGTTTCTCAGATGGAACTTCAACTTCATCTTGTGGCTCCACCATCTCCACCATCTCCCTCAAGGTTGTTTCATTTTCAACCACATCATCCCCTTCTTCAGTAGCCTCATCTTCCATATCCTCATTGTCAATTGCAGCATCGTCCATGTCCTTCTCGGCTTCCTCCTCATCACCCTGATCAGTGGCAAGGGTATCAACTTCATCTTTTGCAATCTGAGAGATGTAAGAAACTACATCAGCATGATCTGGGACTGAGATATCTGTCCTGTGAGTTTCAGTAAGAATGGATAGAGAATCCCCCTCAGTTCCTGCATGCAGCAAGTCAGGAACGTCACTGGGTATATCCAAGGGATCTCAGTTTTCTGAAGCTCTGTTATCTTCCTCCTCATGGGCCTCAGCCACAGGTTCACCATGTGCTTCAGCTATAACTGCTTGACCAATCCTTCTTTCCCATCTGTCAAATACACTTGAATCCATTTTCTTCAAGTAATGGAGAGGAACTCCCTTACTCATGTCGAACCTATCTCCATCCAGCTGGTTGAGATACAGGCTAATGATTCTTCCAAAATTTTGGGTTCGGAGAGTATCTTTAATTTTCTCAAATAGCATAGCCCCCCAGTTGTATCTTTTTCGACACACAATAGCCACCAAGATCTTGAACATATCACCAGAGATATGATCGTGGGAGCCTGGTTTGCAGATCAGTACTTTCCCAATGATATCCGACAGGAGCTTTGTAACGCCCCCGATTTTTCCAGTGATTTATTTAAATTTCTTATTTGACGTATTATGACGTCAGAGCGTTATGTTAGCGCGTGTTGGTCATGTGACGTTATTAGAGCGTGCTCTTAGCTCTTTAGGTTTTCCTGCGTGGCTTGGTGATGCCTGGTAGCAAGATTCCCTAGCGAGCCGGAGTCTGTTTGGTAACTCGGTGGAGCCTCTTGGGGAATGCTTGTGTTAGCGTGTTTTTACGTTCGTTAGGTTTGACCGGCCAAATTTTGGGATTTGCGTCGGGAGTGGAAAATTTTACATTAGGAAATTAGATCGGCTAATTTTAGACTTGCTCGTCAAGTTTCGTCGCGTTCCAAGCATTTTTGGAGCCTCGGTGCGAGACTGAAGTTTTGTATGTTTTCGCGTACGCCGTTAACTTTAGAAATTATTATCTCCAAAATGGTGCGTCGGAATTCGATTTCGACATCGCCGTTGAATTCGTAGCGTCGTCATTCGCCTATGGTGCGAATTTCGTTCGATTCGGCGCGCGTTAGGCCCTCCGTAATGACATATCACTTTAGCGTTATTTTAAATTAAATAAAATATCAAAAAAAAATGTCAAAAAAAAATGAAAATAATAACAATAAAAAAATCTGCCTTGATTGTTGATACACGCCGATCGGCGTGTATCCCCCTCCCTAATCCCACCGATTGCCTCCTGCTTATATTTTTTTTGGTTTTTTTTTATATATTTATAAATAATATAAGTTATAAATATATAAATATAAATAATATAAGTTATAATTATATAAATATATATATAAAAAGGGGCTTCTTCTTCCCCGATCAAGAAGCCCCCCTCCTGTGCGAGAGAAAAACGAGGCGGAAACCTCTCGTTCGCGAACCTTCCGGCGGCCGCCACCGTCGATCCGGTGGACGGAACCTCGATCCGATCGCGGCGTTGGAAAGCTCTCGGCGAGAGATTCGAGATCGCGGTAAGCTTTTCCCGTTTCGGTGACCGTTTCGCCATAGATTTTTTCGGCCCTAACCCATGTTGTCCGTTTTTTCGTAGATCTCATCTCCGCGTGCCCCCTTTTGGACGGATCTACGTGGTGGAGTATTTTGGGTGGACGTTTTCAAGAACGATTTGAGGCAAGTGGACTTCTCCCCTCTTGCGTGCCTCCATAGGTTGTATTTTTTCGCCTTATTACCTCTCCTTGTCGTAGAATAACAGAGTAGTATATGCGAGATTAGAAATATTCCTAGGTTAGGGCTTGTAGTTGGCCTAAACTAGGAAGAAATCGGAATTTTTTTTAGTTGAGTTCGGCGGGTAGTGGGAAATAATTCGGCGGGTGTCGCCGAATTTAGGTTTAGTCTATTTCGGCGGGTTTTGGTTGTAGAACTTGGTAGTTTTTAAGTGGTGTTGTGGGCTAGTTTTAGCGGCGAATCGTGGATCCTTAGCCTGTGGTAGCTGGGTTTCTGAGGGAGTTTGGTACCAGAGGAGTTCGAGCTGTGGCCACCACCATTCCCTCCTTTGGACATTTTGGGTTCCTGTAAGAGGTTGGAACTCTATGTGTGTGGACCCTATGGCGGCCCCTTTAGTACTCTTGAGACACCTGGACCTGGTTGTTCGGTTGTGACTGTTCTTAGTCTCCGACACAGGTTTGGGATTTGTGTCAGTGCTAACGATTTACAAGTTAGGACTGTTAGTTCCTTTCATACTGTTCATTTGATACATATTAGTTCCCTTTTTGCCTCTGCAGGCTTGAGCGGAGTTTGGTACGTTTTAGTACTTGTTGCATTTCTATCACTTTTCTGATTGTTACACTTACATTTTGTCTCTTTTCTTGGATTCTTAGCTGTGGTTTTCAGCATTTTCCCTTGCAGGGTTGGTAACCCTTTTCTTTCTGCTCTTTTCATTCGATTTTTAAACTGAGGTTTCTTTGCCACTTGTTTTATTATTTCTTGCTGAGGTGTTCTTCTTTTGAATGCCTCAGGTTCAGGTCTGTAGCCGGCTGAGCGGCTAATTTCAGGAGTTTCTTTGTGGACTGCGTGGTGGCAGTGTTTTCCTCACCTGTTGAGGTAGTTCTTTAGCTTTGTAGTAGTACAGATATACATGCTCGCCAGCGAGTTCGTGTCAGGTTGTTGACGCTCGTTGGTGATTTTTTTCCTTGGTGATACTAAGTCTTTGTTTAGCTGTTAGTTTACCTGTTTTGTGGTAGTCTCACTTGCTCTCTGGGAATGTTTTATGCTTGGTTGCTAGTTACTTTAAAACCTATAAGAACTACTATATGTATTGCATGATCAGCATGTTTCATAAAAGCTCAAACATTATTTTTCAAATGCGTAAAAAGATTGTTTTCTTTATAAATATTATAAATTGAAATCTAGGGTCTTGCATAGTGTAAGTTGTCCTCTTCGGACACTTATGCGCTCTTTTAGGATGTTAAACATAAATGAAGTATTTTTCCGCTACGTATAAAAATAGTTTTCAAACCGTGGACTATCTGATCCACTGAGCCGAGGGATACGGCCAATTAATTTAAAATCAGTTTTATATTCATTTTAACTTATGATTTGAAGGATTAGAGTGTTGCCTGAGCGTCAGCAGTTATCCACTGCTTGACGTGGCATCACAGCTCGTAGTTATCTCGTGCTCTGATTTATTTATTAATGAGAAAAATGCGGGTTGTGACAGTTGGTATCAGAGGGAGGTTGCTTGACAAATTGTCGGGCAACCTTTCCCTGTTAGTATTGGATGTTTAGCGTCATGTCATACACACACCAACATGTCATCAGTACGTCTTGGCTGAAGCACGGACACTACACTCATAGCATAACATGAAGTATACAGGGCATATTATGTATTTATGGGGTGCATAATATGTGTTTGTATATGGATCCACCATAGGAGGCAACATGTGAGGGTTATGTATTTATGGGGTGTATAACCTCACCACATGAATGCGACTAGCACGTTTTCCTTTTGTTGCATGGAAATGTTATGTATTTATGGGGTGCATAACATTTTCATGTGTACGCCGCTCATAACATGCATTAAGGCTTTTTTTTAGAATGCATAGCACAATCATGCATAGCATAACATTACATAAGCACAATGTGCCAAGCTAAAGATTTGCAGGATGACATGTGTACACACATAATTTTTGAGTCAAAAAGAATATAAATTCATGCATTCCCGATCTAGGCACAAGAGTTAGTGTGATGATAGTGAATCATCGTAGGATAAGCATAACATCATTATTGAAAATCCCAGAGCAAGTTAGCAGCATGAGCAAGTACTTAAGTATGTATTGTTTGTACAATGTTGTTTGGTTCTAGTGGGTGGGCCAGGTTTTTGATTAGTGTTTTGTTGTTCCATTAGAATGTCGAGGCGTCCTTCGACAAGGTCAACTCCCCAATCAGTGGGAGAATCTTCAGGTGCGCATAGCAGTGCAATGATAGAAGGTCTGCAACAAAGCAATAAAGCCTTGTCAAAGCAAGTAGTGGATTTGCAGTCTCAGGTCCAGTCCCTGTTAGCAGTTGTGGCAAGACAAATTCCGAGAGTTCAGGACCCTGCTGTGGGTCAAGCTATTCATATTCCCCCTGCTCCTCTGGTGCCTCCGGTCGTGGTGCCACCAGAGATGACCTTTATTTCTCAATTTCAGCGACTTAGGCCTCCGACGTATGATGGCAAGGCAGATTACATGGTCTTAGACGATTGGATGATATCAATCGAGGAGATGTTCTCATACTCCGGGATCACTGATAATCAGAAAGTGATGTTAGCCGCATATCAGCTCAAAGGGTTGGCAAAGGGCTGGTGGCTGAGGGAGAAAGAAGGTCTGAAGGACGGGTGTTCCTGGGAGTCCTTTAAGGAGCTACTTCTGAGCAAGTTTCTGCCATCGGTCGAGAGGGACCGTCTGATGAACGATTTCCTGCACTTAAAGTAGAGGCAGCTCACGGTTAGTGAGTACGAAATCGAGTTTAGTAAGCTAAGCCGATTTGCCCCAGACTTGGTGAGTACCGATGAAAAAAGAAGCAAACGATTTCTGGCTGGGCTAAGGAGTGACGTCCAGCAGTTAGCAAGTGCCTATGCGACATCAAGTTATGCTGGGATGGTGGAAGCTGCCTTAAAGGTAGAAGCAATTGATAACGCCAAGAATCAAGGTCAACAATTGAGAAAAGATAAAAGAAAGTCTGATGAGGGTAAGAGTACCCAGGTCCCTGACGCTGCTCCGAGGAAGAGAAACAAAGAGGTATGCAGTTTTTGTGGCCGACCGGGCCATCCATTGGAAAGGTGCTATTAAAGATTAGGAGCTCAGAAGAAAGAGCAGATTCATGCTATCCAAGGTAACCCAAGGAAAGACTTACTTTGTTCTGTATGCAAGAAGCCGGGGCACGATGCTGCCCATTGCTGGAAGAAGGCGAGAAGCTGTTTCTTGTGCGGTCAAGTGGGTCATCTCAAGTATCAGTGCCCGCAAGCTCAGCTTACTCTGCAGCTAGTTCCTCTTCAGGCTTTGCCTCCGCCGCAACGAGTGGACAAGGGAAAAGGAAAGTTGAACGTGGTCTCTATGGAGGAAGCTCAGACGTCCACGCAAGTGATATCAGGTTAGATTCTCCCCTAGTTTTAATGTTTAGCTCATAGTTATAGTTTTGAGCGTTCGTTTCCTTAGTCGCGTGTGCAATTTTATAGGATGATTTAAGGTAAAGAACCGCTGGGCGCGTGTTCTGTTCGATTCCGGTGCTACCCACTCATTTGTGGCTAGGTCCTTCGTAGAGCGTTACCGTTTGGATCTCGATTGTGTTGGTGATGCATTCTGTGTCAAGTTTCCTTCAGGTGAATCTGTAGTTTCGGATCAGGGTATTCAGAGTTGTCCGATTTTACTAGGCGATTTTCTCGCGATTGCTGATTTGAAGCTGTTGGATCTGGAAGACTTCGATATGATCCTAGGCATGGACTGGTTGTCCAGATATGATGCTGTGATCCAATGCAAGGGTAAGCGCTTGGACTTCAGGATGGACAACGGTCAGCCCAGGAGTGTTTACGGTTATCCGCGCCAGGATTCTCCGACTATATCGGCGGTATGTGCTCGGAAGCTTGTAGATTCCGGATGTTTTACTTGTTTGGTTTCGGTTTTAGAAACCAAGGTTGGTTTGCCGTGTTTGGAGGAGATCCCGGTGGTTCGTGATTTTTCTGATGTCTTTCCAGCTAATCTTCCTGGTCTCCCGCCTGATTGAGACGTGGAGTTTGTTATAGATTTGGAGCCGGGTACGCGTCCTATTGCCAAGGCGCCTTACCAGATGGCCCCACGCGAACTGGAGGAGTTGCGTATCCAGTTAGACGAGTTGCTTGAGAATGGATTTATAAGGCCGAGTTCTTCGCCTTGGTGTGCCCCCGTCTTGTTCGTCAAGAAAAAGGATGGATCGATGAGGTTGTGCATCGATTATAGAGAGCTAAATAAGGTAACGATCAAGAATAGGTATCCGTTGCCGAGGATAGATGATTTGTTTGATCAACTGCGAGGCAGCGCCGTGTTCTCTAAGATTGACCTTCGTTCGGGCTACCACCAGTTAAGGATCCGTGAATCAGATATCCCGCGGACTGCCTTCCGTTCCAGACATGGACATTTTGAATTTTTGTGATGTCGTTTGGTTTGACCAACGCACCTTCTGCTTTCATGGACATGATGAACAGAGTTTTCAAGGACTTTCTGAACAAGTTTGTAGTCGTATTTATAGTCGATGTGTTGGTGTATTCACGCAATGTTGAGGAGCATGACTAACATTTGCGTCTAGTTTTATCTGCCTTAAGGGACCATAAGTTGTTCGCCAAGCTAAGTAAATGCGAGTTCTGGTTGCCTCAGGTTTCTTTCCTGGGTCATGTTGTTAACAAGGACGGAATCTCTGTCGACCCAGAAAAGATAGCCGTAGTTATGGAATGGACGAGGCCTGCCACACCCAAAGAAATAAGAAGCTTCCTAGGGTTGGCTGGCTACTACAGAAGATTTGTAGAGGGTTTATCTACATTATCTGCGCCATTGACCAAATTAACGCAGAAGAATGCAGCATTTGTGTGGAGCGATAAGTGCGAAGAAGCATTCCAAGAGCTAAAGAATAGACTGTGCACTGCTCTGATATTGACATTGCCTACGGAAGGATTAGACTATGCCGTTTACGTGGACGCGTCCCATGTGGGTCTTGGTTGTGTGCTGATGCAAGAAGGAAAAGTAGTTGCGTATGGGTCAAGACAGCTTAAGATTCATGAAAGGAACTACCCTACGCATGACTTGGAATTCACAGCAGTTATTTATGCATTGAAATTATGGAGACACTTGCTGTATGACGCGCAGTACAAGATTTATACAGATCATAAGAGTTTGAAGTACGTCTTCACTCAAAAGGAGTTGAACTTGCGCCAGCGCAGATGGTTAGAGTATGTGGCTGATTATGAAGTGGAGATCCTATACCATCTGGGTAAGGCTAACGTGGTAGCCGACGCCTTAAGCAGGAAGACAGGAAAATTTTCAATCTCTCCGCTGAGTTGTTAGTAGAAGAGTTCCTTTTAATGGATATTTCAGTTGGTAGATGTGACTCGCCAAGCAGTTTGGAAGTGTCCGAGCCTTCATGGATTTCTCTTACGAGGCTTCATCAAAAGGACGATCCTGATCTACTGCACCTTCGTAATAGAACTGAGAAGGGGGAGCTACCTGACTTTTCGATCGATGACGCGGGTACTCTAAAGTACCGCGGTAGATTTTGCGTCCCTAATTTTCGAGATATTCGAGTTAAGTTGTGCAGTGAGGCACACAGTTCAAGTGTGGCCTACCATCCAGGGTCTACAAAAATGTATAAGGACTTGAAACAGATTGTCTGGTGGATTGGGATGAAGGGTGACATTGCAAGGTTTGTGTCAGAATGTTTTACGTGCAAAAGAGTTAAGGCTGATCATGGAAGGCCTGGTGGAAAGTTGGCGCCTTTAGAGATTCCAACTTGGAAGTGGGAGAGTATCTCAATGGATTTCATTACTGGTTTGTCGAGATCTCCCCGAGGGCATGACTCTGTTTGGGTGATTGTTGATAGATTAACAAAGTGTGCGCACTTCGTACCCTTTCAGATTGGTTACCCGATGAAAAAGATAGCGGAACTATATTTGAATGAAGTTATCAGGTTACATGGAGTACTCATAAGTATAGCATCAGATCGAGACTCCAGGTTTACGTCTCGTTTCTGGAAGAGCCTTCAAGAAGGATTGGGAACTGACTTGAGATATTCTACCGCATATCATCCACAGACCAATGGTCAAACTGAGCGTGTTAATCAGATTGTGGAAGATATGATCCGTTGTTATATATTAGACCACGGAGGAGCGTGGGATGAACACTTGAGGTTGATGGAGTTCGCATACAATAATAATTATCAAGAGAGTCTGCAAATGGCTCCTTTCGAAGCGCTATATGGAAGACGATGTAGAACTCCTCTATTTTGGGCTGAGGTTGGTGAGAGGCCGCTGTTAGGTCCAGATGCCTTAGAAGAAATGGAAGTCTCTGTAAAGCTTATTCGAGAGAAGCTTCGGATAGCTCAAGAGCGATACGAGAAGAACGCCAATCGGCGTAGGTCTGTTTTGGAATTTTCTGTGGGGGACATGGTATTCCTTAAGCTTTCCCCGATGGTTGGAGTAAAGAGGTTCGGTAAGAACCATAAGTTGGACCCAAGGTATGTGGGACCATTTGAACGGATTGGTGTGTCAGCCTACAAGTTGAAATTGCCCGTAAATTTTCCTGGCGTGCACAATGTTTTTCACGTGAGCTAATTGCGGAGGTGCGTGCTAAGTGACAGACAAGTTCTGGATGCAATGCCCTAGCTGGAGCCTAACCTTTCCTAGGTGGAAGTTCCTATTCGTGTTCTGGATGTACAAGATCGAGTGTTGCGGAGAAAGACAATACCGATGGTAAAGATTCTGTGGAGAAACCAATACGTGGAGAGTGCGACTTGGGAGTTGGAGTCAGCTATGAGGGAGGCGCATCCTCATCTGTTCTCCTAGCTTTGCTCGGTATGCTTTCGATAACCCTTGGTTATTTTCTTTTCCCTCTATGGTAGAAGTGTTTTATGCGTAAAGTTTCGGGACGAAACTTTCTTTTAGGGGGAGTGACTGTAACGCCCCCGATTTTTCCAGTGATTTATTTAAATTTCTTATTTGACGTATTATGACGTCAGAGCGTTATGTTAGCGCGTGTTGGTCATGTGACGTTGTTAGAGCGTACTCTTAGCTCTTTAGGTTTTCCTGCATGGCTTGGTGATGCCTGATAGCAAGATTCCCTAGCGAGCCGGAGTCTGTTTGGTGACTCGGTGGAGCCTCTTGGGGAATGCTTGTGTTAGCGCGTTTTTACGTTCGTTAGGTTTGACCGGCCAAATTTTGGGATTTGCATCGGGAGTGGAAAATTTTGCATTAGGAAATTAGATCGGCTAATTTTAGACTTGCTCGTCAAGTTTCGCCGCGTTCCGAGCATTTTTGGAGCCTCGGCGCGCGATTGAAGTTTTGTATGTTTTCGCGTATGCCGTTAACTTTAGAAATTATTATCTCGAAAATGGAGCGTCGGAATTCGATTTCGACTTTGCCGTTGAATTCGTAGCGTCGTCATTCGCCTACGGTGCGAATTTCGTTCGATTCGGCGCGCGTTAGGCCCTCCGTAATGAAATTTCACTTTAGCGTTATTTTAAATTAAATAAAATATCAAAAAAAAAATGTCAAAAAAAAATGAAAATAATAACAATAAAAAAATCTGCCTTGATTGTTGATACACGCCGATCGGTGTGTATCCCCCTCCCTAATCCCACCGATTGCCTCCCTGCTTAAGTTTTTTTTGGTTTTTTTTATATATTTATAAATAATATAAGTTATAAATATATAAATATAAATAATATAAGTTATAATTATATAAATATATATATAAAAAAGGGCTTCTTCTTCCCCGATCAAGCAGCCCCCCCTCCTGTGCGAGAGAAAAACGAGGCGGAAACCTCTTGTTTGCGAATCTTCCGGCGGCCGCCACCGTCGATCCGGTGGACGGAATCTCGATCCGATCACGGCGTTGGAAAGCTCTCGGCGAGAGCTTCGAGATCGCGGTAAGCGTTTCCCATTTCGGTGACCGTTTCGCCATAGATTTTTTCGGCCCTAACCCCGGTTGTCCGTTTTTTCGTAGATCTCGTCTCCGCGTGCCCCCTTTTGGACGGATCTACGTGGTGGAGTATTTTGGGTGGACGTTTTCAATAACGATTTGAGGCAAGTGGACTTCTCCCCTCTTGCGTGCCTCCATGGGTTGTATTTTTTCACCTTATTACCTCTCCTTGTCGTAGAATAACAGAGTAGTATATGCGAGATTAGAAATATTCCTAGGTTAGGGCTTGTAGTTGGCCTAAACTAGGAAGAAATCGGAATTTTTTTTAGTTGAGTTCGGCGGGTAGTGGGAAATAATTCGGCGGGTGTCACCGAATTTAGGTTTAGTCTATTTCGGCGGGTTTTGGTTGTAGAACTTGGTAGTTTCTAAGTGGTGTTGTCGGCTAGTTTTAGCGCCGAATCGTGGATCCTTAGCATGTGGTAGCTGGGTTTCTGAGGGAGTATGGTACCAGGGGAGTTCGAGCCGTGGCCACCACCATTCCCTCCTTTGGACATTTTGGGTTCTTGTAAGAGGTTGGAACTCTATGTGTGTGGACCCTGTGGCGGCCCCTTTAGTACTCTTGAGACACCTGGACCTGGTTGTTCGGTTGTGACTGTTTTTAGTCTCCAACACAGGTTTGGGATTTGTGCCAGTGCTAACGATTTACAAGTTAGGACTGTTAGTTCCTTTCATACTGTTCATTTGACGCATATTAGTTCCCTTTTTGCCTCTGCAGGCTTGAGCGGAGTTTGGTACGTTTTAGTACTAGTTGCATTTCTCTAACTTTTCTGATTGTTACACTTACATTTTGTCTCTTTTCTTGGATTCTTAGCTGAGGTTTTCAGCATTTTCCCTTGCAGGGTTGGTAACCCTTTTCTTTCTGCTCTTTTCATTCGATTTTTAAACTGAGGTTTCTTTGCCACTTGTTTTATTATTTCTTGCTGAGGTGTTCTTCTTTTGAATGCCTCAGGTTCAGTTCTGTAGCCGACTGAGCGGCTAATTTCAGGAGTTTCTTTGTGGACTGCGTGGTGGCAGTGTTTTCCTCACCTGTTGAGGTAGTTCTTTAGCTTTGTAGTAGTACAAACATACATGCTCGCCAGCGAGTTCGTGTCAGGTTGTTGATGCTCGTTGGTGATTTTTCCTTGGTGATACTAAGTCTTTGTTTAGCTGCTAGTTTACCTGTTTTGTGGTAGTCTCACTTGCTCTCTGGGAATGTTTTATGCTAGGTTGCTAGTTACTTTAAAACCTATAAGAACTACTATATGTATTGCATGATCAGCATGTTTCATAAAAGCTCAAACATTATTTTTCAAATGCGTAAAAAGATTGTTTTCTTTATAAATATTATAAATTGAAATCTAGGGTCTTGCATAGTGTAAGTTGTCCTCTTCGGACACTTATGCGCTCTTTTAGGATGTTAAACATAAATGAAGTATTTTTCCGCTACGTATAAAAATAGTTTTCAAACCGTGGACTATCTGATCCACTGAGCCGAGGGATACGGCCAATTAATTTAAAATCAGTTTTCTATTTATTTTAACTTATGATTTGAAGGATTAGAGTGTTGCCTGAGCGTCAGTAGTTATCCCCTGCTTGACGTGGCATCACAGCTCGTAGTTATCTCGTGCTCTGATTTATTTATTAATGAGAAAAATGCGGGTTGTGACAAGCTTCCCTTCCTCATTCATTTCCCTTCGCTTGATCGATTTAGTTCCTCGAGCAAGTCCATAGAATAGGAGAGTTTGGGCTCGATCCTCTTCCTCGAGGTAGTCCTCTTGTGCAGAACTGGTGAGCTATAAATATCGGGACAGTTTTCCTGCAGTCATCCTGATCTGTAGACTGGCAATCTTACTCTTAATCACTGTATCTTCACGCCGTAGCTTTGCCGGTTCAAAGAATTCCAGCACTTCCTTATCCAGGATCTTGCAAGGATGCTCCAGGATGAAGGAAAGCCCGGCTTATTCAAGCATGAGGACGATATTTCTGAACTCATCGGAGGCATGAGAGAAGCCCGTCCTAACTAGTTCACTTCCGGTGGGGAGTCCTGCTGTGGTTCTAGGAGTCATTTCAAACCTAAACAGGAAATGTCCAAGTGTCTAAACCCTATCAGAATTTCATGTATAGGTGCTACACTAGACAAGAAACTTCAAGGATGAGGGAACGTTACCCTAGTGCCGAGCGATGAGAAGGATTCCGGCGGGACGATGGCGACTGGAAAGATCATCGTCGGGAGAGGGAAACCTAACGGGGAGATGACGGAAGCATGGAGCCAACGAGTGCACGGCACGGTCCATGCGTCCTGAGGGTGTTGTCGACGGGAGTCCGGAGGAGAGACAGAGAGCACCAGGCGAAGCAGCTTCCGCACGACCAAGGGATTCGGCGAGAGTTCTTGGGGATTCGGCGGGATGCTCGCGGGATGTCGAATGTGAAGAGTCAACAGGGGTTTTATGCTATTTATATATACCGACGGGAAGCCGCTATTTCATACCCACTGAACGGGGCAGTTTATATATTTTCGAATCTTAGCCCTCCTTTTCATTTGTTGATCACAAAACCTCGGTCGAGTTTAATGGTATATTAACCTTAGAAATAATTACTGAGTAATTCTAGGTAATTCAAAAGCGTAGAATTTTCGTTATAGCCCCTGGCACACTCTCCTTGAAATTCAAGTGGACTGATTTACACCCATTGAAATATATTATCCATTATATATATATATGTAAATGCACATAATTCTTCAGATTTTAACTATTTCGTCCTTTTACTAGGTATTTGAACATATATGTGCATATATATATATATATATCAACATTTACTTTTTAGAAGAAGAATTGACATATTCATGTGGATATAAATATATATGTAAGCACCTTTATAATTTGACTCAAGTATTGAAACTGAACGCATGTACCTGAGATCATTAAATTGATCATTCAGATCCTATATTTGAGGTACACCAGGTGTCCAATTGGAGTAAGCCATTATAGGTAGCATTGCTCTTATCCCATATACGTGTTCCATATCATTCTTGGAACATCTCATGTCTAGTTCCCATCATATTTACGGGAACCTAGACTATCCTGCGAAAAAAATTACCTTACCTTAGGAACCCAATATGTATTGGGTCCTAGGTTCTTGTCAGCATAAAATATCGAATGCCTTCCTACAGGAATCCTGTCAGGAAGGTTAGCTCTGCCCAGAGGAAGTGGTCATACCCTTGCCCTTGGCACAGAGGGATTGCGCCAGCAATCTATGGCAAAGTGACCCACCTTGCCACAGCACCAACAATCATGAATGTTATATCACCGTTTCTAACTTGATCTACTTACTGAGGTAGTCATGATCTTTGGTCTAAACGGGACCGGGTAGATTATGCTCACAAATTTGCCCTTTCTACCGAGACATGAGGGAGGGTGGATAGAGAGCATGTGGTGAGTGTCATGAGGCCTGGGAGGTGGTGCCTTCCTTTCAGTCAACACACATATGGGGGCCCCATGGGTACTTACTACATGTTTCCCAACCCCCCTTTCCTGTGTCTTGGGGTGATAAGAGATGCAGTGAGAGCTGGTTCCTGCAGATTCATGACGAGTTGGGGCTGAGTCCAAGAATACAAAGGGTTCAGGATGAGCCTTGAGTATTCTCTCATGGGTAGCCATGACAGCTCTTTCACTGTGGGTATTTCTACCTGAGGGCCGATCACTCTTGCAGTGACCAAGGTTGTTCCTGTGGTCATACCTGAAAGCATGATGTGTGCGCTTCCTACTCGGGGTGGGGGGGGGGGGGGTCTGAATACAGTTTCCCCATTTCTCCATGAATTAATGATTTTGGGGATCCACCCATTTTCTGCTTTTCTTTTGATAGCATCTATCTTGGAAAAGTTAGAAACTATCCTCTTCTCGGTCTCTCGACGACTCTCTAGATCCGAGATCTTTGAGTCCTTTATCTTGATGGATTCCAATTGGAGATTCGTCAAGGTCCTCAACTGAGCAATCTCCTTAGCTTGTTCCTCAACAAGTAAGTTGCTCATCTGAAGGGCACTCTCAAGGGAATCAAGATTTTCAATCCTTTTATTGAAGCTATCCATTTCCCTTGCATCACTAGATGGACAACCCTCTTAACTGTTCCTGTCTTCAGGAAATCCAAGGGGAGAGGAGCATGATGAAGATGTTACCTTATCCTGACTTTGATGTTCAGGGTAAGCGTTAAGATCGGCAGAGACTGTTGTGTCAGTTTCATCAGAACTGCTTTCCTCAACCTCTTCTTTAGTCTCAGACAAGGACACATGAGCTCTGATACTGAGAGATTTGTCTTTACCTTCATCTTCAGAAATGAGGACCCCCACATAGGCTTCATCCTCCTGCTGGAAACTAGTCCCTGCTGTCTCTGATCCCTCCATGAGGTAAGAGATAGTTTGCCACATAGACTTGGCAGTCCTGCACTTGTCCAATCTTGAACGAGATAATCCAGACCAGACGTCAGAGATGATCTGACAAATCAGCTTGTCAAAGTTGAAGAGAGAGTGCTCAGTCTCAGACATCTCTTCAGGACTCTTGGGGATTTGGAGATCTTTTCTTGAGCCAGACGCCTTCATGGGAATGAAGGGACCCTCATCCAAAATGAGTGACGCTCGAGGGTCAATGGCCTCCAAATGAAATAAAACTTTCATCTTCCAGACTGGATAATACTCCTTTGTGCATGCAGAGAGTCTCAGAGGAGATACATCAGAATACAACTCCATGCTTGAGTCTGATTTTCTTGTTGACACTAGAGGCAGGATTTTACTCAAGGTGTTAACCTTTTTGATGAGTAACCTCCCTCTGATACCACTTGAAAGTCAATCTAGTGTCAACTACCTTCACCTATGGGGGGATAGGTGATTTGCAGTCTTTTTGCAGAATTAAAAATAAACCTGCATAAGAAAACAAGACAAGCACAACACAGAAACACACAGACAGTTATAGTGGTTCCCCGATTTGGGTACGCCCACTCTCCCCCTTCGACCTATCTCCCAACTAGGGACGATTTGGTCACTTCACCAACAGGATTGAAATCCAATCCACTCACTATGGAAGAAACCCTTCCACCCGAAAGAGTCACTACGCCTCCACCACGGGGTGCACCCAACCCTTATAATGAGGAAACAAAGTTCCTTTACAACAAAAGTAAAATAGAATGTACTAGAAATACAAACTACGTATGGAGAGCTCGGTGTCCCTCTTAGTTTGATGAAGCATTCTTGAAGAAGACGAAGAGTCCACAACCGAAGCACTCTCTTGGAGAGGATCTTCCTGAGATCGGCGGCGATAATGGATTGCGGCGGCGATGCTTTTTAGATCAAAACTTCTTGACGAAGCTAGCGAGGTCTACCAACGATCTTACTTGGATCGATCGTCTCAATCGATTCAGAGGGGAATGATATTCCTATTTAACAAACCAAGAGACAAAGGATCTCAAGAAAGAAACGTGAGATGCTAAGCTTAGCTTCGTTTCTGTCGCCGGGAGGTCAAGAGGAATCTGAGACTAGCGGCGGCGACACCTTAGTGAGCAGCGACGACGAGCAAGCGGCGACGGTGACGGGAGGAAGTCTGCGATCAGCTAGGTCACGCGCGGCGGCCGTCCTTTCTCGTTTTCTTCGCCCACTCATAAGTTCAAAATAGGAGAGTATATATACTGTAGAATACCCCCTTATGACCGTTGCGGGCCCCACAAGACGTAACCCTAAGCTCGGTTCAAACAGCGCTTGAAATCTTGGTTCGGTTCAGCAAGCAGGTAGAAATTGCCCAAGGCAAATTCGACTGGAATCATTGGTGATTCTCGACAAATCGGCGAGAATCACTTATGATTCCCGTCGAATTCTACTTAGAAGAATTCCTGCTGAAAAGCTTGCCATCCGGAGTGAATCGGCGAGAATCACAACTATTCTCGACGAATTGGCGAGAATGCAGAGTCATTCTCGACGGTTCGTCGAGAATCACTAAGTGATTCTCGACGATTCTGACTTAGCAGAATTCTTGAATGCTTTTGAGTCAGCCGGATACAGTCGGCGAGAATCGGAGAGAGATTCTCAACGATTCGACGAGAATCATTAGTGATTCCCGTCGAATCGGCGAGAACCACTTGGTAATTCTTGTCGAATATAACTTAGACGATTTTTCGTCTTTCTTCCCGTGAGTTGGTCGTTTACCCATCCTTGCTCCTTGTCTGCTCTTAATCTATCTCAGCCCTGTACTTGACCATAAGTACACTCCAATAGAGAGAGTACACATGAGCCAACACACTGATCTGCTCAATGAGGGATTACGTTGCGCAGACCCGTGTATATTGACCCACTACACCCTGACATTGGTGTGTACTTAGCGAGGAATAACTGTAAGCACAACTTGAAGATATATCATCAAATACATTGTGAATTCATCTTAGCTTGACAGGAGGCTTCTTCAAATCCAGGTAATTGTGGATACAATACCCAACAATTATACTCTCTTACTGCTGTAGATTAAGAGGTTGTTCATTTATACACTACTTATATTGCTACTTATGACTTGTATACTTACTTCACCTGCTTGTACTACTATTTTATATATTGTACCTGTTCCTTTCTCCTCCCGGTGCCGAGGAGCCGCCGGGGGAGCGGATGTGAAGCCACTTAGTCTTTATGACTAACGGTTGCTACGTCTCCCTTTTTAGGAGGAAACCCCGCAGGTGGAGCAGCAGTCTATGCAGCTGGTCAGCCAGGCCAGGACGATAGGGCCTGAGGGGACGGTATCGTCGTTACCGTCGGTTACAGATGTGAGTGAGAGAGATTTTGTTGTAGCCCTTTGGGGCAATTCTATTTACGTACTTTGATTATGTAGAAGCTTGTTTAGCTTCTCTTTTGCTGTACTTATGGACTCATGCTTAGTGTTGATTGACTTCTTTATATAATTATGGTTGGGTTTGCATTTATGTGTTGATATTAGTTGTAGCCGGCAGGATAGGCGTCTTGTGGTACAGGCTGACCTGAGTGTTAGTATTACCGCAAGATGGCTGTTCTGGGCATAAGACCCCTCTCGTGCTGTGTTTTGTGTTGCGGGAGGGGGGTCTTACACCCCAACCCTTACAGATGCTGGAGATGCCAAGGACAACAGAGCAGGCACCGGTGTGCTTTCAGTGCAATCAGCCGGGGCTTATCAAGAGGAACTGTCCTATGAGGCGAGCACCCCCACCAACATTTCAGGGCGCCCCACCTCCCTGGCAGTTTGGCGGCCGAGGACATAATTGAGGATGAGGATATCAGGGCCGAGGCCACAGGCTAGAGAGGGAGCAGGTGTATGCTCTAGACCTGACACAGCCCCGAAACCCGGAGCAGGTTATCGCAGGTTTGTAAGTACTTTTAAATTTTTCTTTCCCTTCCTAAGAACTAGTTTTCTAGGCATAACCTAGTTAGAAACTAAGAGAAGACAACTCTAAACAGAATACTAAGACAATTAATTACCTCAGGCATAGTTTTTATCGGCGGCAAGCCCTCTCACACGCTCTTCGACACCGGTGTGTCACACTCGTTTGTGTCGGAAGATTTCGTGAAAGGACTGGCAAGCATGGAGCAGTTAACCGGAAAGATAATGAGGGTGCGCCTACCCGATGGATCAGAGCTAATGACCTCTTCTCATTGCAATATGGAGACGGAGATCGGCGGGAAGGCGTTTGAGGCACCAACGACGATTCTGAGGATGCCAGATTACGATCTGATCCTGGGCATGACATGGTTGTACTGGAACCATGCCCAGATATACTACGTGGTGAAGAGGATCACCGTAAGGCACGGGGACTCCTTCATTGTTATCAAAGGTATTATATAAGCACCCCGCATATTATTATCACCTGTGTAGGCCATCAAGGCCCATCTGTAGGGGGAGGAGGTTTATTAGGTTCTTTTTGAGGCGGTCGTGGCCAAGGAATCCATTTCAGATATTCCAATAGTGCGAGTCTTTGCCGATGTATTTTAGGATAAGCTATATGGGCTACCCCCGCACCGAGAGAAGGACTTCCAGATTTAGCTCGTACCTGGGGCTAAGTCGGTATCAAGAGCTCCCTATCAAATGGCCCCAAAGGAGTTGGTGGAATTTCGAAGCCAGCTTATGGAGTTAGTGGAGGCCGGGTTTGTCCGGCCTAGATCTTCACCATGGGGAGCTCCGGTGTTATTCGTCAAGAAGAAGGACAGAACTCTTCGGCTGTGTATAGATTACTGGGCCGTGAACAGGTTAACGATCCGGAATACTTATCCCTTGCCAAGGATAGACGAGCTATTTGACTAGCTGAAGGGAGCCTATTGGTTCTCAAAGCTGGATCTCAGATCGGTGTACTACCAGCTTCGCATTCGGGAGGAGGACATCCCGAAGATGGCCTTCAACAGCTGATATGGTTTGTACGAGTTTACCGTGATGCCTTTCGGGCTCACGAATGCACCCTCCGCATTCATGACCTTGATGAACCGGGTGTTCGAAGAGTATCTGGATGTCTTTGTTATTGTATTCATCGACGACATCCTTATCTATTTGAGGTCGGAGGAGTGAAAAGAGAGGCATCTGGCCTTGACCTTGGAGAAGCTGTGGGAGTATAAGATGTATGCCAAGTACATCAAGTGCTAGTTCTGGCTAAAGGAGGTGGCTTTTTTGGGCCATGCCATTAGTGGAGTAGGTTTGGCAGTAGATCCGACGAAGGTCCAGGTAGTACGGGATTGGCCACCACTAAAGACGGCCTCGGATGTTCGAAGTTTCTTAGGACTTATCGGTTATTACCAGAAGTTCGTAAAAGGGTTCTCTCAGATTGCCCTCCCTCCTACGTCTCTGACGAAGAAGGAGTCTCCTTTTATTTTGACGCCACGATGCGAATTTGCTTTTCAGGAGCTGAAGGATTGTCTTACCTCGGCTCCGATCCTTGCTATTCCTTCAGGGAAGGAAGGATTTATGGTGTACACAGATGCTTCCTATCAGGGGATGGGTGCCGTTCTGATGCAGAACGAGCACGTAATACCCTATGCCTCCCGTTAGCTGAAACAGCATGAGCAGAACTACCCCGTGCACGACTAGGAGATGGGGGCAGTTGTTTTTGCTCTTAAGATCTGGCGACACTACCTCTACGGAGTTCACTGCGACATCTTCTCAGACCACAAGAACTTGAAATACGTAGACACACCGAAGGAGTAAAACATCAGGCAGAGATGCTGGGTGGAGTTTCTGTCGGACTACCAGTATACCATGCACTACCATCCAGGGAAGGAAAACGTGGTCGCAGATTCTTTGAGCCGGAGAGCGAGTACGTCAGGAGTAGGCCCGCAGCTGATTGTCTTGGAGTTGGTTAAATCATTCGAGGAGACGCAAATATCACTAGTGTCCGAGGATGACCCGGAGTTATACATGGAGTACCTGGGATCGATGGTTACCACTGATGATATTCGAGACCGCATCAGAGATGGGCAGAAGCTGGATGTGTGGGATGAGCCGATATTTAGAGCCTTGGATGAAGGAACGACAGGAGATTACTCTTTGAGAGATGGTCTACTGTGTTTCAGAGGCAGGGTCTACATACCGGCAGGAGGCCAGATCCGAGAGGACATTATGACGGAAGCTCACTGAAGCCGATACTCGGTGCACCCGGGAATCACCAAGATGGTAAAAGATTTGAAGAGGACGATGTACTGGCCGGGTATAAAGAAGGATATTATGTACTTTGTGACGCATTGCGAGGCCTGCCAACTCGTAAAGGCAGAGTGTAGGAATCCGGCCGGCTTGCTGCAGCCGCTTTGATAAGTTGTATTTATACCTATTTTTAGGTATATTAGTTAAGTCAATTTTTACTTATTTCCTTTGTTTTTAGTCAATTTACTTCAATAAATTGTTCATATTTGTAAAATTTTACTTCTAACTTAATTTATTTTGTTTTCAAAAAATTTTCAGAAAAAGTCAAAATTTGACCTGTCACGCCCGTGACAATGCCCGACACGCCCGTGACAAGCACTCAACGACTTCGGCAAGGTCGACACTCAACGATTTTATTATTCGGCAGTCAACGCCATCATGTCACGCCCGTGTCCAAGATTGTCACGCCCGTGTCGATGGTGACACTCAACGCTTTTTCAACAGTCAACGATACTGAGATCAGAACTGCCAGCTGTGTCACGCCCTCCTGTCATGCCCGTGACATACAGGTCACGCCCGTGACTGCCACGTGGAGACCCGAGTTAACTTTGCCGTCAAATCGACGGACCAATTCAGCTAAATTGCCAGTCACGCCCTTCTGTCACGCCCGTGACATGCTGGTCACGCCCGTGACGATGACGTGTCACCTTCCCGAACCTTCCAGAACGGCGCCTGCTCGCCGAAGTCTCCAAGTCAAACACGGCAGCTGTGACACGCCCCCTATCACGCCCGTGACCTAGGGCGTGTCACACCCGAAATTTTTCCTATAAATAAGAGTTTTTTGTAATGCCCAAGGGTTCACTTTTTTGAGCCAAATTTAGTGTCTTTTGTGGGCTGCCCTTGGTGCACTTTCATCTTCATGTAAGGAGACTTTCTCTCTCTTCCTTCTTATGTTTGTTTTAGCTTTTCGTTTTGCTTTGTAATAGTTTGTAATAGCTTTTTTTATCATAAATAAAATGTTGTTTTTTCTCTTTCTACATGGAATGAAAATGAAATTTTGTTGGCTCACTCTCTTTCTCCTTTTTATCCTTAGTTCATCTTTGTTTTTCCTCTTTAAGAAAGTGTGTGTGTGTGTATGAGTATAACTTTTCTTAATTTTTCATGCAATATGTTGTAATGTTAGGCTTTATTTTAGGCCTTTATCAAAAAATTCGAGCTGTTATAATGGCAAAATTTAGTTTAAGTCTTCTTTTTAAAGAATCAAAGTTGTATTGAAAACTTTCTAAAGGGTTATATTTTCATTCCTATAAAGTTGTAAAAGTGGTTTTAAGGTGTTTTTGTTTTTTTACTTAGATTTGCTTTAGGATTGTAAAACCTATTTTGGTCCTTTAATTTTTCTTTTCGCTTTTTAATCATTTCTACGAAATCCTATGGATGAAAATGTAAACGTTTTAATTTTTCAACAACTTTGATTTCAACTTTGTTTTCAATTCCAAGTGTTCAAACAATTTTTATTTCATCTTTTTATTTGTTTTTGGCAAGTTCTAAGGGTAGAAAAGTTGTAGTTTTAATTTTTAGATAACTTTTGTTTTCATGTTATTCTGAAGTGTGTGTGAGTGTAAGAGAATAACTTTTCACGCTTTCTTTTATGCTTTCTTCAATTATGAAGTGTGTGTGAGTGTTTGAGGATAACTTTTAATGCTTTGTTTAATGCTTTATTCAATTACGTAGAGTGTGTGCGTGTGAGCATTTATTTCTGCCTACTCGTTAAGAGTTAAACGGCGCTCTGCTTTAATTTACCGCCCACTCATTTGAGTGGGACTTGTAATTTTCATTTTTTGTAACTTTGTTTCTTTTGATTTATGCAATTATTTCCGCCTACTCGTTAAGAGTTAAATGGCGTATTGCTTTAATTTACCGCCTACTCAGTTTTGAGTAGGACTTGTACTTGCATTTATTTCCCCCTACTTATTCGAGTAGGGATTGCTTTATTTACTTTCTTTATGGTTTTGAAGTGTGCGTGAGTGCCTGCATCAATTAGCTTTCCTTCAATATATCTAAATGTCCTGTTTTTTTATGTTTTCTCTTATAATTGTTTAGTGCTTAATTTCAAACTCACGTTTCGCTAAAAACCATAAAGCCGTCCCCATACCGATGAGTGGCTAATCTCTTTTAGCCTTCGGCATCGAAGAGCATTGGGACATATAAAATGATTTGAAATAATTAAAAAACTTTATTTTTATTTTAATTTAAGGACTTAAGGTTTACCCCGGGTTAACGATGCATAGGACCACATAATCGATGTGTGGGCTCTATTTCCGTTATCCATACGCGATGCCGAGAGGCTGCACGTATGGACCGATCCCCCTTGGGTAAAGAGAAATGCGTACGCCCCCTCGAAAGAGGAGAATCGTCGTTCTGCCGGATTGGGTTCCCCACCCAATAGCGGGGTTCTTAGCGTAAAGCGGGCATTAAGAGGAATCCTTCGTCGATCTAACGATCGGTCGAATAGTCTTAATGTTTAGGTGAGCAATATTCCTAGAGATAAGTGCGCTCATATTTTTGGAACCTCCACGGCCAAGTGCCTTTTATTAATTTAAAAACAAAGTTCAATAATTGTTGAGAATTATTTTAGTCTTAATCCGATTCGATGCCGAGCGTTAACCCGTCATCGAACTAACTTAGCAAAATTCAGCTCTCTTTCTTTCCGTTTTAATTAAACTAAAAAATCCCACCTTACTGATAGTAAGATAATAGTGTTCCTGGAAGAGTAGATATAATCAACGCGTCCCCGAGAATAATACGACCTCAGTATTTTACCGAATACCGAGTACTACTTGCGATAGGTGCACTTGCCTCCTCTCGTTAGAAAACTCGATCATCTAACTTGGCCCGCGGAACCAGACCATTTCGAACCAACCACAGTCGGTCTCGGTTCTGCGACCATCAAGTTTTTGGCGCCGTTGCCAGGGAACACGGTTGTTATATTGAATCCGGGACTCTATTAATTTTACTTTATTTTCAAATAAAAAAATTTATACAAAAAAATCCTTCCCCCTTTCGTTGTTTGTAGGGTGTATGACCTGTGGACAACCTTCGAGTTCTGAAAATCTTGAATTCGACCCCGAGATCGACCGCTCTCTTGCGCGTATCCGATCTCTCCGTCGAATTCCCTTTTTAGACCCCGCAGAATCCACCGGAGAACCCTCTTTCTCTTCTATGGCCGACCCAAATAATGCCCAAGCGACCGAGCGTACGATGTCTTACTACGCTCGACCCAACTTGGATGATACGGGGTCGAGTATTGTTCGGCCTGCTGTGGCGAACAATAATTTTGAAATTATGTCAAGTGTTATACAAATGATCCAAAATGCCGTGCAGTTCGACGGACAGCCGGATGAGGACCCGAATAATCACTTGTCTAATTTTTTTGGAAATTTGCGATACTTTTAAGATTAATGGCGTCACTGATGACGCGATTCGTTTGCGCCTTTTTCCCTTCTCCCTTAAGTCCAAAGCCAAGGAGTGGCTGGTCTCCCTCCCGCGGGGATCCATCACGACCTGGGCGGAGTTGGCGGAGAAATTCCTTACTAAATATTTTCCGCCCTCAAAAACTGCAAGATTGCGGGCGGACATTTCCTCTTTTGTGCAAATAGACTCCGAGTCTCTTTATGAGACTTGGGAGCGTTTTAAGGAATTTCTCCGCCGGTGCCCGCACCACGCGCTGCCAACGTGGTTGCAGGTACAAATTTTTTATAACAGACTGAACAGTCAGACGCGTCAAATGATTGACGCGGCTGCCGGGGGCACTCTGAATAATAAGACCACCGAGGCCGCCCAAGCCCTTTTCGAAGAGATGGCTATGAATGCCTATCAATGGAATGTCCCGCGGGCACGCCATAAGCAGGCGGGCCTTTATGAAGTGGATGCCACTGCTCAGCAAGCCCTTCAAGTCGAAAGGCTAACTAAGCAGGTGGCGGAGATGTCTATTGCCTCCCTACTCCGCCTTATTTTCTTCCCCCCTCTAATGTCTGCGTAGTCGACGAGTTCATGGACTATATTGGAAATCCGGTGCGTCCCTCCTTTCAAAACAACCCTTATAGTAGCCACTATAATCCGGGTTGGAGGAACCACCCAAATTTCTCATGGAGCAACCCGAACAACGCGCAGCGCTCTCCTCCCCCTCCTTTTGCGCCCACGTTTCCTCCTCCCCATCCTATGAAGCCATCCCCAGTGGAGGAAAATTTTAATCGTTATGTCGCGTCCAACGAGTCCAATATCCGGAACATCACCGGATCGCTAAAAAATTTAGAAATCCAGGTTTGACAGCTGGCGCGACTTATGTCGGAACGCGCTCTGGGGGCACTACCAGGGAACACGGAGCCCAATCCAAGGGAAACTGCAAATGCTATAACCCTCCGTAGCGGTAAGGAGGTGGTCGATCCAAAACGGATCGATCCTCAGGTACATATTTCACCTCCGACCCCTCTTCCCTCTTCTTCGATTACGCAACCCTAACCGATTTTTAACGACAAAACTATTTTAAACAAGGCGCTGCCCTACCCGCATAAGTTAGATAACGAGCGAGTGAACGCGCAATATGAAAAATTTATTTTATTACTTAAACAAATTCATATTAATGTTCCTTTTTGCGAGGCTATCTCGCAAATGCCTAAATATGCGAAATTTTTAAAAGGACTACTTTCTAATAAACGCAAACTCGAGGATATTTCACATATATCTCTCAACGCTGTCTACTCGGCGGCTCTTACTAGTAAATTGCCCTCAAAACAAAACGACCCCGGACGGTTTTCTATCCCGTGCCTTTTTGGCAATGTATTAGTAAAATATGCCTTAGTAGACTTAAGCGCGAGCATTAATTTGATGCCGTTCTCGCTCTTCCTGCGATTAGGTTTGGGTACTCCTGCTCCTACCAATATGCGCATCCAACTAGCGGATCGCTCAGTTAGGTTCCCCATCGGGGTTGTTGAGGATGTCCTTGTCCGAGTAGACAAGTTCACCTTCCCGGTGGACTTCGTCATCTTGGACATCGAGGAAGACACCGAGGTACCAATAATACTTGGTCGCCCTTTCCTAGCGACCTCACGTGCATTAATCGATGTAAGTAATGGTCAGCTTCTCCTTCGGGTAGGAGACGACCAAGTTAATTTTTCTATTAACTCCTCAATGGAAGACTCGTCGCCGAGCGACGATTTCTGCTACTCTTTCGATTCTTTTTATGGAGATTGTTCTTCTTCGGTTTTCGAGTCCGAATTTTTAAACGAAAATATTTTTTCGCTCGAAAATTTTTATTGCGATTAGGACGCGTATATGGATATGCCTTTTGAACCAATTGGTTTAAAAGACATTAGCACTAAAACCTCACTAGAAGAACCGCCAACCCTAGATCTAAAACCATTACCCGAATCCCTCAAATACGCCTTTTTGGGGAAAAATGATACACTCCCGGTAATCATTTCTTCGCATTTAAGCAATTCGGAGACCTCCGATTTATTGGAGGTTTTGCTTAAACATCGCCACGCAATTGCGTGGCAAATTTCTGACCTTAAGGGGATTAACCCTTCTTTCTGCACTCACAAAAGTTTCCTAAACGATAATTGCAGCAAAACCATTCAGCCGCAGCGACGTCTTAACCTAAACATGAAAGACGTCGTGAAAACTTAGATAATTAAATTATTAGATGCGGGGATTATTTATCCCATTTCTGATAGTGCATGGGTTAGTCCCATTCATGTCGTGCCCAAGAAGGGCGGTCTAACCGTAGTGGCGAATGAGCACAACGAGCTCGTCCCAACTCGTACTAATACGGGTTGGCATGTGTGCATCGATTATCGTAAACTTAATGATGCCACCCGCAAGGACCATTTCCCACTACCGTTCCTTGACCAGATTATCGAGCGTCTTTCTGGTATCCATTTTATTGTTTTCTCGACGGTTTATCGGGGTTTTTCCAAATCCCCATTTCCCCCGAAGACCAAGAGAAAACAACTTTTACTTGCCCCTTTGGCACCTTCGCCTACCGAAGGATGCCATTTGGCCTCTGCAATGCGCAAACTACATTCCAAAGATGTATGCTGGCAATCTTTGGCGAGCTAGTAGAAGATATTATGGAAGTATTTATGGATGACTTTTTTGCATTCGGATGCTCATTCCCGGATTGTCTTCGAAATCTCGATCGTGTCCTCCAGCGATGCGAGGACACGTGTCTTGTTTTAAATTGGGAAAAGTGTAACTTTATGGTTCGAGGAGGTTTGGTCCTCGGCCATAAGATTTCGATTAAGGGGATAGAGGTCGATAAGGCCAAAGTAGAAGTCATAGAAAAGCTTCCTCAGTCGACTAACATAAAATCCATTAGGAGTTTCTTAGGCCACGCGGGCTTTTACAGGCGCTTCATTCAAGATTTTTCAAAAATAACAAAGCCGCTTACTCACCTCTTGGAAAAGGAATCACCTTTTGTCTTTAGTAGCGATTGCGAGTCTGCTTTTAATTTTATAAAACAAAAACTTATCAATTCTCCAATTCTAGTGGCCCCTAATTGGTCCCTTCCGTTCGAAATCATGTGGACGCTAGTGATATTGCCTTAGGCGCCGTTCTTGGCCAACACATAGAAAAACATTTTCATCCTATTTATTACGCTAGCAAGACGCTCACTTCCGCACAAGTGAATTACATGACGACGGAAAAGGAACTCTTAGCCGTCGTTTTCTCTTTCGATAAGTTTCGCTCGTACCTTACGCTATCTAAAGTTATCATTTTTACCGATCACTCCGCCCTTAAATATCTATTAGCTAAAACCGACGCAAAGCCCCGCCTTCTTAGATGGATTCTCCTCCTACAAGAGTTTGACTTGGAGATCCGAGATAAGAAGGGCGTGGAGAATCTAGCGGCAGACCACCTCTCCCGTTTAGAAAATCCGGGTGCGGAATCGCTCGTCGAATCTGAAATAAATGACAGATTCCCCGAGGAACGCCTTCTCGCCATTCGTTCGTCTTCGTCATCTTCGCCTTGGTTCGCAGATTCTGCGAACTACTTAGTCGCACGGGTACTTCCAAAAGATTTTTCAAGTCATCAAAAGAAGAAATTCTTTTCCGACTTGAAAAATTTCTTTTGGGATGACCCATTTCTTTTCCGTATCTGCACGGACCAAGCGGTTCGAAGATGCGTCGCGGGAGTGGAGTGCACACAAATATTGAGGCACTGCCACGAGGGTCCAGCTGGGGGGCACTATCAAGCCAACCAGACCGCTAGGAAGGCGCTAGAGGCGAGCTACTTTTGGCCCACTCTCTTCAAAGACGCGCACAATTTTGTGCGCGCATGCGATAGCTGTCAGCGGTCGGGTAACATCTCACGTCGAGACGAGATGCCCCAAAATATGTTTTTAGAGTGCGAAGTTTTCGATTTGTGGGGCATAGATTTTGTAGGCCCCCTACCTCCTTCTTATAAAAAATGTATATTTTAGTGGCGGTCGACTACGTATCAAGGTGGGCAGAAGCGCAAGCTCTCCCCACCAACGATGCGCGAGTCGTCGTTACATTTCTAAAAAAATTATTTTCTCGCTTCGGAACGCCTCGCGCTATTGTTAGTGATAGGGGAACGCATTTCTGTAATGCTCTAATGGCTATGACGTTAGCTAAATACGGAGTCACGCACAAACATGCCACCCCCTACCACCCGCAAACAAGTGGCCAAGTTGAGGTAGTAAATCGAGAAATAAAACGCATATTAGAAAAAACCGTTTCACTTAATAGGAAAGATTGGTCCGTTAAGCTTGATGACGCGTTATGGGCGTATCGTACGGCGTACAAAACCGCTACCGGTTGTACTCCATTTCGATTAGTCTATGGCAAAGCGTGCCATTTACCCATAGAACTGGAGCACCGCACACTTTGGGCATTAAAACTCTTAAACCTCGACGCTAACTTAGCCGCTCAGAATAGAAAACTGCAACTAAATGAGCTCGATGAATGGCGTGCGAACGCTTACGAGAGCAATAAATTCTATAAGGAACGTTCTAAGTTATATCACGATCGAAAAATTAAAACCCCCAAAATTTTTTCTCCGGGCGATCTAGTCCTTCTTTATAATTCTCGTCTTAAACTTTTTTCTGGCAAACTCAAATCCCGTTGGTCCGGTCCCTTCTTAGTGGAAGAAGTTTTTCCATATGGGACCGTACTCTTCTCCCACCCGAAAAAAGGCTCGTTTAAAGTAAACGGTCATCGGTTAAAGTCTTACATAGCGGGCGACCCAGTGATCGAGTATAGCGAAACCATATCCCTCCTCGACTTATAAACCCGCCACTATCGTTAAGCTATGCGACTATAAACAAAGCGCTCCTGGGAGGCACCCCACGCTTATCTTTACGCCTTTATTTATCATGTTTTCTATTTTTCTAATAACTGCTGGGTTTCTAATGGGCTTCCCCGAGCGCGGATCAGGGACGTTTTCTGCCCCCCTCTTTTTCCTTTTTTTGTACATATACTTGCTGTCTTGTTCCTCATGTTTAGCACACAACATTGGGGACAATGTTGGATCTAAGTATGGGGGTGTTTTCATATTTTCGTACTTTCTTTTTCACTTACAAAAAATATATATATATATATATATAACACAAAAACAAAAAAAATTAAAAATTTTGAAGTTTCATTTTTGAAACTTTAACTTATTTTTAACTCGGTCCGCTAGATCCGGCTCATCGAGCCATCCACATAACGAGTCATCTCGCGGCTACCTAGTTTTTATTTTTGTAAATATTATTTTTGTAAGTATTTTTGTAAATATTTTTTTTGTAAATATTTTTGTAAGTATTTTTTTGTAAATATTTCTTTCTCTTTCCCCTCTCCCTTTTTCTCTCTCATCCTTGTAAATAACTTCTCTTTTTCCCAAACTTTTCTTGAAAATACAAAAAAATTTCGCCAAAACTTAAAAATACAAAAAATTTCGCAAAACTCAAAAATCCAAAAAAATTTATTTTCATTTTCTTTTCTTTAGTATGTATATATTATAGAAATAAATAAAAAAATATAAAATATAAAAAAGAAGAAGAAAAAAAAAGATAATAACTTCAAAAATTCAAAAAATTATATAAGTTATGAAACAAATAAATCAAACATCTCATTCTTAAGTTTCTTGCTATCCAAAAATTTAGTTTTGAGTTTATTTATATGCGAATTTTATCAATTCTTTGTTCACTATTCGTTTGTTAATTATAGATTAAAAAATTTAAATAGCCGGGGTTAAGTTTTAAAGAATGTATTATGCTTTGTTAAAGATAGGGATTCGTTTTAGGCACTACTTCTAATTTTTCATAGATAGGAGCACGTGTACTATGTTAGAAAATAGCGACTATAGAATTCAATTATGCTTACTTTTAACTTTCTGAAAAATTGGAATGTACAATTTATAAAGGTTGCTCTCAAAAATTTTTTTTAATTAAAAATCTAGTTCTCTTTTCTCCCCTTACTTATCATAACCTACTTGGTATGATAAAAATATTTCCCCAAAAAGAAAAAGATCTTATGTCAATGGGAATAAGATTTCATTCCCTAAACATAGGCACCCAATAAATTAAAAGATTATACGTTACGAAGTAAGAGGATAAAATTCATTACTCCAACACATATACATTGGGCTATTTTTATTTATGAAGAAGAAAAAAAATTATGTTAAGGAAGATAAGATTTCGTTTTCCTATAATCCAAATAAAAAAAATGCAGGTTCGAAAAAAAATAATAATAACCTCGCCTCATAATCCAAGCATCTTCATAAACTAACATCAACCCCCCTTAGCCAATTTCATGACTCTAGAATTAATTCAAAAATCTTTTTGAGAGCATAATTCGTAAATTACATTATTTTCGGTAAAACTACTATAAGCTAAAGTTAGTATAACTCCAAACTATTTTCTGTTAATCTAACCAATACAATTATTGCTTTCTATTTGATTACATCAAGAAGTCTTTTGGCCAAAACTATTGCCCTGTTTAAATCATCTAAATGATTTTAGGACTTAACTCTTATACCCCGTATATTTAATTTGATCTCTCTTATAATTAATTTAGCGGTAGCAGAACTTAGGGTTTTTTATTATTCCTTATAAGTTCACCTCAATCTTTTGCTCTGAAATAACAAAAGCTTAAGTATGTGGGTATTTGATAAGTTGTATTTATACCTATTTTTAGGTATATTAGTTAAGTCAATTTTTACTTATTTCCTTTGT
This sequence comes from Platanthera zijinensis, assembly GCA_039513925.1. Taxonomy (NCBI): domain Eukaryota; kingdom Viridiplantae; phylum Streptophyta; class Magnoliopsida; order Asparagales; family Orchidaceae; genus Platanthera; species Platanthera zijinensis. The sequence goes on from CM077086.1 coordinate 99,803,657, forward strand.
TTTTAGTCAATTTACTTCAATAAATTGTTCATATTTGTAAAATTTTACTTCTAACTTAGTTTATTTTGTTTTTAGAAAATTTTCAGAAAAAGTCAAAATTTGACCTGTCACCCCCGTGACAATGCCCGACACGCCCGTGACAAGCACTCAACGACTTCGGCAAGGTCGACACTCAACGATTTTACTATTCGTCAGTCAACGCCATCATGTCACGCCCGTGTCCAAGATTGTCACGCCCGTGTCGATGGTGACACACAACGCTTTTTCAACAGTCAACGATACTGAGATCAAAACTGCCAGCTATATCACGCCCTCCTGTCACGCCCGTGACATACAGGTCACACCCGTGACTGCCACGTGGAGCCCCGAGTCAACTTTGCCGTCAAATCGACGGACCAATTCAGCTAAATAGCCAGTCACGCCCTTCTGTCACGCCCGTGACATGTTGGTCACGCCCGTGATGATGACGTGTCACCTTCCCGAACCTTCCAGAATGGCGCCTACTCGCCGAAGTCTCCAAGTCAAACACGGCAGCTGTGACACGCCCCCTATCACGCCCGTGACCTAGGGCGTGTCACACCCGAAAATTTTCCTATAAATAAGAGTTTATTGTAATGCCCAAGGGTTCACTTTTTTGAGCCAAATTTAGTGTCTTTTATGGGCTGCCCTTGGTGCACTTTCTTCTTCATGTAAGGAGACTTTCTCTCTCTTCCTTCTTATGTTTGTTTTAGCTTTTCCTTTTGCTTTGTAATAGTTTGTAATAGCTTTTTTATCATAAATAAAATGTTGTTTTTTCTCTTTCTACATGGAATGAAAATGAAATTTGGTTGGCTCACTCTCTTTCTCCTTTTTATCCTTAGTTCATCTTTGTTTTTCCTCTTTAAGAAAGTGTGTGTGTGTGTATGAGTATAACTTGTTTTAATTTTTCATGCAATATGTTGTAATGTTAGGCTTTATTTTAGGCCTTTATCAAAAAATTCGAGCCGTTATAATGGCAAAATTTAGTTTAAGTCTTCTTTTTAAAGAATCAAAGTTGTATTGAAAACTTTCTAAAGGGTTATATTTTCATTCCTATGAAGTTGTAAAAGTGGTTTTAAGGTGTTTTTGTTTTTTTACTTAGATTTGCTTTAGGATTCTAAAACCTGTTTTGGTCCTTTAATTTTTCTTTTCGCTTTTTAATCATTTCTACGAAATCCTATGGATGAAAATGTAAACGTTTTAATTTTTCAACAACTTTGATTTCAACTTTGTTTTCAATTCCAAGTGTTCAAACAATTTTTATTTCATCTTTTTATTTGTTTTTGGCAAGTTCTAAGGGTAGAAAAGTTGTAGTTTTAATTTTTAGATAACTTTTGTTTTCATGTTATTCTGAAGTGTGTGTGAGTGTAAGAGAATAACTTTTCACGCTTTCTTTTATGCTTTCTTCAATTATGAGGCGTGTGTGAGTGTTTGAGGATAACTTTTAATGCTTTGTTTAATGCTTTATTCAATTATGTAGAGTGTGTGCGTGTGAGCATTTATTTCCTCCTACTCGTTAAGAGTTAAACGACGCTCTGCTTTAATTTACCGCTCACTCATTTGAGTGGGACTTGTAATTTTCATTTTTTATAACTTAGTTTCTTTTTATTTATTCGTTTATTTCCGCCTACTCGTTAAGAGTTAAATGGCGCATTGCTTTAATTTACCGCCTACTCGGTTTTGAGTAGGACTTGTACTTGCATTTATTTCCCCCTACTCATTCGAGTAGGGCTTGCTTTATTTACTTTCTTTATGGTTTTGAAGTGTGCGTGAGTGCCTGCATCAATTAGCTTTCCTTCAATATATCTAAATGTCCTGTTTTTTTTTATGTTTTCTCTTATAATTATTTAGTGCTTAATTTCAAACTCACATTTCGCTAAAAACCATAAAGCCGTCCCCATACCGATGAGTGGCTAATCTCTTTTAGCCTTCGACATCGAAGAGCATTGGGACATATAAAATGATTTGAAATAATTAAAAAACTTTATTTTAATTTTAATTTAAGGAGTTAAGGTTTACCCCGGGTTAACACCGTATAGGACCACATAATCAATGTGTTGGCTCTATTTTTGTTATCCATACGCGACGCCGAGAGGCTGCACGTATGGACCGATCCCCCTTGGGTAAATAGAACTGTGTACGCCCCCTCGAAAGAGGAGAAGCATAGTTTTGCCGGATTGTGTTCCCCACCCAATAACGGGGTTCTTAGCGTAAAGCGGGCATTAAGAGGAATCCTTCGTCGGTCTAACGATCGGTCGAATAGTCTTAATGTTTAGGTGAGCAATATTCCTAGAGATAAGTGCGCTCATATTTTTGGAACCTCCACGGCCAAGTGCCTTTTATTAATTTAAAAACAAAGTTCAATAATTGTTGAGAATTATTTTAGTCTTAATCCGATTCGATGCCGAGCGTTAACCCGTCATCGAACTAACTTAGCAAAATTCAGCTCTCTTTCTTTCCGTTTTAATTAAACTAAAAAATCCCACCTTACTGATAGTAAGATAATAGTGTTCCTGGAAGAGTAGATATAATCAACGCGTCCCTGAGAATAATACGACCTCGGTATTTTCCAGAATACTGAGTATTACTTGCGATAGGTGCACTTGCCTCCTCTCGTTAGAAAACTCGATCATCTAACTTGTCCCGCGGAACCAGACCATTTCGAACCAACCATAGTCGGTCTCGGTTCTGCGACCATCACACTTCCGGTGCCGGAGTGGAAATTTGAGGATATAGCCATGGATTTCATACATGGGCTACCTCGATCCCGTGCTGGAAATGACTCGATCTGGGTAATAGTGGACAGGCTAACGAAGGTGGCCAGATTCATTCTAGTGGCGAAAGACACCCCGGTTGGTGTATTAGTACAGAGGTTCATATAGAAGTTTATGCGTTATCATAGGATGCCCAAGACTATCGTTTCAGATCGGGATTGGCGGTTTACATCCAGGGAGTGGAGGTCAGTTCAGACCCATCTTGGATCTCGGTTGACATTCAGCACGACTTTTCACCCTCAGACCGACAGGCAGACGAAGCGCACTAACCATACGCTGGAAGATCTTTTGTGCCTGTGTATTCTGGACTGCGACGAGCCTTGGGAGAAGTTGCTTCCACTGGTCGAGTTTTCGTATAACAACGCCCATTAGTCCAGCATAGGCATGGTGTTGGGTATTGTATCCACAATTACCTGGATTTGAGGAAGCCTCCTGTCTAGCTAAGATGAATCCACAATGTATTTGATGATATATTTCAAGTTGTGCTTGCAGTTATTCCACGCTAAGTACACACCAATGTCAGGGTGCAGTGGGTCAATATACATGGGTCTGCGCAACATAATCCCTCGTTGAGCAGATTAGTGTGTTGGCCTACGTGTACTCTCTCTATTGGAGTGTACTTACTTTCAAGTACATGGCTGAGAAAGATCAAGAGCAGATAAGGAGCATGGATGGGTCAAAGCAACTCACGGGAAGAAAGACGAAAATCGTCTAAGTAGAAATCGTCGAGAATCACTAGTGATTCTCGCCGAATCGTCGAGAATCACTCGCTGATTCTTGTCGATTGCTGTCGGCTGTCTCAATGCCGTCTTGAATTCTGCTTAAGGACAAATCGTCGAGAATCACTAGTTGATTCTTGCTGAATCATTGAGAATGACTTTGCATTCTCGCCGATTCGTCGAGAATGAATTATGATTCTCGCCGATTCTGTCAGGACGGCAAGATCTTCAGCCAGAATTCTGCCAAGTAGAATTCGGCGAGAATCATAAGTGATTCTCGCCGATTCGTCGAGAATCACTATTGATTCTCGCCGAATTTGCCTTAGGCAAATTTCTTCAGCTCGTTGGACCGGACCAAATATTCAGGCGCTGTTTTGAACCGGATTTAGGGCTTCTTCTGGTGGGGCCCACAACGGTCATAAAGGAGTATTCTACTGTATAAAAACACTCCTATTTTGAACGTAATGAGCAGTGAACCAAAACGAAAAAGGCCGGCCGCCGACTTGACCTAACGGATTGTAGATCGCCATCCGCCGCCATCGCCGCTCGTGCAAGTTGTCGCAGGTGCTGATCGTGGTTTCTTCTTGATCTCCCGGCGATAGAAGCTTAACCAAGCAATGCGTCTCACGTGTCTACCTAGAGATCCTTTGTCTCTTGATTTGTTGATCGGGAATACCTTCCCTTTCCGAATCGATCGAGACAATCGATCCTAGTAAGACCGTTGGTAGACCTTGCTAGCTTTGCTACAAAGGTTGGATCTCCAAAGCTCAGCCGCCGCACTTCGTAGCCGCCGCCGATCCTGACAGCTATGCCGTCGCACTTCTTGCCGCCGCTGGTTTCGGGGAGATTCTCTCTAAGAGAGCACTTAGGTCATTGACTCTTCGACTTATTCAAGAACGCAATGTCGAACGAAGAGGGACACCAAGGGCTCCAAAAATAGTTTGTATTTTATACATTCAAGTTTTTCTTTTTATTGTAAAGGAACGTTGGTTCCTCTGTGTAAGGGTTGGGTGCAACCCGTGGTGGAGGAGTGGTGACTCCTTCGTGTGGAAGAGTTACTTCCATAGTGTGAGGATTGGTTTTCAATCCTGTTGGTGAAGTGACTGAGTCGTCCCTTGTTGGGAGATAGGTCGAAGGGGGAGAGTGGACGTACCCAAATCGTGGAACCACTATAAATTGCCTGTGTCTTTCTGTGTTGTGTTGTTTTGTTTATTTGTGCAGGTATAGTTTTAATTCCGCAAAAAGCTGCGATACACCTATTCCACCCCCCCCCCATAGGTGAAGGTAGTTGGCACAAGGTGGACTTTCAAGTGGTATCAGAGGGAGGGTTCTCTTCAAATGGGTTAACACCTCGAGTAAGTTCCTGCCTCTTGTGTCAATAATAAGATCAGACTCAAGCATGGAGTTGGATTATGATGTCCCTACTCTAAGACTCCCCTCATGTACAAAGGAGTACTATCCTGTATGGAAGATGAGAGTAGTATTTCATCTGGAGGCCATCGACCCTCGAGCATCACTTATTCTTGAAGATGGTCCCTTCATTCCCATGAAGGCTTCCGGCTCGGGGAAAGATCTCCAAATCCCCAAGTGTCCCAAAGAGATGTCGGAGACAGAGCTCTTACTGTTCAACTTGGACAAGGTGATTCGTCAGATCATCACTTATGTCTGGTCTGGACCAGATCGCTCTAAATTGGACAAGTGTAGGACGGCCAAGTCCATGTGGCAAACCATCTCTAACCTCATGGAGGGATCAAAGAAAGAAGAGATCAGTGGTCAGCAAGAGGATGAAGCCTATATGGGGTTCGTCATTTCTGAAGATGAAGGGCATTATCAATCTGTCAGTATCAGGGCACCTGTGTCCTTGTCAGAGGCTGAAGAAGAAGTTGAGGAAAGTAGTTCTGATGAAGCTGACTCAACAGTCTCTGCCGATCTTGACGGTAACCCTGAACAACAAAGCCAGGAGCAGGTAACTTCTTCCTCATGCCCCTCTCCTCTTGCAGTTCCTGAAGACAGGAATAGTTCAGAGGATTGTCTCTCTAGTGATGCAAGGGATATGGATAGCTTCAATCAGAAGATTGAAAATCTTGAATCCCTTCAGTGTGCTCTACAGAAGAGCAACTTTCTTGTTGAGGAGCAAGCTAAGGAGATTGCTCAGCTGAAGACCTTAATGAATATCCAATTTGAATCCATCAAGGTAAAGGACTCAAAGATCTCGGATCTAGAAAGTCATCTAGAGACCGAGAAGAGAATAGTTTCTAACTTTTCCATGATAGATGCTATCAAGAGAAAAGAAGAAAATGGGTGGATCTCCTGAATTATTAATTCATGGAGAAATTGGGAAACTGTGTTCAGACCCCCCACCCCGAGTAGGAAGGGCACTCATCATGCCTTCAAGTATGACCACAAAAACAATATTGGTCACTGCAAGAATGATCAGCCCTCAGGTGGAAATACCCACAGTGCCAGAGCTATCATGGCTACCCATGAGAGAATACCCAAGGCTCATTCTGAACCCTTTGTATTCTCAGCCTCAGCCCTAACTCATCATGAATATGCAGGAACCAGCTCTCACTGCAGTACTTTCCACCCTAGGACACAGGAAAGGGGGGTCAGGAAACATGTGGTAAGTACCCATGGGGCCTCTGGAAGTGTGCTGACTGAAAGGAAGGCACCACCTCCCAGGCCTCATGACACTCACCACATGCATTCTGTCCACCCTCCCACGTATCACGGTGGAAAAGGCAATTTTGTGAGCAGAACCGGCTCTATCCCTTTTAGACCTAAGCTCATGACTACCTCAGTCAACAGATCAGGTCTGAAACGGCGATACAACATTCACGAATGTTGGTGCTGTGGCAAGGTGGGTCACTTTGCCGTAGATTGTTTGCACAATCCCTCTGTGCCAAGAGAAGGGGCATATCCACTTCCTCTGAGCAGATTTAGCCTACCTGACAGGATTCCTGTGGGAAGGCATTCGAGATTTTACACTGACAAGAACCTAGGACCCAATACATATTGGGTTCCTAAGGCAAGGTAATTCTCTTTTGCAGGGCAGTCTAGGTTCCTGTAAACATGATGGGAACTAGACAGGAGATGTTCCAAGAATAACTTGGAACAAGTACTTGGAATAAGAGCAGTGCTATCTACAATGACATACTCAAATTGAACACCTGGTGTGTCTTAAACTGAAGATCTGAATGATAAATCTTATGATCCCAGGTACTTGCGTTCAGTTTCAATATTTGAGTCATATTATATTGATATTTACATATATATATATATACTTATATATCCACACAAATTTGTGAATTCCTTCTCTAAAAAGTAAGTGATTATGTGTCTATATACACATATATGTTTTCACACCTGAGGACAGAATGAATCTATAAAATGACCTTAAAGTACTATCTGAAGAATTCTTTATAGTCACACATTTATAGATGTGAAAAGGGATCTAAATAGGCATAAGTCAGCCCATTTAAATTAGGAAGGTACGTCAATGGATGTTACAAAAGATTACAATTGATATCAGAATATTGTGTACATCTCGATCAAGAAATAACTTGAAGGCAAATTTGCATACCTCGGTTATTGACTAGGGTATAACAAAATTAATATGCCACTTAAAGTTGTTTAGAAAATTCCGTCGAAATCCACGGTTAGAAAACTTTTAGAAAACCTAGTCAAAATCTCGTCGAAACCGCCTGGCTCGGAATAGTACATATCGCGCCTATTTCGCCGACCCTTCATATTCCGTTGATCCGCCTCTTTCTCTCATCCCATCGACTTCTCGTAACAGCAAGAATCCTGACTCCATGTCCTGACGATTGAGTTCCAGAGTTCCGTCGACCAAGTCTAGGGTTCTCGTCGATTGACTTCCGACGACTCATTCCCGAGCGCATCCAGGGTTCCCCGTCGACATAGTCCCAAGGACGCAAGAGATTCAGGCAATCCGGTCGATTCCCATCAATCTCGTCGATTCCGTCGCCTTCGTCCCGCCAAATCCTCGGCATTAGGGTAACGACTTCTTCCTCCTTGCAATGGCTTGTTGATAGTGTAGCTTCCGACTAGAGTTACTGACAAGGCTTAGACTTGGGTATTTCCTCCTTAGGTTTAAAATGGCTCCAAGAACCACCGCCGGCCTGGTCACTGGATGCGAACTGGTTTAAACCGGCTTTTCTCATGCCTCAGATGAGTTCAAGAACATCATTCTTGTGCTTGAAGAGGCTGGACTCACATTCATCCTGGAGCACCCATACAAAATACTGGATAAGGAGGTGATGGAATTCTTTGCAACTGCAAAACTTCGGCGTGAAGATACTGTAATCAAGTGTAAGATTGCCGGTGCAAGGATCAAAATGTCTGCAGGGAAACTGACACAATACTTACAGCTCTCCAGCTCTTATCAAGAGGATTATCTGGAAGAATAGGATCGAGCCAGGACTCTTCTGTTCTTTGGACTACCAAGAGGAATCAAATCTATCAAGAGGAAGGAAATGAACGAGGAAGGGAAGCTCCTGTCAGACATCGTCGGGAAATTCCTGATCTATAAACCAGGCTCCCACGATCATATCTCGGGTTAGATGCTCAAGATCCTAGTGGTCATCGTCTGTCGGAAGAGATTCAACTGGGGGGCCATACTGTTTGAGAGAATAAAGGATACTCTGGGAACCCCCAGTTTCAGATGGATTTTTAGTCTTTATCTTAATCAACTGGATGGAGATAAGTTTGATATGAGTAAAGGAGTTCCCCTCTACTATCTGAAGAAAATGGACTCCAGTGCCTTTGATAGATTGGAGAGAAGGATCGGGCACGCTGCTGTAGGTGAAGAACGAGATGATTCCCTAGCTGAGTCCCATGGGAATGAGGAAAATAAGACTCCAGCAGACTCCGTGGCTGTACCCGGTGAAGTTCCTGATATGCTGACTGCAGGAATTGAGGGGGAGTCTCTACCCGCTCCTGCTGATGTTAGATCTGACATCTCTCTGATAGCAAGGGATGCAGTTGAGAACCTGGAAGAAGAAAGTGAGGATGTGGAGAAAGATGAGGTGGCCCTGGACAATAATGATATGGGAGATGGAGGTGCTTATCTGGAGGATGATGAACAGGATGTGGACGATGCTGCAGTTGAGAATGAGAACATGGATGATGAGGATGAGGAAGAAGGAAATGTGAGGCAGGAAGTAATGGAGCCTCAAGATGACCCTGCAGTTCCATCTGAAAAACAAGCTCCTAAGGTAGTTTATGAGAAAACCAGTGCAACTATGGAGGGGGAGTCCTCTCAGAAAAGGCTGGTGTATATTCCTGAGAAACATACAGAGGATGCCAACATTTCCCTTGTGGGGACTGTGCATGTCTCTAGCTCATCCAGTGAATCTGCGGAAGGAGAAGGCCAAGGTATGCCTCAGGGTCATCCACTGCAAGCTAATCTAGCTAATCATACTGTGAACATTGTTAAATGAATTTTGGATGAACTCAAAGTTACTTTTGAGAAAGCACAAGACAAAGTTATAAAAAGAATTAAGGAATCTGAGGATCTGATGCTAAAGAACGTAGTTGAAAGTAATCACAAGCTGGATGTAATGGAAAAGAAGTTTGAGGAAAAGTACACAGCAGCCGACACAGCTGTCTCTCTTCTTATGCAAGGACTTAAAAAGAACACGGATGACCTGGCAGTGGTTAATCAGAATGCACATGTTATGGCTAATAACATCCAAAAATTTGATGCCAACATGGTGACTCTGAACGCGAATCAAAAGACCCTGCTGAATGAATTTTCAAAGACAGTACAGCACATTGATGAGTCCCTGCACGCATACGCAAACTCAATTGCTGTGGAAGCCAAAAAGGCGGAGGGAGATTATAAAGCTAAGATGGCAGGGCTTCAACAAGTAATACTCGACAACTTCGATCAGACTAATAGGTATGTTTTTAAATCTAACAGATACTAATTGACAACTAAACTTCAATCAATCTAACAGATAATATTTGACAACTTCGATCAATCGAATAGGTATGTTTTTGAAACGGCCCACTGGTTAGTTCAACAGGCCTCAGGCATTCACGTTCCGGTTGCCCCTCCGGAAGAGACTGCTGCTGCTGAAGAGGAAGAAGAAAGGGTTGAAGAAGTTCCACTGAGTGAGGCTAAATCTAAGACGACTGCTAGGGCTACTGCAAGAGCTGAGCGCAGTGCCTGGTTTGACCAAGAAGCCCTAATAAAAGCTAGAGGCAAGAGAAAAATTCAAGAAGGGACATCCAAGGAAACGCAATCTGAAAAGAAAATCAGATTGAAGGAGGATGAAGTGAGGAATGAAAGGTGGAGTCCGGTATCAAGGAGTATCATTCTGGACACATTTACACTACAACAGAGGGGGAGATAAATCGGAACGATGTTTATAATCAGTATGAGTGGGAGCTACACAAGACCTTTGAAGCTAAACGGGACATTTTCTTCAGGTCAAACACTGTGGAAAATAAAGCTCCTCCTCCCAGATACTACCCCAAGCCAAGGGAATACTTCGAAAGACAAAGCAGGAAACACTTGGCGCAGTAACTAAACGATGAAATAACTAAGGAGAAAGAGACCTAGGATTTTTGCTGATGTATTCCTTTTTGTTTATCGTTCTTATCATGTTATCATATGAACAATTATTGTGGATATCTCTCTATATATATGTGATTTCATGATTGACTCTAGTATTGTTCTGTTTGCATTTATTGTTATTCTCTTGATTTGCTGTATATATTATCTGGATTGGTGAAATTCATCTTAGCTAGTAGGATTTTGGCTTCTTCAAATAGGGGGAGATTGTTGGGTATTGTATCCACAATTACCTGGATTTTAGGAAGCCTCCTGTCTAGCTAAGATGAATCCACAATGTATTTGATGATATATTTCAAGTTGTGCTTGCAGTTATTCAACGCTAAGTACACACCAATGTCAGGGTGCAGTGGGTCAATATACACAGGTCTGCGCAACATAATCCCTCGTTGAGCAGATCAGTGTGTTGGCCTACGTGTACTCTCTCTATTGGAGTGTACTTAATTTCAAGTACAGGGCTGAGAAAGATCAAGAGCAGACAAGGAGCAAGGATGGGTCAAAGCACCTCACAGGAAGAAAGAAGAAAATCGTCTAAGTAGAAATCGTCGAGAATCACTAAGTGATTCTCGCCGATTCGAAGAGAATCTTATTCTCGTCGAATCGTCGAGAATCACTCGCTGATTCTTGTCGATTGCTGTCGGCTGTCTCAACGCCGTCTTGATTTCTGCTTAAGGAAGAATCGTCGAGAATCACTAGTTGATTCTCGCCGAATCATTGAGAATGACTTTGCATTCTTGCCGATTCGTCGAGAATGAATTATGATTCTCTCCGATTCTCTCCGGATGGCAAGATCTTCAGCCAGAATTCTGCCTAGTAGAATTCGGCGAGAATCATAAGTGATTCTCGCCGATTCGTCGAGAATCACCAATGATTCTCGCCGAATTTGCCTTAAGCGAATTTCTTCTGCTCGCTGGACCGGACCAAATATTCAGGCGCTATTTTGAACTGGATTTAGGGCTTCTTCTGGTGGGGCCCACAACGGTCATAAAGGAGTATTCTAATGTATAAATACACTCCTATTTTGAACGTAATGAGCAGTGAACCAAAACAAAAAAGGCCGGCCGCCGACTTGACCTAACGAATCGTAGATCGCCGTCCGTCTCCATCGTCGCTCGTGCAAGTTGTCGTCGGTGCTGATCGTGGTTTCTTCTCGATCTCCCGGCGATAAAAGCTCAGCCAAGCAACGCGTCCCACGTGTCTACCTAGAGATCCTTTGTCTCTTGATTTGTTGATCGGTAATCCCTTACCTTTCCGAATCGATCGAGACGATCGATCCTAGCAAGACCATTGGTAGACCTTGCTAGCTTTGCTACGAAGGTTGGATCTCCAAAGCTCAGCCGACGCACTTCGTAACCGCCACCGATCCTGATAGCTACGCCGCCCCACTTCTTGCCGCCGCTGGTTTCGGGGAGATTCTCTTTAAGAGAGCACTTAGGTCGTGGACTCTTCGACTTATTCAAGAACGCAACGTCGAACGAAGAGGGACACCAAGGGCTCCAAAAGTAGTTTGTATTTTATACATTCAAGTTTTTCTTTTTATTGTAAAGGAACGTTGGTTCCTCTGTATAAGGGTTGGGTGCAACCCGTGGTGGAGGAGTGGTGACTCCTTCATGTGGAAGAGTTACTTCCTTAGTGTGAGGATTGGTTTTCAATCCTGTTGGTGAAGTGACCGAATCGTCCCTTGTTGGGAGATAGGTCGAAGGGGGAGAGTGGGCGTACACAAATCGGGGAACCACTATAAATTGCATGTGTCTTTCTGTGCTGTGTTGTTTTGTTTATTTGTGCAGGTATAGTTTTAATTCCGCAAAAAGCTGCGATACACCTATTCTCCCCCCATAGGTGAAGGTAGTTGGCACAAGGTGGACTTTCACGTGGTTCCATACGAGGCATTATATGGACGGAGGTGAAGGACCCCACTATCATGGGTTAGTGATGAGGATCCGCAGGAAATAAGCTTGGAGTTTGTGGGGGATATGGATGCTCAGATTAGATTGATCCGGGACAGGATGTTGGAAGCCCAGAGTAGGCAGGCCAAATATTATGATTCAAGGCATCGTCAGGTGAAGTTCCAGGTAGGATACCGAGTTTTCTTGAAGATATGGCCGATGCACTGAGTCTCACGAGTTTGCGGGCGGAAGAAGCTCAGTCTGAGATATATGGGGCCTTATAGGATCCTGGTGCGGATAGGCCCCTTGGCTTATAGGCTGGAGCTACCGTCGGAGTTAGCGGGATTGCATGACGTCTTATACGTCTCCTCACTACGAAGAGCTCTGCTACGCCCTGAGAAGCTGATTTCCACAGCCGATGGCCCGGTGGCCTCGGATCGATCAGTCATCTTGGAGCCGATCAGGATCGATGACACGACAGTGCGAGTCTTGCGATGTAAGAAGGTTCCGTTAGTCAAGGTTCTGTGGAGCAATCATGGGCAGGAGGAGCATACATTAGAGCCACAGGACTTGATGCAACAAAAATATCCGGAACTCTTCGAGTAAGGTATACCTTAAACCGTAGGGATGTTACAATTTCTTCTATTCCAGTAGAAACCCTCGTAGGCTTAACCTTAATTTTAGGGAAGAAATTTTTATTTGTGTATATTGGGATTTGTAACATCCCATTTCCTACCAGACCCCTAGGAGAGGTTTTGTCATGACTAAGTCATGACAAAATCCTAGGAAGCCTAAGGAGGCCAAGTGACCCGGGCTCAAGGTGAAAATCACCTTGGTCTACAAATAGTAGGTCAGAAATTTACCTAAAACATGATTTGGGCTTGGGCGTTGAGTGCGTCGAGTGTACTCAACGCCAAAGTCTGGCTGGCGTTGAGTCTGTCGAGTGCACTCAATGCCATAAGCAGAATGGCGTTGAGTGCACTGACTACACTCAACGCCATCTTTCAGGCTGGATGGCATTAAGTGCGTCGAGTGCACTCAGCGCCATAAGCTGAACGACGTTGAGTGCACTGACTGCACTCAACGCCATCCTGTGTAGACTTGATTGCATTGAGTGAGCTTAGCTCACTCAACGCCATAGTCTGGATGGCGTTGAGTGAGCTGAGCTCACTCAACGTCGTAGTTTGGATGGCATTGAGTGAGCTGAGCTCACTCAATACCGTAGTCTGGATGGCGTTGAGTGAGCTGAGCTCACTCAACGTCGTAGTCTGGATGGCGTTGAGTGAGCTGAGCTCACTCAAAGTCATAGTCTGGATGGCGTTGAGTGAGCTGAGCTCACTCAATGCCGTAGGCTGGATGGAGTTTAGTTAGCTGAGCTCACTCAACGCCATTTTACTTAGAATTTTTTTCTGGAATTTTTGGCTTGGCTGCTGGTTCAGTTGAACCGGGCCATTTCGAGAAGTGGGCCAGGAGGTGTTAATTAACCGTTTCTTTTATTAAGACCTAATTAAGTCTTGTTCAAAAATATTGACTGGTCAAATAGAGATAGGCCACGTGGCCGACAGTTATGAACATGCAGAAAGCTTCAGCCATGGCCGAACACCGGCTTTGACGGCCAGTAATAGCACTTGATGCCGTGACCCCCTTCCCCTCATCTATAATGGCTGGATTCAACTCTTCTAGGTAAGAGGAGGAGTTTCCAGCCGTTACTTGGTTGGATTAAGCCAGGTTCACCCCACCTCCTCCATGGCCGAGCCAAGCTTTCAATGGCATTAATGGCCATTAAAGTTTTGGCCCTTCCCCTCCTTAACCAAGCTATTAAAAACCATCAGTGGCCCAAGAGGAATGTTTCCCAGCCTTTACATGAAGATTTCGAGCCCTCCCACCATGTTATTGCAGAAGTCGAGCGGCGCCACCATCAGAAATGGATTTCCGTTGATCTGCACGCCTCCAGCCCGCGAACAAGGTCCTCCCCTCTTCTCTCTCTCTACGAGTAGATCATAGCTTTCCTTAGGATTAAAAATCGGGCTCAACTGAGCCCGATCGTGAAGAGCTTCTCTTCCTGGCTTTTTCCCGCAAGAACATAGCTCTCGGGTTTGCCAGAAAGCACCTCTCCGGCGGCCGTGCCGCCGCCCGGCGATGGCCACCACCTCAACGGAGGTGGTGGTGGTGGCCAGCCAGGGAGGAGGATGGATGGCCGGCGACAACATCTGGAATGATCTCCAGATCGGGATAATCCCATCCCTTGGCTGGAGCTTGAAGATGAGCAGCAACCCTTGGATGCTGCTTCAAGATTCGTGCAAGAATTTTATTCTATTTATTGTTTTTCTTTGATTATAATTACAGTATATAGATTTAATTTTTAAAAATACTTAGACCCCTCTAAAGAAACAGTGGTCAACATAGACAATGTATCCCTTGATGTCTAGTTTAATTTAAAATTAATTTCACTCAATTTGGAGTCCTGGTTGGACCACAACACTCATGTTGGTGAGGTCTATCCATAGGGCTGTCCTGAGATTGATTTGGATGCCCACATCAATCCAAAAATCCAAATGACTTGAAATTTGGTGTATGGGCTATTACTAGCCATACCTAGGACATATCTAAAAATTAGAATTTTTCGAGAATAGGTTTATATAGTTTTTAGAAAAATTTAATAATCCTTATATAAATTAATTAGGTGGCCTAATGACTTTCAAACCCTCCCAAATTTTGGTGAGTGTTCCCAGGGTTCATCATGAGGCCCTGTATAATTTTTCATCTCATTTGGAGATGTTTTAGATTGGAAATGAACAAACCTAAGCTTTGCCCTATTACAGGATTTTTAGGTCAAAAGTGCACTTTGTGATTTGAGTGGTCAAATCACCTCAACAGAGGCTGAGATTTTGACCACTGCTTAGGCATGATTTCTATCACCCCCCCATGGGAGATAGTGTGTATTGGGGTAAATTTGCCCTAGGACCCAAGGCCAAACCCTAAGGATGGTTCTTGGTCGTTTGTGAAGGGCAGGTGGTCAAATGACCTTGATATGATTTGAAACTTGGTGGAGAGTATTATAGGGTAGCTAGAATCCTCTGGCAGAAATCTAAATGGATTTTAAAGTGAATAAGTCCCTCAAAACCATAACCCTAGTTTAGGGCACAAATCTTGTAGTGATAGAAAAAGTTATTAAAACTCACGGAACGGTGGTGAAACTTGGGTAGTGTAGTTTTAAAGTTAGTATGAACCCCTGGAAATTTAATTGAGAATTTTGGAACTTTATTTTTAGTACTTCTTTTACAAATATGAAAAAGGGCAATTTTGGTAAATAATTTATTCAGAGCTCATTTATTTCTGTAAAATTATGAAACTTTGTCAGAATATTTGTAGGGTATAAATTGTCATACTGGAATTTTTGTATATGTTTTGGAAGCTTAAATGCATTACTTGCCCCTTTAATTTATGATTTATAAAATATTCCAAAATTAAGGAGTAATGATTAAACCTTGCAAAAATTATATGAGATTTGGATTTGCTGTTAATTTGTTGTTTAGTATTTGTCATATTTTGTGGAGCCTTATACATACCTGAATAGTGTACTTCATGTTCAAAATCTCCATATTATAGTTTTGGTAGAAAATAATAAAATATAGGTTAAATTAGGAAAATTATGAATCTCCTATTTTAGACTAAAGTAGGACATGATAGACCTCCAGTAAATTTTATAGGAGTTTTGGAAGACAATTTGGCGTACCTCCCTTTGTGCATCTCATATAGCTTAGAATGGTCTGCGTTTAGTCAAAACTGCATAAGTTATATTAAGGTGCAAAATGATCTTGGGGATTGGAGTATTAACAAGATGGCTAGGAATGAATAAGAATGTACCCTCAGTGGTCAAGATAGGGATAGGGTTGTAGGTTGTCTAGTCATAAGAGGTGCTCTGGATCGACGAAAGATCGTCCTCTCCGGTAGGAGCGGAAGAGTCTTAATACACTAAGGTTAGATCCAAAGTAATTTAAAAGGGAACGGGTAATGGGTATTAACCAATAAAAGTAAGTTTTTTGCGAAAGGGAACGATGGGCTTCAGCTATAATCATAGTTCCTAGTGGCCTTTGAGAGCCCTTCACGGGGTATGTCGGGGGCAGTCCTGGGCTAACGTAAACTGTAGGAATAATAACTAAAAGAGTAACTAGTATAACTAGAATGTCACATTCACACACCCCGGTGGTTAGGGAGGTTGAATTGGTTCGTTTAATTGTCTTTCATTCGGTATCTTTTGAAGGTAGATGCACGGACGGGACAGTCCGGGAAGCCGCGAGCTCGAGGGTTTAAGTATAGAATAAGGTGGTGGGTCTTCAGTATTTGACTGTCGTTCACACCGACGTCAGTACGTAGACTCGGCGGTGTGGGACACTTAGCCAAATAACGTCTGGTGGATATAGCCAGCACTAGTACGCGGATACTCTAGGTTGTGTTCTTCTATGGGTGTACGGAAGGGCTAGGCCCGGTAGTGTGGATGATCGCCTAGGAGTGGGGGGCCCGACCCACTGTCTTCGTTTGCCACTACGGAGGTTCCTAGGAGTGAAGCGAGGTGCCCGAACAGGGGGAACTAAAGGCCTGTGCGCATATAGTCGTGTGCGTGAGTTCCATTTGCATGAATCATGGCATAACATATCACTACACTCATATTTGCATACAACCGATACCCAAACATATAAATTGGTATGAGACTTTTTATACGATGAGAGCCTTGCAGAAGACCCCTTAACTTATAAGTTTGTATGGGCATTCATATAAGTTAAGGTTACATATTTAATTTCTACTTATCCTTTCATTTATATATTGATTTACTACATGTTTACCTTACTGCTCACTATTTTAGAACTGCTAGATGTACCTTTCATACTTAGCTGCTTATACAATATATATTTACTGCTAGACTAGTTCCGCTGTCACCCTCCTTGCTTATTCTCCACCATTGTAGCTTCCCTTTCCTCCTCTCCGCTCGGTGCCTAGGAGCCGTGGGGGTAGGGGTAGGGGATGATAGGGCTTAGTCTTTATGACTAATGGTTTTCGAACCACAACATTACAGGAGCTCCGGATGGGAGACAGGGACCAACAACCCAGGGACCAGCACAAGCGGAGTACGGTTCGCATGGAGGTGTGCTAGTCTAGTTCCGGAGCACCTGTGACCAACTTTGTGAGTGTTTAGTACTATCTTATAGCTTCCGCGAGTGATCTGTAGTGAGGATCTGATGTATCGGGCTTAAGCCCATTTTTATTTCATCTATACTGGTCTTTCGCAGTACTCTACTTTATATATATTTATGGACTTTCTGTGACTTTCTTTCATATATGATTATGTGGACATGTCATTTTTACTTCTCTCGCTATTGTGATCGAAAAAGGCCGACAGAATTGGCGTTTTGTAGTGGCGACCTCCCCGAGTGTCGGTGCCACCGCAAAGTGGCAATTCTGGGCATAAGACCCCGGTGGTTTAAAAAGAAAAAAAGGGGTCCTACAGGCTGATCCTGGCACTGATCATTTTCTGAGAGAGCCATCAGCCCTCTATAGTAATATTTTTCCTCTCCATTTATGTAGTCCAGCATTTGTAGGAATTCTAGTTCCCTAGAATCCTCTTCTGTTGAGAACGGCCCAACATATGCTTCTGCATTATCTTCTTCTCCTGATCCTGAAGATGAAGAGTATGTCCAACTCTTTTGCTTATGAGTACAAAGGATTTCTCCTTCCTTCCTTTCACTTAATGCTTCTTCTTGTCCTTAGATTCAGTCCTCTTGTCTGGACAGTCAGCTATGACATGTCCAGGCCTGTTGCAATTATAGCAAACAATCTTAGAATTAGTTTGTTTACTAGGTTTTGAGGCATAACTGTCCTCCTTGGGAGTCTTCTATTTCTTGTAATACTCATCCTTAGATAAGGATGTTGATGGCCTGGTTCTCCACTTCTTCTTTTTCATGAACCTTTGAAATTGGCTTGTAAAGGCAGCAAAGTCCTCATCAGAGGTGTGGCTATCTGATGTGTTGTTGTAAGGATTTTCTTCTTCTACCTCATCACTCCTTCTGGGTGCACTAGTAGAAAAGTGCCTTTTAGTGACAAATATTTTCGTCACTAAAAATTGAATTTTGGTCACTAAAGATATTTAGTGACCAAAAATAGCCCGCCACAAAGTAGTCACGAATGCCCCGCCACTAAATGTATATAGTGACCAAAAAGAGTTACGTCACTAATTTAACATATTTAGTGACCCACTTAACTATAGTCACCAAACGATTCTTTTTGTGACCTTATTGATTTGGTCACTAAATTTATTTTTAGTGATTAACTTGAAGCAATCACTAAATGAATTTTTAGTGACGATATTGATTTAGTCACAAAATATTTTTTTAGTGACCAAATTGATTCAGTCACTAAATAATATTTTAGTGATCAAACTAACTCAGTCACTACATGTGTAATTTTAGTGACGAAATATGCGATGACTAAAGAGAATGCAATATAATAATGGATGTCAATAAATTCTATTAAATTTCTTAAAAATACCATATAATTCCATTTACTCATTATAATTCAATTTTAAGACATTCAAACACAATAATAAATTAAATACACAATCATAACAAAAATTTGATCAACATTATTTTATTAATAGAGAAAAAAAGAGGTGGGAGATAGCCCAAATCTCTCAATACAGAATAACGGTTTTAAACCAAAATTAAACTGGATACATATTCTTTCTTTAGCCTATTTAACCCTGTATTTTATAAATTATGTAAGAATGATAGTCCATGTGAGAAGCAGACCCAACATCTCAAGGCCGGTGGAAGATTTGCTTCCCCTTCTAGAACTTCGTCCATGAGATGACGTTGTCGGTGACATGAGTTGAGTACTCGCTGATCTCCATCTCGCAATTGCCAGTGGCAGCGGCAGCAACGCTTAGCATGTTAAATGTCTTCTTTGTACACTCCACCAAGTCCCTATTATCATCAAACTCCGGCCTACCAAAGATTCTTCTCATTTGCATCATACTCTAGCCATTTAAACTTCTACAATAACGAAGTCCAACCTGCATTTGGTAATAATACAGATGAGAAATGTGAAGCTATATAATTTGAGGGTTTGGAATGATATATTAGTAGTGATTAAGAAACTTAAACTGTGCACATGTGATCTAATCTCTGTCATGGTAAAGCAGGTCCAGTAATATAACTGCTAGAACCTGAAAAGAGAAGCACACAATGTGATGGAGAAGAAAAGTTGTCGAGGAGAAAACTCTATAATCCACTTGTACGGAGGCTTTTTGCCTCACAAAAAACATTCATCCAACCAATATATGAAACTTTTAAAAAATTAAAGGTTAAAGAGAAAGAAAAGGGAAAAGGATGATGACCAAAACTGAAGCACTAGTAGAAAACTGATCACAAAAATAGAAATGAGATAGAATAATAACATAAAAGCCTTTAATAAAATGGAATCAACACATCCAATAACCAGAAATAACTCACAAAATGTTCAAATCGGAGCTTCTTGACATCAATCATATTAAAAGCTCCGCTAAAATCTTCCTTATTTTGTGCCCAAAAATCATTGGAAATATTTTTTCAAGTTAAACATGAGTCCAATATGACTATCATGTAAATGGAAAAAAAAGTATATACAACCACACTCAAGCCTTTATCCCACTACAGTGGGGTCAGCATGGAAATAAATTATATATTCAATAAAAACCATGTGTATCTTTAAATATGAAATAGCAAGAATAATATGTCCACTGCCGGAGAAGGCAATGATTGTTTTAAGCTCATCCCATGACACTATCATCAACCAACATATTGAATGTCGCAGTTTAACCGACCAAAGCAAACTATGCACTCACTAAAGGTAAATTGGTCATTGAAAGCACCAACAGTTGAATGCAAAAAAGAGTTAGATGTGGTTTAAAAATAAAGGAAATATGTAATACAAGCATTGCTCAGAGAAATAATAGAGCAAGGGCTGAACTAAAGGGAATTTTTACATCAGAAAGAGTAAAAGGTAGTTACAGAAGTGAATTTAGTCAAATCAGGTAAATTAAAATAGATGGATGCAGAAAAGTCTATAAATATACAGGGTGTTTCATTTGACAATGGAAGGAAAGTTATTTTCTTGCTTTAATGAATATAAGCAAAGCATAGTAATAAATATTTAACAGATTATTAGTGTATACCTATTATGAGACAGAATCTTGCATGTTACTAGCAATTGTGATGTGGCCCTTAAGGTACTCAGAATAGTCAAGAAAGTTAAGGGAAAATAGGTAAGAGGATTCACAAAAATACCTGGATATAGTCCATCCACCGAATCACGTTTGTGTACTTTTCCTCTTCTTCACTAGAAAGATGACTCCCAAGGAAAAAAAGTGTGATGTGCAAGAAAGTGAATCACTTAATCAAAGTAATTCATTGGGATAAAGTAATATATAAGGCAATCATTATTACACATAAATGATTAACGCTTACTCATTAAATGATATCATCATTCTCATTAGCTAACACATCAAAGCAAATAGCATTGTTCATCAAAAAGACAACAAGAGGCTGAAATAGAGATAAAAGCAAGAAAGTATATAAAACACAAAATATGGTTGCAAAAAAGAAAATGTATTTTTTTTATTAAACATATATCACATAGATATGCTTGAAATACAAACTAGTGCATAACTAATTGATGGGGATCCATCATATCATGCACCGGGAGGGGTTCGCCGCAAGGCGGGAACCACGTTCGTGTATTCGTGTAGGAGAACTTGACCGGATCGTCGATCCGACTCCGCGGATGTGTCCAAACATATTTCCATTTCTTAAAGAACCAATTTTCATACCAATACGAGTGGCAGTGCATGGGGGGGGGGGGGGGGGGCGTGCCCCGGGTGACAGTACCTGAGCTGCGACGACGGGCTTCACTAACCCCCGTAGAGGCCTGCTGCCCCCGCGGGCTTCGCCCGCCCCCCGCGATTTTTGACATTGCACGAGGCCCCCCATGCCTCGTGCGACAGTACTCGGCCCGCCCGTGGTGGGCTTCGCTGAAACTGATTAGATCTCAAATGGAAGGAACATGCTCTAATTGTAAGCATTGTCTAATCATGTTTAGTATGACTTTTTAAATTGTAAGAAGTTCTCGTAAAGTTACCATTTTAGCACGTTTGCAAAGTTCAGTAATTTTGATAAAATTAATTGCAGTTTATTAAAATTCTAAGCTGCATTTCTATAAAAACTGCAGCTTGCCATTTTTAAAAATTGGAAGCTGGAAGCATCACAACTATATGCTGTTGTTTTGCAAGCTGCAAGCCTAAAGCAATCCAACATTTCACTAATTAGGAGTGCATTTTATTAGATCTTAGATGGTAGAAAAATTCTCAAATCCTCCAGACGGGCAGTGTGTAATCATGTTTAACGTGCCATTTAAAATTTTAAGAAATAGAAGTGGAGTTTACCATTTTAACATCTTTGCAATGTTTAGTTTGGTAGATAAACTCCATTGCAGTTTATCAATATGGCAAGTTGCTTTCGTATAAAAACTGCAGCTTGCAGTCTTGATAAATAATATCCGTCTAGGGGAAACAATTCCCTGATTCCATTGTGCAAGCACCCAAATGGGAGCATATACATAGAGTGAGGCCTTATGAAATTTGAATTTAGAATTTGGTGAGTACTGCTTTAGATAACGGAGTACTGTATCACAATAATCTCTTAGCGAATAAGGATTATAAGGTTGATAATAAAACCATATGAGACTCCATGGATATTTCAAATATGAGCTTTGAAATCTAGCAAATCAAGGAATCCATATAAAAGATTTCTACTAAATATAAGCACAATAATAAACCTGAGAAAATAATCTGCAGGCAGCCCTATAGGTCTCCACAAAATCAGGATTCCTTCTACTCACCAACCCGCTTTGAGACCTGTAAAGAATGGCGATCAATGAAGAACCAAAATCAATGGTGTTGTACAGTGGAAGATTATTATAATGCAACAACGTATCAAAATCAAGGGAGATCCAAAGTGAACCAAATAAAGTTTGATTCCAGTAGTGATCATGCTATTTAATAAAGCGGTGAGTTGAACAAAACTGAAAATAATAAAAAATTTCACCATTTTGAACGGAACTGCAGGGAAATCAATGGAGAAAAGTTAAATTAATTTTTTTTTATTCCAGTAGAGTTCATGCCGTTAAATAGAAGGAAGGTTTTTACCATATTGAACTAAATTGAAAGTAATATTACCCTGGTTTCATTGTGCAAGCACCCATATGAGAGCTATTCCTCTGCCAACCCCAATGCTTAGAAATTATTACAAGCCAAATGCAGGGAAAATGGGGTTAATGAGAACTAACAGAGCACCGGAGAAAAATATGTTGCAGAATTTTTCGAAATCTGAAATGAGAACTGATACGAACATTGAGACAATGCCTAGGGATGTTTGGGGGTCGGCGGTATGCGGGCCATCTTCTTGAAGATGAGCGGTCAGATTTTTCATCGATGCACCAGAGAAACCTAATCGCTACAAAGCAAAAAAAAAGAGAACAAAGCAGTAGCATACCTGCAGTAGTGTTGGAGAAATATTGCAACCGTAGGCAAGTTTCAGAGTAGTAGTCCGAGATTGGATGCTGGAAGGGGTTGGGAGTTCTCGTAAAAGGAGCGACAGTGGTGGGTACAGTGGAGGAGAAGCACCAGCGGCGGAGGCTTCGAGTGGTGGCTAGAGTCGAGTTGAAGCAAGATCCAGGTCGTTGATGCAGGGGAGGCGAAGGGGATGCGCAGGAGTTTCAAGGATTTTCTGAGCGGAAATGAAATGGGGTTGTTCCATAAGCCTATCGCGGGTGCGGTTTAGGGTAGAGGAAGTTACAGGATCGTTCGTTGAAGTTACGGAGATGTTGTTTGTGAAGTTACGGAGATGGTTAGGGCAAAGGAGCAGGAGTTGGGCGGTGTTGGTCGATTCTCATCGTGGAATTATTTTGATGTGAGGCCTGAGTAATGGACCGTGTAAATTCAAACCAATTTTTGATGTGCAGATCACTTTAATAAAAAATTATTAATAAAATCTTACTTTCATTAATAATTCTAAATTTATAAGTGCAAATCACCACTTATCCCCACATGGGCTTCTCCCGTCTCGCTCCAGAAATCATAGTCGTTTCTTATTCTGCCGTTTCGCTCATCCCTCCCATCGACGAAGAAGAAGGCTGCCTTGTCAAAAAAGCAGTTCGTGTTCAACGCTCTTCCCGCCGCCGACAACAAACACCTAAAAGCCCCATTCTCCCCTCAGCCTCGAGGTATGCCCACCTCCATTCCAGCAAAATCAAAGTTTCCAGCTTGCTCCCGTTTCTTAGTCGGCCTCCAGGTTATGCTTGGATGCTCTTGACGGCCTTTGGGTTATGCTTGGACTCAACAACTTGAAGTGCATCACTGGAATCCATGTTCTCGTTATTCCCTGCCCTACAATACCCATAAATAAATATGGAGCGCATCACT
Source organism: Platanthera zijinensis (assembly GCA_039513925.1). Taxonomy (NCBI): domain Eukaryota; kingdom Viridiplantae; phylum Streptophyta; class Magnoliopsida; order Asparagales; family Orchidaceae; genus Platanthera; species Platanthera zijinensis. The sequence continues at coordinate 99,827,164 of CM077086.1, forward strand.
AAAAATCATTTATAAGATCCTTTTAGACATAAATCATGTCATGATCAATCAAAACTGGTTTACACATAACAACACCAGATTTTATTTTTAACTAATATGGTTAATAGAATTATTCAAACTTGATAAATATTGTCCTTCCCTTAGTGAAGTCATAGAAAATCCAAAAAGCCTTGTGCTAGGATTTCAATTTTTTTTGTTTGTACAAAACAATATGGTTTATACGTATAATTGGTCTGCACATATAATTGGTTTACACGTATTCAAAATTAATTTGCATAAAACAACACCCAAATTAAAATCATGGTAAGAGCGTTAGATTGATAAATGTGTCTCCTTTTTTAAAACATATTAAAGTTGTAAGATAATTTGTATTTAAGATTATATTGGCGACGTGCAAGCGTGATGATGACAACATGCTTTGAGCCCTCAACTTCATCCTCCTTTGCAAGCAGTTTCTTTGTCCACCTCCTCACCATCTCCCCAAAGCCAAATTCCATTTATATAACAACAATCTTTCTATGTAAGATCTCTCCGACTCTCCATAGATGACTAAAATCAGATGTCAAAAGATTAGAGGAACAAGCGGTCGGATGCTTGATAAAACTCAAGATCTATAACTTTGAATTTTTGTTTTGTTCTCAAAAAAAGATTTTGGGGGTACAAATAGCATCTTAGAGCACAGTAATAATTCCAGGATCTACAAAATAGCCAAGGAATACAAATAGCCAAATATGATCTATGAATATCAACACCCATGAAATATTAGATAGTGGGGAAAAAATAAGTGAGGAAAATAAAACCTATTATTTTTTGTATTTATAAATAATTAAGTATAATTAAGATGAAATATCATTTTTTATATAATTTTGCTCACTCAAAGCTAGTGGTGTGCAGAGAAAGGACTCGTGCAGATGCACCTAGCACGTTGATGCATCTTTCGTCGGCTTGTCGCTTGAGTTGTTCGGTCGTAACCTAAATTGCGACAAAGTGAAAGCTTTCTGCTTGGAAAAAGGAAAGTCAAACTGTCTAGTACTCATATATTTCTAATTATATGCATGCTAACTTTATAATAAAGTAGGATAGATAAATTATGTCTCTAATTTTTTTGATTACTAGTAAATAAATTTGTAACAAAAATATTTTTTTATCATTGAAAATGAGTTATAGTGACGAATTTATTGTTGAAACTAAAACTCGGTCTCAAGAAGAGTTCAAACTCAAGTGGTGTAGTCTGCACCTACTTCTCTCGAACTAGCACACATGACTGGACACTTGGAAACTAGGAACTGGCCATGGGCTTCAGTGTGGAGGTCTTACCACACACCCGAAAGATCTTAAAGTGATACCCCTCTCAAGTCAAAAGCTAAGCTAGGCACCTTGGAGGGCACTCGTAGCCAACCAAAGACAACTTGAGGAATAAGAAGACAAAAGGACCCCCCCCCCCAAAAGGTGCCCTTAAGGGTGTATTTATAGTTTTCCAAGTCTGGTCCGCTCATAGAGGAATCCCGTCTTTTGGTTCTACTATATGCAACCCAAAGTTGGTTTGCCAACAGCGAAACTCCGCCGTTTGGAGGGGTTATTGGCAGACCACTTTTGGCATCCTGGTAAATTCACTGATAGGCATGTGACTCTTGCAGCTACCACTCGCCTGGGGTGACAAGTGCCCGAACGAGGCCAGCACTCACCGTCTCGACCAGGATTAAGGGCGAGTGCAGGCCTTTTCGCCCCACTCTCCTCTCTCCTAGCTTGGTCCTAGGGAGAGGGTAAGCATATGTTCCCCACTCACACGCATACCACTGACAGCTTGATCCTCCGTGAGCTGAGGAATTTTGTCCCCACTCTCCCATCCGACTCTCTTAGGCCTAAAAATACTTTATTTGACTAAGTCTTCCTCTGACGGACTCACTCGGTGAACACGAGGTTGTACATTTATATTGTGTCACTAAAAACACGTATTTAGTGACGAAGTATATTTTATCACAAAATCTTAGTCACTAAAGATGTACATTTAGTGACCGGACTTTGATTTTTTCACTATAGTCATGCTTTTAGTGACTGGACTTTAATTTTGTCACTAAAGACGTCGCTTTAGTGACCGACATTAATTTTGTCAATGAAGTTGTAGCTTTACTGACCGAAATTATCTCTGTCATTAAAACCGTTCCTTTAGTGACGAAATATATTTAGTCACTAAAATTTGGTCACTAAAACTCAATTTTCTTGTAGTGGTGGAGAAGGAGACTTTCTCCAACCCTTTCTTGTGCCTTCAGCCTTGAAGGCTACTGACTTCTCTTTGCACTCAGACCTATTTCTTTTCTCCTACTCTTTTCTGGCAGTGAGTTACATTTCATATGATAACAACTTTCCAAATAGTGTGGGTGGAGGTGTATTAGCAAGACTGGCCACCTCTCTGATGGCACATATATTTGTGTCCCAGTCCTTTGTTAGTGACCTGAGAAACTTATCATTCAGTTCATATGTGTTGAAGACTCTTCCATAGGTCATCAGCTCATTTACTATCCTGAAGAACTTCTTGTAATATTCAGCTATGCTATCAGTCTTGGCTTGTCTAAAGCTCTCATATTCTTGATTCAGTATAGATTTCCTGTCCTCTTTAACTTCTTCTGTTCCCTCCATGTAGACAATCAGGGTGTCCCACATTTCCTTAGAGGTTTTACAGTGCACCAGATTCTGAAATGTGGCATCATCTATAACACTTACAATAATGTTTTGTGATCTTTTGTCTAGTTTTGCAAGGATGATCTCATCCTTAGTCATTTCAGAATAACTCTTTGGGTTTAAACATTTGCATCGAGAACTGATACCTTCATTGGAATGAAGGGACCTTCTTGTACTGTGATGTAGATTCTTGGATCAGATGCTTCCATGAACAACCTGACCCTTTCCTTCCATATGCAAAAGCATTCTTTCCTACAGATAGGCAGTTTCATAGATCCAAATTCCTTCTGATTCTCATTTGAACCCATTCTTGAAATCTGTTAATTGCCTTGGAGATTCACTCAGACTGTTAGGTCTATCTTTGAGGAACCTCCTTCTGATACCACTTGAAAGACTTGATTTCAAGAGCCTAGAAGCCTAGAGGGGAGGGGGGGGGGGTGAATAGGTTCTAATTTTATTTAAGAATTTTAGGCAATTAGCTAGTTGTAACTCAGCACAGAAAATTCAATACATATCACAATAATCACAGCACAGCATACACCAGATTTATAATGGTTCCCCAAGGTATGGGTACATTCACTTTCCTCCCTTCGCTTATCCAGTAGAGAACTGGATTCAGCCCAACTTCCTTCCACTTACTCAGATCCACAGATCTTACAACTCAGAACCAGATTCGTTCCTACAGCTCAGACTTATACACATCTTGCCTCAGATTCTTCCCAAGAACCCTACCTCAGGCCTCAGCCCTACCTCAGCCATTATCACTAGGCTTACAACTCAGACTTTCACAAGTCCTACACCTCAGGCACTCCGCCCTACCTCAGCCTTTGTAATTACAGGCTTATAACTCAGATCTTACAAAAGATCCTACAAGAAAATGAGTGTTTTTAAAATGTACAGAAATTTCAACAGATAGAACTCTCTATTAGTGTGAGCTTCTTGATCAGTTCTTGAATAAACTGAATCTTCAGATCCAACCTGACTTAGCTGTTTCAAAGCTTCTTGATTGAACAAAATAAGGTTGATCTTATCTTGATGTAGAAGTTGATCTTTAGATAGCTCCCTTCTAAAATTTAGAATAAGATCTGAATCTTTCTTATAGACTGTTCTGGATTTGCCTTCTTAAGGGTTTCCCCTTTTCTTGTTGTCAAATTCTCTTTCCCGTAATTGCTTGATTACTTCCTTGGTTTTCTCTGGTGGTCAAGGATTACTCCCTTATATAGAGTTTTCTCAGGATTACCGGCTGATCCGGTTTGTAACAAACTTCTTACAGCTCTGACAAAAGTGTCAGACCTGTTGGATATGATAACTGTCGAGTAACCAGTCATGACAGTTTATTCCTCAAAGACTTTACAACTCAGCATGAACCACTCAACAAACTGCTTTACATGTGTCGACACAAAGAGACTAAGTTTCGCCACAAAGAGACTAAGTGTCAACACAAGTCTTGATGATGTCGACACAACACTCCATGTGTTGACATAGTCATTCTTTTGTTACTCGACACAGCTTCTATTAGATGTGTCGACACAAGTCCTGTGTGTCGACACAACTGCTCCTTGTATCGACATAACTGATGTTGACTGATGGCGTTGAGTGTATGTCAAGATGTCGTTGAGTGTGTGTCGAGACATCGTTGAGTGTGTGTCGACACAAGTCCTATATGTCGACACAAGCCTTCAGACTCAGTATAGCTGTTGCTGTTAGATGGCATTTAGTGTCGTCCAGATGTCATTGAGTGTGTGTCGACACAAGCCCTTCATACTCAGTATAGCTATTGCTGATAGATGGCATTGAGTGTGTGTCGACACAAGTCCTGTGTGTCGACACAAACCGTCTTCAGGTGTCGACACAATTCTTGGGTGTCGACACATGCCTTTCTTCTGGTGTCGACATAACTCCTAGGTATCGACACAGCTTCTGCTTCAGGTGTCGACACAATTCCTGTCTCAGGTGTCGACATAATTCTGGGTATCGACACATGCCTTTCTTCAGGTGTCAACATAACTCCTGGGTGTCGACACAGCTTCTACTTCAGGTGTCGACACAATTCCTGCCTCAGGTGTTGACACAATTCTGGGTGTCGACACATGTACTCAGAGAATTTTCTTGCAAAACTTACACCTGCACAATGAAACTCAAACATCCCATCAAATACAAACTGATGTATATCATTGAGTAAGGGGAGGCTTCTCCAAATCTGGTACATATTTTTCAGTGTACCCAACACTGCCACTCCTAGACTATGCTTGTTCACCTCCTCCTACGCCGTACTCCTATTGGGCTGGGTCACGTGGAACTGCACCCTATCTCCCAACTGGTCTCCCTTATATTACGCCCTTCAGGCCGTTAGTTTAAAACTAAGTCTTGATCCCCCTCCCCTCCCCTGCGACACCTAGGCACCGCGCGAGAAGGAAGGAAAGGGAAGTACGAAAAGTGGAGAGTAATAGAAGAAGGTGATAATGGCCATAACAATCATATGCTAAAAGTATCTATCATAGAAATGACAAGTATATGAACATCAAATAAAGGTAGAAGTGTAGTAAGAGCAACATATAAAGTATAAGTAGAGCAGTTAATATCATTACAAAAAAAGTAACCTTAGCTTATAAGAATTCCAAAACAGACTTATAAGTTAAGGGGTCGTTTTGCATGGATCCCATCATATAAGCTATCCCATACTAGTTTATTTGTTGGGGGGTCAGGTTATATGCAGGTATGTGTGTTGTGATATGTTATGTCATGATTCATGCAAGTGCAACACACGCACACGACCCTATGCGCACAGACCTTTAGTTCCCCCATTTGGAGTTAGCTAAACTTTCAGGTACTTCACGTAGTGGTAAACGGAGGCAGTGAGTTGGGCCTCCCCACTCATAGGTCAGTATTCACACTACCTAACCTAGACCTTGCATACTATTCGGTGCACCCACAATCAGGTACTACAGAGTCTCTTGTACTAATGCTGGCAAACCACCAATATTTTCTTGGCTACGTGAATACTTACACCCGCTGAGTCAACGTATTGACGTCGGTGTGAACAACCATCCAATAACGAAGACCCACCACTTAATGCACATGCACATTTGATATAAGAGCTCCCGAGCCATCGGCTCTCAAAAATCAAACCTGTTGGGTATTGCATCCACAATGTACCTGATTTGAAGAAGCCCCTGTGCAAGCCAAGGTAAATAGACAATGTATTTGATGAAATATTTCTAGTTGTACTTGCAGATATTCCATGCTAAGTACACACCAATGTCAGGGTGCAGTGGGTCAATATACACGGGTCTATGCAACGTAATCCCTCGTTGAGCAGATCAGTGTGTTGGCCTACGTGTACTCTCTCTATTGGGGTGTACTTAATTTCAAGTACAGGGCTATGATAAAGCAAGAGCAGACAAGGAGCAAGGATGGGCCAAAGACCAGCTCAAGGAAAGAAAGAGGAGAAATAGCCCAAGTAATAATCGACGAGAATCACTAAGTGATTCTCGCCGATTCGGCGAGAATCACTAATGATTCTCGCCGAGTCGTCGAGAATCACTAGCTGATTCTCGCCGGTTGAAGCCGGCAGCTTCGACACTGACAGGGAAATTTTCTAAGGCAGAATCGTCGAGAATCACTTATGATTCTCGCCGATTCGTCGAGAATGACCTTGCATTCTCGACGATCCGGTGAGAATCAAAAGTGATTCCCGCCGATTCTCCCCGGCTTTTGTATCAGTTCAGCCAGATTTCGGCTAAGTAGAAGTCGGCGAGAATCGTAAGTGATTCTCGCCGATTCGGCGAGAATCACCTACGATTCTCGCCGAATTTGACTTGGGCAGTTTCCTGTTGTTCTCTGGACCGGTTCAAACTATCTGAACTGTTTCGAACCGGGTTCATGTCTTCTTATTGGTGGGACCCACAACGGTCATATACTTGACTTAATGTATATATACTCCGTATGTATGAACATTAAAAGACAGATACACGGGATTTCAAAAGGCACGAGCCGCCGACAAGCCCTAACGCTCCGCCGATCGTCTCCGCCGCTCGTGCGCTTGTCGCCGCTGCTGATCTCAGGTTCTTCCAGATCTCCGGCGACCGAAGCTTAGGCTAGCACAGCGTCTCACGCGTCTAACCAGAGATCCCTTGTCTCTTGATTCGTTGATCGGGAAAATCCTTCCCCTTCCGAATCGATCGAGACGATCGATCCTAGTGTGACCGTTGGAAGACCTTGCTTCCTTCGCTACGAAGTTTGAATCAAGTTGGCACTACTGCTGCTCTCCGTCGCCGCCGCTGATTCCGAGAACCTTGCTGCCGCTTTAAGCCGCCGCCAGTTTCGGGAAGATTCTTTCTAAGTGAGATCTAGGGTTGAGGACTCTTCGTTGACTTCAAGAACACGTCGTCGAACGAAGAGGGACACCTTACTCTCCAAACGTCGTTTGTATTTCTTACAAGCATTTTCAATTTCTTTGTAACAGACCGATTGGTCTTTAGTTGTAAGGGTTGGGTGCAACCCGGGTTGTGGGAGTGTTGACTCCTACGTGTGGAAGGGTTCCTTCCGTTAGTGCAAGGATTGGGTTTCAATCCTGTTGGTGAAGTGACCGAGTCGTCCCGTGTTGGGAGATAGGTCGAAGGGGGAAAGTGGACGTACCCAAATCGGGGAACCACTATAATTTGCCTGTGTATTTTCTGTGCTTGGTTGTTTTGTTTTCTTGTGCAGGTAAAATCTTAATTCCGCAAATACGCTGCAGAGACACCTATTCCCCCCCCCCCCCCATAGGTGAAGATAGTTGACACTAGGTGGACTTTCAAGTGGTATCAGAGGGAGGTTACTCATCAAAAAGGTTCACACCTTGAGTAGAATCCTGCCCCCAGTGTCAAGAAGCAGACAGATATCCTTCATGGACGGACTCAAGCACTCCGGCAAAATCCCAGTATGCACCAGACTGAACTTTCCTATCTGGAAGGAAAGAATCAGATTCTACATGGAAGCGGTCGACCCTCGGCTCTTCATGATAGTGGAGGAGGGACCTTACATTCCCACTAAGGCCTCCACCATTGATCCTACCAGGAAAGTACCCAAGCAACTTTCGGAAATGGACAAGGACGAAATGGTGCTGTTTGGACTCGACAAGAAAGCTCAGAACATCCTGGTGAGCGCAGTTGACGACTCTATGATGCAGAACTTCAGCAATTGCAGGACAGCCAAGGATCTCTGGAGCTGTCTGATTGTCTTAATGGAGGGCACAGATGAAGTGAGGGACGATCGGAGATCCCTCCTCAATCAGAAATATGAGGCCTTCAGACAAGGGCCAAAGGAGGAGATCGGAGTCACCTTCGAAAACTTCCTCAAGATCGTCAATGCACTCAAAGGATATGGAAGTGTGTTCACTGACGGTGAACTCAATGATAAATTCCTTAGGTCCCTCACTAAGGAATGGGACACAAAGATCTGCGCCATCCGCGAGTTTGGCAGACTTACGGAAACCGACCCTCAGATTCTGTTCGGGAAGCTCATGTCCTATGAGCTTCAGTTGAACACAAGGAAGGCTGAAGAGGAAGCAGAGAAAGCCGCGGCCAAGGAAAAGACGGTGGCCCTAAAAGCCATTCACTCCAGAAAGGGTAAGGGTGTCGCTTCCTCCCGGGCATGGAAGAGGGATGAAGAGGAAGACTCTGAGCCAAGCTCCTCCGGATCAGAGTTATCTGAGGAAGATTTATCCCTTATCACAAGGGAATTCAAGAAGTTCCTCAAGCTGAGGAATCAGAGAAAGAGAACCGGCTCCTCCTCAAGGGATCAGAAGAAGAACTATTCCTCTGACAGGTATGTTTCCAAACTGAACAAACACCGCTCTTCTGACATTATATGCTTTGGTTGCAACAAGCCAGGACACGTCGTGGCCGACTGCCATCAAGGCAAGAGGGAAAAGGGAAAGGGAGAGGAGCACAGGTCCTCAAGAGACAAGAAGAAGGAGAGGAGTTACATCGCAAAGAAGCCAAAGACGCTGAGTGAATCTGACACGTCAGACACCAGCGATGATGAGGAAGCCTACTTTGGGCTAATGGGTCGCTCTGACTCAGAAGGAGATTGCCCCCCATTTACTGGGAAGGTAAAAGCTCACACCCCTCTCTCCGACTCTGACTCTGATCCTGAGTCTCAGGATGATGATGCTGAGGATAGCCCCTCTGCCCTTGAAGCTGAGCTCCTAGATAAGTATGAGCTTCTGCTCAACACATTCCTGAAATGTTGAAAGAAACTGAAGGCGGAGAAAAAGGAAGTCAAATTCCTTAAAGGTGAGAGTGTCTCCCTGAGGGAAGAGATCACCAGTTTGATCTCCCTCCGACAGGAGCACTTGGACCTGACTTCAAAGCATTCAGAGTCTCTTAAGCTCCTTGATCTTAAGCAGGAGGAAGTCAACAAGTTGGAAGAACTACTTGCGGCAGAAAGGAAGATCGTCAAGAGCTTCTCTATGCCAAAAACTGTTCTTCCATTAGTTGACACCTTCTCTGCTCAAGCCAAAGGGGTAGGCCTGGGGCACGTAGGGGTATCTAGCTCCTCGTCCAGGAGAAACAGGAACAGGAGAAAGAATAAGGCTGCCAAGAAAGCCTCTGCTGATGAGAAAGGAAAGGCCCCACTCAGTCCTGTTGAGTTCAGAAAGCCTAGCTTTCCCTGTAACCAACATGACTTTGAGTCAACATATGGGCATCACTTCAGGCCCTCGGTTGCAAAGCCGAAGAGCCGATATGATGGGTGGACCTTTCCCCGTAACTTTAGTGAGAGTGTCTTCAAGGCACCCTATGAGGAAATCCACTTGGGAAATTATGGTCAATTCTCTAGCGGCCATAATAGGAAGCTGGCACCTAAGGCCAAACATGTTACACTGAAAAGCCAAGAGGTGAAGAAGTCATGTGACTGTGGTCATCATGTTGCCTCCACCTCCAGGTCTTCGGCCCCAGCTGAACCCCACGTTTCAAGGGTAAAGCAGGCGCCCAAGAGGAAGTATAACAGGTTTGACTGCTGGTGCTGTGGCAAAATTGGTCACTTTGTCGTGGATTGTTGGTTTAATCCAAGGTATAACGAGACTCCTTATGTTAGCGATGCGAGGCCGACCACTCGTAGAGTTAACCAATCGAGGGGGAGTATGCTAACAAGGAATCTAGGACCCAAGTTTGATTGGGTTCCTAAGGCAAATTAATTCTGTTTTGCAGGGATGTCCAAAGGCCAACAAAACTCCTATTTGGTATTTGGACAGTGGATGCTCCCGTCACATGACCGGGACAAGAAGCCTGCTGAGGGAGTACTCTCCAGTCGAGGATGGACCCAAAGTCATATTTGGGGGATCTGATCGGGGAATCACCAGAGGTTACGGTACGATTTCCAACGGTATACTCTCTATCACTAACGTAGCTTATGTTGAAGGGTTAAATCACAACCTGATCAGCGTAAGCCAGTTATGTGATAAAGGGTATGACGTTAAGTTCTGCAAGGATAAATGCCTGATAATATCATGTGACTCTTCGGAGACCGTATTAACAGGCATTAGGAGCAGAAATATTTTCTGTTTGGACTTTCTTAGTTTAGATTCTTCTACCCCAGTATGCCTCGTTGCTAAAGGCAGTGCATCTCTTTGTGAACAATGGCACAAGAGATTGGCACACATTAATTACAAGACAATTAATATGCTATTTTCCAAAGACTTAGTAAGGGACGCTCCCATTATTAAGTGCATTAAAGATAGTCCATGTCCTGCATGTCAAATGGGCAAGCAGACTCGGGCTACCTTTAAGGGCATCCCAGACAAAGATTCCTCCAGATGTCTTTATCTTCTGCACATGGACTTGTTTGGTCCTATGCAAGTTCATAGCTTAGGAGGGAAGTCATATACGCTAGTAATTGTAGATGATCACTCTCGGTTTACGTGGGTGTTCTTTTTAAAACGCAAGTCAGATACATTTGACATCTTCACTAATTTTGTCAAGCAGATACAGAACGAGCTTAACTGCTCTGTGGTCAAAATCAGAAGTGACCACGGAACAGAGTTTGAGTCTGGGGCTATGACAGAGTTCTGTGAAGAACTTGGTATCTTTCATGAGTTCTCCTCCCCTCGCACTCCTCAACAGAACGGAGTGGCGGAGAGGAGAAACAGAACACTCATTGAGGCGTGCACGACAATGTTGAATGACGCCTCTCTCCCGGAATACTTCTGGGCCGAGGCTATTAATACGGCTTGTCATGTACAAAACCGGGCATTGATTAACAAATGCCATCGTAAGACTCCCTATGAGCTACTGAAAGGCAAGAAACCAACCATGTCCTACCTGAGGATCTTTGGCTGCAAATGTTATGTACTGAATAATGGGAAGTACCCGCGTACTAAGTTCGGTGAAAAATGCTTCGAAGGCATATTTATGGGTTATAGTAGCCGCAGCCGGGCTTATAGAGTTTTCAACAAGAAAACCCTAGTGGTAGAGGAGTCAATCAATGTTATATTTGATGAAGGAAGTTTGCTTAATTGCAAGACTTCTAGTCTTCTTCCTGAAGATGTAGGTGACAGACTCAAAGGGTTGCAACTGGATGAGCACGTGAAAGATGCACCTCCAACATACGTCAAGGTATCCACTGCTACGCCGATCGGAGACGTTGAAAATCAAAATGGAGCAAATCCTTTAGAAGAAGGAGATGCCCAAGAAGTAGTCGAAGCTCCTGACGCCAGACTTCTACAGCTCAGACACGTGAGGGATCATCCTAGAGATCAGATCATCGGAGATCCTCGTGACGGGGTCAGAACTCGACGAGGTACTATTAACGAGATTCTGCATCTTAGCTTCCTGTCACAGGTTGAGCCAAAGAAGTTCGACGAGGCAAACAAAGATGCTGCATGGATTTTGGCCATGCAAGATGAATTGCATCAGTTCGAAAGATGCAACGTTTGGACGCTTGTGCCCAGACCTCAAAAGCAGAATGTGATTGGCACCAAGTGGATCTTCAGGAACAAACTGGATGAACATGGTGTCATCATAAAGAACAAGGCCAGGCTAGTGGCTCAAGGTTACGGTCAGGAGGAGGGGATTGATTTTGACCAGACGTTTGCACCAGTTGCACGGCTCAAAGCTATCCGGCTATTCCTAGCCTATGCCTCCCACAAAGGATTCACAGTTTATCAGATGGACGTGAAATCAGCTTTCTTGAATGGAGATTTGAAAGAGGAAGTATTTGTCGCTCAACCTCCAGGTTTTGTCAATCCTACTTATCCTAGTCATGTATATTTTCTTAATAAAGCACTATATGGCTTAAAACAAGCTCCTCGAGCTTGGTATGAGACATTGTCTAGTTTTCTTCTTGAGAACAAATTCTCTAGAGGAAAAATAGACAAGACATTGTTTCTCAGGGAAGTCAAAGGCAAGATTTTGCTGGTGCAAATCTATGTTGACGACATTATATTTGGCTCCACAGACAACAATCTTTGCAAAAAGTTTTCCAAACTTATGCAAGGAAAGTTTGAAATAAGCAGTATGGGGGAGCTGAAGTACTTCTTGGGACTTCAAGTGAAACAGTCTGAGGATGGAATCTTCATCTCTCAGACAAAGTTCACAAATGAACTCCTCAAGAAATTCGGAATGGAGAATGCAACCTCTATGAGGACTCCAATGGGATCCACTATGTCTCTGGATAAGGATGAGAAAGGTAAACCTTTCGATGAAACCAAATACAGAAGCATCATTGGATCCCTGCTCTACCTTACTGCCAGTAGACCAGATATCATGTTCTCCACATGTGTTTGTGCCAGATATCAGGTGAACACTAAGGAATCTCATTATGTCGCTGCAAAGCGAATTCTTAGATACCTTAAAGGTACTCCCAATCTTGGCTTGTGGTACCCGAGAAACAATGATGTCGAGCTAATAGGTTTTTCAGATGCTGATTTTGCAGGGAGTAGGGATGACAGGAAAAGCACTTCCGGGACGTGTCAATTCCTCAGAAGAAGGCTTATCTCCTGGAACAGCAAGAAGCAAAATTGTGTCGCAACCTCCACAGCAGAGTCTGAGTATATCTCGGCAGGGAGCTGTTGCGCACAACTCCTATGGATAAGGAACCAGTTAGCAGACTATGATCTTCAGTTCAAGGAAGTACCCATGTACTGCGACTCCTCAAGTGCAATTGCCATCGCAAACAATCCAGTATCGCATAGTAGAATGAAGCATATTGAAGTGCGCTACCACTTCATTCGGGAGCACGTGGAGAACAAGGACATCTCTCTCTGCTATGTCCCCACGGACAAGCAGATTGCAGATATTTTCACAAAGCCCTTAGACGAGGCCAAGTTCAGTCTCTTCAAAACTGAATTGGGGATGCTCAACTATGAAGAATAAAGACTCCAGACGCTCCTGGCTCGTGCCTCTAGGGGGAGCATCTGCCAGCATTTCAAGTGACAACATAAGTGCACGAACTGAGGGGGAGCATGGTGTCCGGTGCACCAGACCCAAATTTGCAGAAGCCGAAAAGGGGGAGATTACCCTCTCGGCTAAGGCTAAGGTAGCTCAATGCTCTAGTTTTCTCTCAAGTAACGGGTAATGCTTATCCCTATCACCTCATTTTTAAGTTTCGGTTTTTCATTCCTATATGCTCTATTCACCTTAGCTTGTAGGGTTTAGGCTTCTTCAAATAGGGGGAGATTGTTGGGTATTGCATCCACAATGTACCTGATTTGAAGAAGCCCCTGTGCAAGCCAAGGTAAATAGACAATGTATTTGATGAAATATTTCTAGTTGTACTTGCAGATATTCCATGCTAAGTACACACCAATGTCAGGGTGCAGTGGGTCAATATACACGGGTCTGTGCAACGTAATCCCTCGTTGAGCAGATCAGTGTGTTGGCCTACGTGTACTCTCTCTATTCGGGTGTACTTAATTTCAAGTACAGGGCTATGATAAAGCAAGAGCAGACAAGGAGCAAGGATGGGCCAAAGACCAGCTCAAGGAAAGAAAGAGGAGAAATAGCCCAAGTAAAAATCGACGAGAATCACTAAGTGATTCTCGCCGATTCGGCGAGAATCACTAATGATTCTCGCCGAGTCGTCGAGAATCACTAGCTGATTCTCGCCGGTTGAAGCCGGCAGCTTCGACACTGACAGGGAAATTTTCTAAGGCAGAATCGTCGAGAATCACTTATGATTCTCGCCGATTCGTCGAGAATGACCTTGCATTCTCGACGATCCGGTGAGAATCAAAAGTGATTCCCGCCGATTCTCCCCGGCTTCTGTATCAGTTCAGCCAGATTTCGGCTATGTAGAAGTCGGCGAGAATCGTAAGTGATTCTCGCCGATTCGGCGAGAATCACCTATGATTCTCGCCGAATTTGACTTGGGCAGTTTCCTGTTGTTCTCTGTACCGGTTCAAACTATCTGAACTGTTTCGAACCGGGCTCATGTCTTCTTATTGGTGGGACCCACAACGGTCATATACTTGACTTAATGTATATATACTCCGTATGTATGAACAGTAAAAGACAGATACACGGGATTTCAAAAAGCACGAGCCGCCGACAAGCCCTAACGCTCCGCCGATCGTCTCCGCCGCTCGTGCGCTTGTCGCCGCTGCTGATCTCAGGTTCTTCCAGATCTCCAGCGACCGAAGCTTAGGCTAGCATAGCGTCTCACGCGTCTAACCAGAGATCCCTTGTCTCTTGATTCGTTGATCGGGAAAATCCTTCCCCTTCCGAATCGATCGAGACGATCGATCCTAGTGTGACCGTTGGAAGACCTTGCTTCCTTCGCTACGAAGTTTGAATCAAGTTGGCACTACTGCTGCTCTCCGTCGCCGCCGCTGATTCCGAGAACCTTGCCGCCGCTTTAAGCCGCCGCCAGTTTCGGGAAGATTCTTTCTAAGTGAGATCTAGGGTTGAGGACTCTTCGTTGACTTCAAGAACACGTCGTCGAACAAAGAGGGACACCTTACTCTCCAAACGTCATTTGTATTTCTTACAAGCATTTTCAATTTCTTTGTAACGGACCGATTGGTCTTTAGTTGTAAGGGTTGGGTGCAACCCGGGTTGTGGGAGTGTTGACTCCTACGTGTGGAAGGGTTCCTTCCGTTAGTGCAAGGATTGGGTTTCAATCCTGTTGGTGAAGTGACCGAGTCGTCCCGTGTTGGGAGATAGGTCGAAGGGGGAAAGTGGACGTACCCAAATCGGGGAACCACTATAATTTGCCTGTGTATTTTCTGTGCTTGGTTGTTTTGTTTTCTTGTGCAGGTAAAATCTTAATTCCGCAAATACGCTGCAGAGACACCTATTCCCCCCCCATAGGTGAAGATAGTTGACACTAGGTGGACTTTCAAAACCATCTTTATATCACAAACCAAGCCCACCGCTCGTGAATATATACCAACTATCCTCCCGAACGACGGGGTGAGTGTATGTGATGGTGGTTTAATAATGGTTACTCTTTTAGTCGGCATATTCTTATATTAGGGTTAACCTTGGACTGCCGATGAAATTCCCTGTGAAGGGCTCTCGAAGGCACTAGGAACTATGATGGGCTGAAGCCCAAAGTTCCCTTTCGCAAGGCACTTACATTTATGAGTAACAATTTATTACCAAACCTTTTTCCCACGTTTCTCTTTAGCTAATTCTAAGTGAATTTATATTCCCCGGGAGAAGATGGTACTCTGTCGACCCCGAGCACAACCCCAAACCCATGTTACCCAGACTACTCAGAATTTTGTCGTAAGGGTGACCTCATCAAGACTCCACCCAATATATCTCCTTCCATGCATGGACTACAATTCTATCTTGAATACTTGAATTTTACTTGAAAGTCCACCTTGTGCCAACTACCTTCACCTATGGGGGGGGGGGAATAGGTGTATTGTAGCTTTTTGCGGAATTAAAACTATACCTGCACAAATAAACAAAACAACAAAGCACAGAAAGACACAGGCAATTTATAGTGGTTCCCCGATTTGGGTACGTCCACTCTCCCCCTTCGACCTATCTCCCAACAAGGGACGACTCGGTCACTTCATCAACAGGATTGAAAACCAATCCTAACACTAAGGAAGTAACTCGTCCACACGAAGGAGTCACCACTCCTCCACCACGGGTTACACCCAACCCTTACATAGAGGAACCAACGTTCCTTTACAACAAAAAGAAAAACTTGAATGTATAAAATACAAACTACTTTTGGAGCCCTTGGTGTCCCTCTTCGTTCGACGGTGCGTTCTTGAATAAGTCGAAGAGTCCACGACCTAAGTGCTCTCTTAGAGAGAATCTCCACGAAACCAGCGGCGGCAAGAAGTGCGGCGGCGTAGCTGTCAAGATCGGCGGCGGCAACGAAGTGCGGCGGCTGAGCTTTGGAGATCCAACCTTCATAGCAAAGCTAGCAAGGTCTACCAACAATCTTGCTAGGATCGATCATCTCGATCGATTCAGAACGGGAAGGTATTCCCGATCAACAAATCAAGAGACAAAGGATCTCTAGTAGACACGTGAGACGCGTTGCTTGGCTGAGCTTCTGTCGTCGGGAGATCGAGAAGAAACCACGATCAGCACCGGCAACAACTTGCACGAGCAGCGATGGCGGAGGACGGCGAACTACGATCCGTTAGGTCAAGTCGGCGGCCAACCTTTTTCATTTTGGTTCGCTCCTCATTACATTCAAAATAGGAGTGTATTTATACAGTAGAATACTCCTTTATGACCGTTGTGGGCCCCACCAGACGAAGCCCTAAATCCGGTTTAAAACATCGCCTGAATATTTGGTCCGGTCCAGCGAGCAGAAGAAATTTGCCTAAGGCAAATTCGGCGAGAATCATTGGTGATTCTCGACGAATCGGCGAGAATCACTTATGATTCTCGCAGAATTCTACTTGGCAGAAATCTTGCTGAAGATCTTGCCATCCAGAGAGAATCGACGAGAATCATTATTCATTCTCGACGAATCGACGAGAATGCAAAGTCATTCTCAACAATTCAGCGAGAATCAACTAGCGATTCTCGACGATTCCGCCTTAAGCAGAAATCAAGACGGCGTTGAGACAGCCGACAGCAATCGATAAGAATCAGCGAGTGATTCTCGACGATTCGGCGAGAATCACTAGTGATTCTCGTCGAATCGGCAAGAATCACTTAGTGATTCTCGACGATTTCTACTTAGACGATTTTCGTCTTTCTTCCCGTGAGTTGCTTTGACCCATCCTTGTCCTTGTCTGCTCTTGATCTTTCTCAGCCCAGTACTTGAAAGTAAGTACACTCCAATAGAGAGAGTACACGTAGGCTAACACACTGATCTGCTCAACGAGGGATTACGTTGCGTAGACCCGTGTATATTGACCCACTGCACCCTGACAGTGGTGTGTACTTAGCGTGGAATAACTGCAAGCACAACTTGAAATATATCATCAAATACATTGTGGATTCATCTTAGCTAGATAGGAGGCTTCCTCAAATCCAGGTAATTGTTGATACAATACCCAACAATCTCCCCCTATTTGAAGAAGCCAAAATCCTACTAGCTAAGATGAATTTCACCAATCCAGATAATACATACAGCAAATCAAGAGAAGAACAATAAATGCAAACAGAACAATACTAGAGTCAATCATGAAATCACATATATATATATATATATATATAGATATCCATAATAATTGTTCATATGATAACATGATAAGAACGATAAACAAAAAGGAATACATCAGCAAAAATCCTAGGCCTCTTTCTCCTGAGCTATTTCATCGTTTAGTTGCTGCGCCAAGTGTTTCCTGCTTTGTCTGTCGAATTATTCCCTTGGCTTGGGGTAGTATCTAGGAGGATGAGCTTTATTTGCCACAGTGTTGGACCTGAAGAAAATGTTCCGTTTAGCTTCAAAGCTCTTGTGCAGCTCCCACTCGTACTGATTATAAACATCGTTCCGATTTATCTCCCCCCTCTATTGTAGTGTAAATATGTCCAGAATGATACTCCTTGATACCGAACTCCACCTTTCGTTCCTCACTTCATCCTCCTTCAATCTGATTTTCTTTTCAGCTTGCATTTCCTTGGATGTCCCTTCTTGAATTTTTCTCTTTCCTCTAGCTTTTGCTAGGGCTTCTTGGTCAAACCAGGCATTGCGCTCAGCTCTTGCAGCAGCCCTAGCAGCCTTCTTAGATTCAGCCTCACTCAGTGGAACTTCTTCAACCCTTTCTTCTTCCTCATCAGCAGCAGCAGTCTCTTCCGGAGGGGCAACCGGAACGTGAATGTCTGAGGCCTGTTGAACTAACCAGTGGGCTGTTTCAAAAACATACCTATTCGATTGATCGAAGTTGTCAAATATTATCTGTTATATTGATCGAAGTTTAGTTGTCAATTAGTATCTATTAGATTTAAAAACATACCTATTAGTCTGATCGAAGTTGTCGAGTATTACTTGTTGAAGCCCTGCCATCTTAGCTTTATAATCTTCCTCCCCCTTTTTGGCTTCCACAGCAATTGAGTTTGCGTAAGCGTGCAGGGACTCATCAATGTGCTGTACTTTCTTTGAAAATTCATTCAGCAGTGTCTTTTGATTTGCGTTCAGAGTCACCATGTTGGCATCAAATTTTGGATGCTATTAGCCACAACATGTGCATTCTGATTAACCACTGCCAGGTCATCCGTGTTCTTTTTAAGTCCTTGCATAAGAAGAGAGACAGCTGTGCCGGCTGCTGTGTACTTTTCCTCAAACTTCGTTTCTATTACATCCATCTTGTGATTACTTTCAACTACGTTCTTTAGCATCAGATCCTCAGATTTCTTAATTCTTTTTAGCACTTTGTCTTGTGCTTTCTCAAAAGTAACTTTGATTTCATCCAGATCTCCTTGAACAATGTTCACAGTATGATTAGCTAGATTAGCTTGTAGTGGATGACCACGAGGCATACCTTGGCCTTCTCCTTCCGCAGATTCACTGGATGAGCTAGAGACATGCACAGTCTCCACAGGGGATCTGTTGGAATCCTCTGTATGTTTCTCAGGAATACACACCAGCCATTGCTGAGAGGACTCCCCCTCCACAGTTGCACTGGTTTCTCAGAAACTACCTCAGGAGCTTATTTTTCAGATGGAACTGCAGTGTCATCCTGAGGCCCCATAACTTCCTGCCTCACATTTCCTTCTTCCTCATCCTCATCATCCATGTTCTCATTCTCAACTACAGCATCGTCCATATCTTGTTCATCATCCTCCAGATCAGCACCTCTATCTCCCATATCATTATTGTCCAGGGCCGCCTCATCTTTCTCCACATCCTCACTTTCTTCTTCCAGGTTCTGAACTGCATCCCTTGCTATCAGAGAGATGACAGATCTAACATCAGCAGGAGCAGGTAGAGACTCCCCCTCAATTCCTGCAGTCAGCATATCAGAAACTTCACCAGGTACAGCCACAGAGTCTGCTGGAGTCCTATTGTCCTCATTCCCATGGGACTCAGTTGGGGAATCTCTCGTTCATCACCTATGGCAGCGTGCCCGATCCTTCTCTCCCATCTATCAAATACACTGGAGTCCATTTTCTTCAGATAGTGGAGGGGAACTCCTTTACTCATATCAAACTTGTCTCCATCAAGTTGGTTAAGATAAAGACTAATAATCCATCCGAAACTGGGGGTTCGCAGAGTATCCTTTATTCTCTCAAACACCATGGCCCCCCAGTTGAATCTCTTCCGACAGACGATGACCACTAGGATCTTGAACATCTCACCCGAGATATGATCGTGGGAGCCTGGTTTACAGATCAGGACTTTCCCGATGATATCTGACAGGAGCTTCCCTTCCTCATTCATTTCCTTCCTCTTGATAGATTTGATTCCTCTTGGTAGTCCACAGAACAGAAGGGTCTTGGCTCGATCCTGTTCTTCCAGATAATCCTCTTAATCAGAGTTGGAGAGCTGCAAGTATTGTGTCAGTTTCCCTGCAGACATTTTGATCCTTGCACTGACAATCTTACACTTTATTAAATTATCTTCACGCCGAAGTTTTGAAGTTGCAGAGAATTCCATCACCTCCTTATCTAGTATTTTGCATGGGTGCTCCAGGATGAATGTGAGTCCAGCCTCTTCAAGCATAAGAATGATGTTCCTTAACTCATCTGAGGCATGAGAAAAGCCGGTTCGAACCAGTTCGCATCTAGTGGCCATTCCGGCGGTGGTTCTTAAAGCCATTTTAAACCTAAGGAGGAAATACCCAAGTCTAAGCCTTGTCAGTAACTCTAGTAGGAAGCTACACTATCAACAAGCCATTGCAAGGAGGAAGAAGCCGTTACCCTAATGCAGAGGATTTGGCGGGACGAAGGCGACGGAATTGACGAGATTGATGGGAATCGACCGGATTGCCTGAATCTCTTGCGTCCTTGGGACTATGTCGACGGGGAACCCTGGATGCGCTCGGGAAGGAGTCGTCGAAAGTCAATCGACGAGAACCCTAGACTTGTTCGACGGAACTCTGGAACTCAATCGTCGGGACACGGAGTCAGGATTCTTGCTGTTACGGGAAGTCGATAGGATGAGAGAAAGAGGCGGATCAATGGGATATGAAGGGTCGGCGGAATAGGCGCGATATGTACTATTCGCAGTCGGGCGGTTTCGACGGGATTTTGACTGGGTTTTCTAAAAGTTTTCTAACCGTGGATTTCGACGGAATTTTCTGAACAACTTTAAGTGGCATATAAATTTTGTTATACCCTAGTCAATAACCGAGGTATGCAAATTTGCCTTCAAGTTATTTCTTGATCGAGATGTACACAATATTCTGATATCAATTGTAATCTTTTGTAACACCCATTGACGTACCTTCCTTAATTTTAAATGGGCTAACTTATGCCTATTTAGATCCCTTTTCACATCTATAAATGTGTGACTATAAAGAATTCTTCAGATAGTACTTTAAGGTCATTTTACAGATTCATTCTGTCCTCAGGTGTGAAAACATATATGTGTATATAGACACATAACCACTTACCTTTTAGAGAAGTAATTCACAAATTTGTGTGGATATATAAGTATATATATATATGTAAATATCAATATAATATGACTAAAATCTTGAAACTGAACGCAAGTATCTGGGATCATAAGATTTATCATTCAGATCTTCAGTTTAAGACACACCAGGTGTTCAATTTGAGTATGCCATTGTAGATAGCACTGCTCTTATTCCAAGTACTTGTTCAAGTTATTCTTGGAACATCTCCTGTCTAGTTCCCATCATGTTTACAGGAACCTAGACTGCCCTGCAAAAGAGAATTACCTTGCCTTAGGAACCCAATATGTATTGGGTCCTATGTTCTTGTCAGTGTAAAATCTCGAATGCCTTCCCACAGGAATCCTGTCAGGTAGGCTAACTTTGCTCAGAGGAAGTGGATATGCCCTTGCCCTTGGCACAGAGGGATTGTGCCAACAATCTACAGCAAAGTGACCCACCTTGCCACAGCACCAACATTCGTGAATGTTGTATCGCCGTTTCAGACCTGATCTGTTGACTGAGGTAGTCATGAGCTTAGGTCTAAAAGGGATAGAGCCGGTTTTGCTCACAAAATTGCCTTTTCCACCGTGACACGTGGGAGGGTGGAGAGAATGCATGTGGTGAGTGTCATGAGGCCTGGGAGGTGGTGCTTTCCTTTCAGTCAGCACACTTCCAGAGGCCCCATGGGTACTTACCACATGTTTCCAGACCCCCCTTTCCTGTGTCTTAGGGTGGAAAGTACTGCAGTGAGAGCTGGTTCCTGCATATTCATGATGAGTTGGGGCTGAGGCTTAGAATACAAAGGGTTAGAATGAGCCTTGGGTATTCTCACATGGGTATCCATGACAGCTCTAGCACTGTGGGTATTTCCACCTGAGGGCTGATCATTCTTGTAGTGACCAATGTTGTTTCTGTGGTCATACCTGAAGGCATGATGAGTGCCCTTCCTACTCGGGGTGGGGGGTATGAACACAGTTTCCCCATTTCTCCATGAATTAATAATTCGGGAGATCCTCAAATTTTCTTTTTTCTCTTGATAGCATCTATCGTGGAAAAGTTAGAAACTATTCTCTTCTCGGTCTCTAGATGACTTTCTAGATCCGATATCTTTGAGTCCTTTACCTTGATGGATTCCAATTGGATATTCATCAAGGTCTTCAGCTGAGCAATCTCCTTAGCTTGCTCCTCAACAAGTAAGTTGCTCTTTTGAAGAGCACACTAAAGGGATTCAAGATTTTCAATCTTCTGATTGAAGCTATCCATATCCCTTGCATCACTAGAGGGACAATCCTCTGAACTATTCCTGTCTTCAGGAACTGCAAGAGGAGAGGGGCATGATGAAGAAGTTACCTTCTCCTGGCTTTGCTGTTCAGGGTTACCGTCAAGATCGACAGAAACTGTTGATTCAGCTTCATCAGAACTGTTTTCCTCAACTTCTTCTTTAGTCTCTGACAAGGACACAGGTGCCCTGATACTGACAGATTGATCATGCCCTTCATCTTCAGAAATGAGGACCCCCACATAGGCTTCATCCTCTTGCTAACCACTGATCCCTTCTTTCTCTGATCCCTCCATGAGGTCAGAGATGGTTTGCCACATGGACTTGGCCGTCCTACACTTGTCCAATATAGAGCGATCTGGTCTAGACCAGACATCAGTGATGATCTGACGAATCACCTTGTCCAGGTTGAACAGTGAGAGCTCTATCTCCGACATCTCTTTGGGATACTTGGGGATTTGGAGATCTTTTCCCGAGCCGAAATCCTTCATGAGAATGAAGGGACCCTCTTCCAAAATGAGTGATGCTTGAGGGTCGATGGCCTCCAGATTAAATAGTACTCTCATCTTCCATACAGGATCTTCTTGTTGACACAAGAGGCAGGAACTTACTCGAGGTGTTAACCCCTTTGAAGAGCAACCTCCCTCTGATACCACTTGAAAGTACACCTTGTGCCAACTACCTTCACCTATGGGGGGGGGGGGGAATAGGTGTATTGCAGTTTTTTGCGGAATTAAAACTATACTTGCACAACTAAACAAAACAACATAGCACAGAAAGACACAGGCAATTTATAGTAGTTCCCCGATTTGGGTACGTCCACTCTCCCCCTTCGACCTATCTCCCAACAAGGGACGACTCGGTCACTTCACCAACAGGATTGAAAACCAATCCTCACACTAAGGAAGTAACTCTTCCACACGAATGAGTCACCGCTCCTCCACCATGGGTTGCACCCAACCCTTACACAGAGGAACCAACGTTCCTTTACCACAAAAAGAAAAACTTGAATGTATAAAATACAAACTACTTTTGGAGCCCTTGGTGTCCCTCTTCGTTCGACGTTGCGTTCTTGAATAAGTCGAAGAGTCCACGACCTAAGTGCTCTCTTAGAGAGAATATCCCCGAAACCAGTGGCGGCAAGAAGTGCGGCAGCGTAGCTATCAGGATCGGCGGCGACAACGAAGTGCGGGACTGAGCTTTGGAGATCCAACCTTCGTAGCAAAGCTAGCAAGGTCTACCAACGATCTTACTAGGATCGATCGTCTCGATCGATTCGGAAAGGGAAGGTATTCCTGATCAACAAATCAAGAGATAAAGGATCTCTAGGTAGACACGTGAGACGCGTTGCTTGGCTGAGCTTCTGTCGCCGGGAGATCGAGAAGAAACCACGATCAGCACCGGCGACAACTTGCATGAGCAGCGATGGCGGCGGACGGCGAACTACGATCCGTTAGGTCAAGTCGGTGGCCGGCCTTTTTCGTTTTGGTTCGCTCCTCATTACGTTCAAAATAGGAGTGTATTTATACAGTAGAATACTCCTTTATGACCGTTGTGGGCCCCACCAGACGAAGCCCTAACTCCGGTTTAAAACATCGCCTGAATATTTGGTCCGGTCCAGCGAGCAGAAGAAATTCGCCTAAGGAAAATTCGGCGAGAATCATTGGTGATTCTCGACGAATCAGCAAGAATCACTTATGATTCTCGCCGAATTCTACTTGGCAGAAATCTGGCTGAAGATCTTGCCATCCGGAGAGAATCGGAGAGAATCATAATTCATTATCGACGAATCTTCGAGAATGCAAAGTCATTCTCAACGATTCAGCGAGAATCAACTAGTGATTCTCGACGATTATGCCTTAAGCAGAAATCAAGACGGCATTGAGACAGCCGGCAGCAATCGACAAGAATCAGCGAGTGAATCTCAACGATTCGGCGAGAATCACTTAGTGATTCTTGACGATTTCTACTTAGACGATTTTCGTCTTTCTTCCCGTGAGTTGCTTTGACCCATCCTTGTCCTTGTCTACTCTTGATCTTTCTCAGCCCTGTACTTGAAAGTAAGTACACTCCAATAGAAAGAGTATACATAGGCCAACACACTGATCTGCTCAACGAGGGATTACGTTGCGCAGACCCGTATATATTGACCCACTGCACCCTGACATTGGTGTGTACTTAGCGTGGAATAACTGCAAGCACAACTTGAAATATATCATCAAATATATTGTGGATTCATCTTAGCTAGACAGGAGGCTTCCTCAAATCATGGTAATTGTGGATACAATACCCAACATTACTAAATGCAGACAAAGTGATCTAACCTAAGCTTATGAAAGTAAATATTTTGTATACTTGTCTACAACCTTAAAAGTATTACTGGGAGTATACCATGACCTGTTGAGCCCAAAACAAGAACTTGGTATTTTCCCAATTAAAATCAGTCATTTAAATCTTTCCCCAAAAATCATTCTTTCCTATGACTTGAACATGAAGTATAAGATCCTGACATGCAATGACCTTGCGAAAATTTCCAGAGTCCCTTAATGACTAAAAACAACAAGGTATGAATTTCGTGTTTTTTCTAAAATGAATTCTTTCATAAATCAAAATACAAATCTTTTGATCAAAAGGACCATTTACATAGTGAGTACAAGATTTTTTCATCCATAAATTATAGCAAAATTACCAGAGGGCTAGAATGATCAAAACTCATGATTGCCAAAGTTTCATGATTTTTAAGAAATTATTTATATACAAAACCAAATTTTAAACTTTTTGACGAGAACAATAATTAACAAAGGAACTATATGATACAGTAATTCAAAAAATATGATAAAATTACCATAGGTCAAACATGATCAAAAATTATCACTGCCCAAATTTCATCATCATCAAATTTCTTTTTGCCACATAAATGATTTAAAGCATATATCACCACATAAGACACTTTGTAAAGAAACCCCTAACTATTCTCTTCCAAAAATTTCAATAAAATTAACAAGGCATAATTGTGGTCTAAAACGTTCACTGACCAAAGTTCATGACCATCCAATACCATAAGACACGTAATTTTATGTTTGATAGTGATGGAGTCGAGATCACTAAACGCCTCATTGCATGTCATTGAGGTCACTCGACACCTTGCCGAGCCTAGATGATCAAACAACGCCGGGTCGAATGGCGTCGAGATAACTCGATGCATCGTCGAGTCTAGTTGCTCACTCAACGCTGGGACGAATGACATCGAGATAACTCGACGTATTGTTGAGTCTTGTTGACCACTCAACACCGGGTCAGATGGCGTCGAGATAACTCGATGCCTCGCCGAGTCTATTTGACCACTCAACGTCGGGTCAGATGGTATCGAGATAACTCGATGCCTGGTACTTGTGAACTCTGAAACTAGGCCTATAACCTAGGCCACTATGTTCACCAAGTTATGCTACCTAATCAACTTCAATTGGGCTGATATTTTTCCCTTGACCTTATAATATCCCTTCTGGTCATCCACCAGAGTTTGGGAAAGGTTTGAGGTCCATATACACCATTTAAATCACTTATATGAATTATTGAATTGCTACAAAAACTATAGAAAAATCATCTCCAAAAATTCTGATTTTTGGATATGATGTGGACCATAGCTAGACCAGCTTATGGTCCAATTTTCTGGCCATTTAATTGAGTGGACCACTGGGGGCACTCATTTTAATTTTTGGTTGGCCTTTGGACACCTAGCACCAAAAAGTGTGCCGAGGGAAATCCAGTAGTTCAAAAGGGTTGATTTTAATTTTGTATTAAACTAGATATAAAGGGGTAGGTTTTATATGTTGGACATATTTTCAGAAAATGGCTCTAGGTATTTTTAATATTTAAAACCAGATGGTTGTAAATATACGACATAAATAATTATTATATGTATAATACTATGCACTGGCCTGCGCTTACCGAGTCAATCTAGATCCAGCGACACACAGTGATTGTCCCCGATGAGCCTACGGCCAGGATTGTTTCTTATTGGAGCCATTCCAGTGCTAAATCCAAACCACCCAGCCGCCTCCCTGGCCGGCCACTACCACCACCACCTCCGTTGATGTGGTGGCTATCGCATGGCGGCGGCACAACCGCTGGAGGGGCTGTTTTCGGCGAACCCGATAGGTTGTATTTTAACGGAAAATCAGGTTTTGTCCTCACTGATCAGGATCAATTGAGCCCGATTCCTCCACCTAATGATCTAAAGATCTAGCACATGAGAGAAGGAGGAGGACTAGACCCGCAGGAGAGCTTGGTGGCATGTGTGGTGGTGGTGTGCCATGGCCGACGTCTCCAAGCTTTTTCCTTATCGAAACCCCAATTCTCCTCCTAAACTAGTGATGTAAAGTTTCATTTTGATTGCTTGAGAGTTTTTAAAACTTATGGAGGGGTTGTTTTGGGGTGCACTTGAATAGCCATTAATGGCCATGAAGGGGGGATGTTCGACCATGATGGATTGATGCCCCTTAATGTGCTGGGCTGGCTAGAATTAATGGCAACCTCCTCCCAAAGGTCATAGGAGATGAAATGTGTCTTAGGTAAGAGGGGAGGGGGAAGCCTCTTTGCATTCACCATTAATTTCTCCCTCTTTATCTCTCCTCCCTCGAATAAAGCGCCATTTCTCTCTCCTAGTCATCATCTCCAGAATTTTATTAGTGTTCTAGCATTTTTCTACAAGTAAAAATTAGTGGGCCACCATAATTGGGCCTAGCCCAATAGAATTGGAGTTGGGCTTAGCCTTCCTCCCCATTTGAGCTTGGTTTGAACAAGTTTGACTTGGGGGTGTTGACTTGGTCAACTAAGTGGGTTGACTGGTGTACTTAGTGCATTCAGTCCCTTGTCACCACCCAAGGCCACTTGTGGCTTGGTGTAAACTACTTAGGTCCAACTAGGGAAATTTGACATACCTATGGTTAGGCTTGACCTTTGCTAAGTTCACCCCTTAGGTTGTGTAACAGCCCAAATCTCGATTTGGAGTTTAGGCTGGATGAATCAAATTTTGCCAATACAACTTACGGGTGTGTCCCAACTCCCTTGGGCATGTCAAGCTCTCGGTACTCGAGTGGGTCTCGAGTAGGACTTGAGTGGGCGTCGAGTGTGTCTCGAGTGAGGCATACGGCCTGGGACACGGGCATGTCCCAAGGCATGTCTTTCACTGTGCATGTCGAATTGTCGACACATTTCAGTCGACGATCATTGAGTGAGGCGATACGGCCTGGGACACGGGCGTGTCCCAGGGCGTGTCCTGCTCGGATGGAAACCAGGCGACATTGAGTGGCGTTGAGTGGCGTTGAGTGGCGTTGAGTGTAAAACACGGCCTGTGATACAGGCGTATCACAGGGGCGTGTTTGGCACACGGCTAAGAACACAGGCGTGTGCCTTAGCCGTGTCCTTCTCAAGGGAGTTGGTCCTGTGTCGATTGAGGAACACGCCCCTTGACATGGGCGTGTCAGGGATTGACACTGGCGTGTCTTAGCCCGTGTTCTGGTCTAGATTGAGTCGGTTCCTTAGCCGCTTAGGGAACATGGACTGGGACACGGGCGTGTCACATGCCGTGTCAGCCCTAAAATAGATATTTGGGGGCAAATCAAGGTCATTCATTTCCTTCTATTTGGATCCTGTGGTCCAAGCTTCTCCCTGCAGAGATAAGACCATGGATTGAGAAGTATTTCTCAATCTATTGGCTTGGCCATTCTCTTTCTAAGAAGAGAGAAGGGAGAGCTTGGAGGAGGAAGAAGGAGAAGGGTTCCGGCTGCTGGAGGAGCGTCAACGGTCCGACACGAGATCCGAGGCCAGCGTTGTGGAGGCAAGGCCATCGCGGTGATTACCATCCAACTAGTTTCTCCATGGCTCCGAAGCGATCGTCAAGGGTAACGATCTCCTTCTTGGACAAGTGAAGTCCTACTTTATGCATGTGCATGGGATCCTCCACTAAGAGGTGGAAAGCGTAAGCGATTCTAGCGGTTGAGTCTGCATTTAGATCTAGAAATGAGTAGTACGGAATAGATATGCTGTGTGAAGCCCATCTAGATGGTTTGTCTGGATTGGTGATGTTTATATTGCGAACTGGAGAAGACTCCGTGTATTAAACGCATAGTTTACGGAGTTAGTTAAGATGTATGTGAATTGGTGGTTATGTAAACTCCTCTAGTTGTGGGCTCTGCGTGAGTTGTTTCATGATTGGGGAAGCTTTGCGTAAGCTCCTTGTGTTGTGAGTGCATGCGTGCACTGGTTGCTCTGCGTGAGCTACAAATCTGCGACTGATCGGGAGATGATAGCTGACCCGCATCAAGTTGTGCGCAACTAACGAACTGAGCAACATGAAAGTGCTGTCCTATCACTGGTTATATGGGAGATCAATTAGTGGCAATGCAAATTGGGGCTGCGGCCATACCCGGCTTGTCACACTACTGCGGTAGGTCAGTCTGATATGCTCAAGTGTTACCGTGAGGAACCTCTTATCGGTGGTGTTACCAAGGGTTGTTCGGTACACCGTAAATGTGCCCTGAGTGCACGGAGCGTCGGGCTGCGACCGACGTTTGTGATGTTGTTGTGCTTGCGAGCATTTTATGTGATATAAAGATATCTATTGTGATTGAAATATATGCACGGAAGGAACCACTGCCCCGGGTAAGGGGTAGGGTCGTTATAATTGGTCAACTGAATGCTGTCTGTTGCTTTGTTTATCACCCTTGAGGTGAACTTCAAATATGCAGGTGTTGTGGGCTGAACTAGACTGAGCCGGCTGAAGCCCTTTCTGCTGTTACTGCTTCTTGTAGGCCCTTGAAGGCCGTGCAAAGCTTTGGATTTCATGTGTGGCCGGCCTGCGTGCTGATGTATGAAATCATAGTTTGTAAAGAGAAACTTGTAAGGCCTTAAGGTCGTGAGCGGTGTGTGTTTATATACATTCCTGGTTATTAATATAAATGTGATATTTATATAGTAGTGGATATTCAATGGTTGAGTTCTTGTAAGTAATAAGCTTCCGCTAGAATGCTCTGGGTTAGGTGCGATGGTATTTTGGTATTAACCTGTGACCTCGCCGTCTGTTTGTGGATTATAGTGTGGGGCCCCGGCCGGACCTTCTATTATATGTTATTTAACGGGTGGAGTCGTTACAGGTTTGCCCAAAAAGGGTTGTATGGCTTTAAAGGGTCCTTATGTGGTTGAAAGTGGTATAGTGGGGTTAGGTTGTCATGTTGGGAGCCATTGGCCAAACCCTAGCTTAGGTTTCCAAAAACTACTATATGCAAACCAAGGTGCTTTCACCTATTTTCCTAGGAATCCAAAGTTTTCTTGGTCTTCTTAAAGCTTAGTCATGACCTTATCTTGACAATGAGAAAATCTTAGTGGCATGGTTGTTTGTGGGATATTACAAATCCTAATATATAAAAATAAAAATTTCATCCCCGAATTTAATACTAGGCCTACGAGGTTTGTACTGAAAATAAGTTTGCAGGAAATTCTTGGTAATTAAAGCTATACATGCCGTGAAGAGTTCAGGGTACTTCTACTGCATAAGGTCCAAAGGCTCCCAAGTGTGCTCCTCTTGTCCATGATTCGACCACATGACCTTGACCCGTGAGACCTTCTTTCGCCACAGGGTTCGCACCTCCATATCGTCAATCCTGACTGGCCTTAACCTGTGTAACATCCCATTTCCGGCTAGACCCCTAGGAGTCGGTTGGTTGTGGTAGAACTCTAGGGAGCCCAAAAACTTGAAATAAATCGGCTAAGAAATCGGACCACGGGTTGGTCACGCCCGTGACCCGCTATGTCACGCCCGTGACAAGGGCGTGACACGCTCGACGATCGTCGATCCCAACTCGACGATCGTCGAACCAAATTCGGCCACACGGGCCGGTCACGCCCGTGACCCTCCAGGTCACGCCCGTGACAAAGGGCGTGACACGCTCGACGATCGTCGAACCCCAATTCGACGATCGTCGACCCAAAATTTGACCACACGCCATGTCACGCCCGTGACTTGCATTGTCACGCCCGTGACATTGGGCGTGACCACGCTCGACGATCGTCGATTTCAGCTCGACGATCGTCGACCAGAATTAGTCACCAGGCCTGTCACGCCCGTGACCCAATTGTCACGCCCGTGACAACCCTTCGACGATCGTCGATCTCAGTTCGACGATCGTCGAGCCCAGAACTGCTAACCGGGCCTGTCACGCCCGTGACCCATGTGTCACGCCCGTGACCAAGGCCGAAACGACCGCCAGGTTGGAAATTTTGGTAACCGACGCCTTAATAAATTTTGGCTGTGGGGATGAAAAATCAAGAATATTTATGGGTCGTTCCCTACTTTAATTATGTTAATAATTAAGGAAGAAATGGGTCCAATAGGAAACTGCCACCTGGCAAGCACCTCTTCATTTCCAACTTTCCAACTGCCATTCGGCATAACCGAAACGTCATAAGGTGTTATTAATGGCTGTTAACGTTTCATCTCCAACGTTTCACCCTTTCCCCTCCCCATTTCCTCATCTATAAAAGATTCCTGAGTGCAAGAGGAAAAGGTTACACTCCCTCAACTGTTCAGACCTCCTCCTTGCTGTTGAAGAATTTCCGGCAACGCCACCACCGCGCAAATGGCTTCCCGACGCTCTGCACGCCTTCAACCCGCGAACAAGGTCCTCCCCTCCCTCTTCTTCTGCGGATAGATCTTAGGAATCGTTAGGAGAGATATCGGGCTCAAAAGAGCCAGATGGGGTGAGCGTAATGGTGGTTTTCCGAAAATATCACGGTGGCGGGTTCGCCGGAAACCGCCTCTCCGGCGGCCGTGCCGCCGCCCGACGTTAGCCCTCGCCTCAATGGAGGTGGTGGTGGTGGTGGCCGGCCAGGGAGATGGCTGGGTGGCCGGGAAATAGCTTGGAAAGGCTACAGGAAAATTAGGTTTTCAGTCTCTGGTTCGGGCTCTAGAAGAAGATGAACAGTGCCTTTAATTAGATTTTATTTGTAAAATCAATTTCTGAATGAGATTTCTGTCATGTTAAATAATTTGGGAAAAATACTTAGAGGCTCCTACAGGAAAAGTGGTCAACATAGAAACTGTAGCCCTTGAAGTCTAGTTTTATTCAAAATTAATTTCATTCAATTTGGATTCCTGGTTAGACCACAGCACCCTTTTTGGTGAGGTCTATCCAGAGGGCTGCCTTGACCTTAGAAAAATTCCCCACTCCAATCCAGTCGTCCAAACGACTTGAAATTTGGGATGTGGTCTAATCTTACATATATCTAGGTGATATCCAAAAATGAGAATTTTTGGAGAATATTTTTCTATAGTTTTTAGAAAAATTCAATAATCCTAGCCGAATTTAATTAGGTGGTTAAATAATTTCCAAACCCTCCCAAATTTTGGTGAGTGGTCCCTGGGTTCACCATAAGGTTCTGTATAATTTTTCATCTCATTTGGAGATGGTTTGGTTTAGAATTGATCAACCCTAAGTTTTGCCCTAATAACGGGTCTTAGGTTAAAAGTGCACTTTTGAAGTTTGAGTGGTGAGATCACCTCAACAGAGGCTGAGATTTTTACCACTGGCTAGTAATGTTGTCTAGCACCCCCTCATGGAGTTTGAGGTGGATCGGGGTAAGTTTACCCTGAGGACCAAGGCCAAACCCTAAGGATGGATCTTGGTGGTTTGTGAAGGTCATGTGGTCAAATGACCTTGGATTGACCCGAGGTCGGGTTATGAGAACCATAGGGCTAATATAGTTCTCTGGATGAAATTTTAGTGGGTTTGGAGATCGTTGGGATATCTAAAAACCTAACCCTAGTTTAGGGCGCAAAACTTATAGAGATAGGAAATGACACCAAACCACATTGAAGAGTGATGAGAATTGGGTAGAGTGGATTATAGGGGTAGTACAAGCTCTGGATATTTTTCTATGAATTTTATGCTCACTATTTTGAGTACTTCTTTAATAAATTGGTAGTTGCATGATTTGCTTAGAAAATTTATTAGAGTGTACAAACTTCCTGGAAAATTGATGAAATTTAGGCAGAGAACCTTTATTATGATTTTAAAACTCTGTGAATTTTTATGGGATTTTTAGAAGCTTAATTCTAGGGCTTGCTTCATTAAGTATTATTTACCATGGATATTGGATTAAATCTATTTTGGTGCTTAGCAAGCTGATAAAATTATGATTCTCTGCACAAAGATCTTTTATATATCATACTACTGAATAGTGATTTTTCTATAATTTTTAGATGAATAATTTCTGTACTTCCTTCATTAAGTAGGATTAACGTGATTATACCGACTAAATTAATTAGAGGTTAAGTACTTTCTATAAAAATCTGAGAATTTGCATTTGAGGTTATCTTGCTGTTATTTAATGAACTTAATTTTTGG
Source organism: Platanthera zijinensis (assembly GCA_039513925.1). NCBI lineage: Eukaryota > Viridiplantae > Streptophyta > Magnoliopsida > Asparagales > Orchidaceae > Platanthera > Platanthera zijinensis. The sequence goes on from CM077086.1 coordinate 99,859,487, forward strand.
GTGGCCATAACTTGAGAATATCATATAGTTCATGTTAAAAATACCCATGGCCAATCTTTGAGAAAAAAAAAATAAAATAAATATCAGATTAATTAGGAAAATTATAAATTCCTGGATTTAAGCTAATTAGGTCATGATAGTCCTCCAGTAAATATTATAGGAGATTTGGAAGATAATTTGGAGTACCTCCCCTTGTGTACCACATATAGCTTAGGATGGTCTGCATTTAGTAAAACCACGGAATTCTGATAATCGATGGTTGGTAGGGCAAATTTAGAATGAGTTCATTATTAGAAGTCAGGATAAGTAGAATGTGGGACTGGTTAGGATAAGAGAGTACGGGAACGACGAAAGACCGTCCGCCCGGGAGGAAGAGGAAGAGTCTTAATACGCTAGGGTTAGATTCATTATAACATTAAAAGGGGATTGGGTAAAGGGTAGACAACCAATAATAATAAGTGCCTTGCGAAAGGGAACTTCGGGCCGTAATGCACCGTCTTGGTTCCTAGTGCCCCTTGAGAGCCCTTCGCGGGGTATACCGGGGGCAGTCCTGGGCTAACGTAAACCATAGGAGTAATAAATTAAAAGAGCAACTAGTATAACTAGGGTTGCACACACTCACTCCCCGGTAGCTAGGAAGGTAGAATATAGGATTACTTGCCATCAGACAGTAGCTCTGAAGGTAGATGCACGGACAGTACTGTCCGGGGGGCCGCGGGCTCGAGGGTTGGAGTACGGAGAAAGGTGGTGGGTCATCGGTACTAGGCAATCGATCACACCGACAGCGGTACGATGACTCGGAGAAAAGTCTGGAGGGTACATCCAGCAGCAGTACGCGGATACTCTAGGTTGTGTTCTTCTAGGGGCGTACGGAAGGGCTAGGCCTGGTAGTGTGGTTACCCGCCTAGGAGTGGGGGGCCCGACCCACTGTCTCCGTTTGCCACTACGGAGGTTCCTGGGGGTGAAGCTAGCCTCCCGAACAGGGGGAACTAAAGGTCTGTGCGCATAGAGTCGTGTGTGTGGGTGGCACTTGCATGAATCATGGCATAGCATGTTTGCATATAACCGTCACCCCATCGTATAAATCGGTATGGGACTTTTTATACGATGGGAGCCTTGCAGAAGATCCCTTAACTTATAAGTTTGTATGGGCATTCATATAAGTTAAGGTTACTTACATACTTACTTACTGTTCTCTAGTTGTCTTTTTATATAAATTGCTTTTATTAATTGTTCTACCTATTACAACATTTATACTGCTCCCCGATATAACTTGCTAGTTAGGTCCACCGACACTTGCTTGTCTACTCTCCACTTTTGTAGCTTCCCTTTCCTCCTCTCCGCCCGATGCTTAGGAGCCGTGGAGGGAGGGGTAGGGGATGATAGGGCTTAGTCTTTATGACTAATGGTTTTCGAACCAAACATTACAGGAGCTCCGGATGGGAGACAGGGACCAGCACCAGCGGAGTACGGTGCGCATGGAGGTGGGACAGTCTAGCACCGGTGCACCTGCGACCAGCTCCGTGAGTGATTAGCATTTTCTTAGCTTCCGCGATGAGAGACTTGTAGTGAGGACTCTGATGTACTGGGCTCGAGCCCCTTTATCTATTATCTGTTGTTATGTATTGATGGACTGATATGATTCACTTTTATATACATGTTTTCTGTGGACTTGATTACACTTTTGTATAAATGCTTCTCTCGTTTGTGATCGAAAAGGGCCGGCAGAATTGGCGATTTGTAGTGGTTGCCTTCCCGAGATGTCGGTGCCACCGCAAAGCGGCAATTCTGGGCTAAGACCCCGGTGGTTGAAAAAGAAAAAAAAAAGGGGGTCTTACAAGTGGTATCAGAGCAGACCTCGATCGAAAGAGAAGTAGTCCACAGAAACCTTGGGCCACCCCCGTGCGAGCTTAGTTTGCGGACAAACTAGCAGCGGAAGCAGTGGTGTGCCCATAAGGGAAATCACATGTGAAAGTCCATTATAACTCTTCTTAAATTCCATTCATTCGCTCTCTAACAAATGGAATTTTTGCTTGTAGCCTGCGACGAACCCTACATCGCAGCAGGGGACACCTCAGGCCCCGGATGTGGTCCTGACTCCGCCAGCACCCGTTCCGTTCCAGCAGACGGAGATGGGGCAAACATTGACGACCATCCTGGAGGCCTTCAGAGCTCAGCAAGCCCCGGCCCCACAGCCGAACCCCGGGGCCAATTGGATGACCGTCTTCCGAGGACTATCCCCTCCATCCTACCAGGGGACGGAGTCCGCAGTACATACGGAGGAGTGGTTGGACACCATTTACGAGATGCTGGCAGGGATTCGATGCCCCACGGAGGAGGCAGTTGCCTTGGCAGTCTCCTGCTTAGAGTCACACGGAAAGAGATGGTGGAAATCTCAGCTGGACACCACCTTTGCAGGGGTGGATTGTGCTGACATTACCTGGGAGGAGTTCAGAGCAGCACTCTTGGGACACTTTGTACCTCAGTCGGCGAGAGATGACCTGGAGGATAGGTTCCTGCGGTTGAGGCAGGGGAGCAGGACCGTGGTGGAGTACTATCAGGAGTTCACACACCTGGCCCGATATGCGGACGCTTACCAGTTAGACGATGCTGGCTATGCCCGGAGGTTTTATAAGGGGCTGCAGGATGACATGAGGCAGGCCCTCCTTTTCGTTTCAGAGGGGAGTCTGGCCAGGATTCTGGAGATGGCTAAGAAGAGAGAGGCGGATCAGCTTACAGTGAGGAGCCGGAAGAGACCGGCTGATGATACAGTGATTGGAGGACGTAGAGACCGCCCTCGAGGCCAAGTTATTGGAGAGAGAAGGAACGGGGATCAGCCCCGTCAGGAGTTTGGGCAGGAGCAGAGGACTCAGGGGATATTGGCTCCCCAGCCTATACAGATGCTGGAAATGCCAAGGACGGCAGGGCAGCCACCGGTATGCTATCAGTGCAACCAGCCGGGGCATATCAAGCGGAACTGCCCTGTGGGGCGAGCACCCCCACCAGCACATCAGGGCGCCCCACCCCCCAGACAGTTTGGCGGACGAGGACAGGACCGAGGACGAGGATTTCAGGATCGAGGCCGTAGGCAAGAGAGGGAGCAGGTGTACGCTCTAGACCTGACACAGCCTCGGAACCCGGAGCAGGTTATCACAGGTATGGCAGCACTTTTAAATTTTTCTTCATACAAACTACTATTTCAGACGTAACCTGCTTAGAAATCTAAGAGAAGATGAACTGCAACAAAATACTAAGACACTTAATCACCCCAGGCATAGTTTTCATTAGCGGCAAGCCCGCTCACACCCTCTTTGACACCGGTGCGTCGCAATCATTCGTGTCAGAGGATTTCGTGAAAGGACTGGCAGGAGTGGAGCTGAGCACCGGGAAGATGCTGAGGGTGCGCCTACCCGATGGATCGGAGATATTGACCTCTACTCATTGTGATATGGAAGCAAGGATCGGCGGAAAGGCGTTTGAGGCACCCGCGACGGTTTTGAGGATGCCAGATTACGATCTGATTCTGGGCATGACCTGGCTGTACTGGAACCATGCCCAGATCGATTGCGTGGCAAAGAGGATCACCGTGAGGCACGGCGACTCCTTCATTGTTATCGAAGGTATTACATCAGCACCCCGCACCTTACTTTCTTCTATACAGGCCGTTAAGGCCCACCTGCAGGGGGAAGAGGTTTATCAGATCCTCTTTGAGGCGGTCGTAGCCAAGGACTCCATTGCAGATATTCCAGTGGTGCGGGACTTCGCCGACGTGTTTCCGGAGAAGCTACCAGGGTTACCCCCGCACCGAGAGAGGGACTTTCAGATTCAGCTTATACCAGGGGCTAAGCCGGTATCCAGAGCTCCCTATCGAATGGCCCCAAAGGAGTTGGTGGAATTCCGGAGTCAGCTTCAGGAGTTAGTGGAGGCCGGGTTCGTTCGGCCTAGCTCTTCACCATGGGGAGCTCCGGTGCTGTTCGTTAAGAAGAAGGACGGGACCCTCCGACTGTGCATAGATTACCGGGCTCTAAACCGGTTGACGGTCCGGAATACTTATCCCTTACCACGGATAGACGAGCTATTTGACCAGCTGGAGGGAGCCCATTGGTTCTCAAAGCTGGATCTGAGATCAGGATACTACCAGCTTCGCATTCGGGAGGAGGACATCCCGAAGACGGCATTCAGCAGCAGATACGGCTTGTACGAGTTTACCGTGATGCCGTTCGGGCTCACGAATGCACCCTCCGCATTCATGACTTTGATGAATCGGGTGTTCGAGGAATACCTAGATGTCTTCGTCATTGTATTCATCGACGACATCCTCATCTATTCAAGGACGGAGGAGGAGCACGCGAGACATCTAGCCTTGACCTTGGAGAAGCTGCGGGAGCACGAGATGTATGCCAAGTACAGCAAGTGCCAGTTTTGGCTAAAAGAGGTGGCATTTCTGGGTCACGTCATCAGTGGAGCAGGTCTGGCAGTGGATCCGGCAAAGATCCAGGCAGTACGGGATTGGCCACCACTAAAGTCGGCCACGGATGTTCGGAGTTTCTTGGGACTTGCCGGTTACTACCGGAAGTTCGTAAAGGGGTTCTCTCAGATTGCCCTTCCTCTTACGTCTCTGACGAAGAAGGAGTCCCCTTTTACTTGGACGCCGCGGTGCGAATCTGCCTTCCAGGAGCTGAAGGATCGTCTCACCTCGGCCCCCATCCTTGCTCTCCCATCAGGGAGGGAGGGATTTCAGGTATATGCAGATGCTTCCTATCAGGGGATGGGCGCCGTCCTTATGCAGAATGGGCACGTAATCGCCTATGCCTCCCGTCAGTTGAAGCAGCACGAGCAGAACTACCCCGTGCATGATTTGGAGATGGGGGCAGTCATTTTTGCTCTTAAAATCTGGCGGCACTATCTCTACGGGGTACATTGTGATATCTTCTCCGATCACAAGAATCTGAAGTACGTCGACACCCAGAAGGAGTTAAACATCAGGCAGAGACGCTGGGTGGAGTTCCTTTCGGACTACCAGTATACCATGCACTACCATCCGGGGAAGGCGAACGTGGTTGCGGATGCTCTGAGCCGGAGAGCGAGTACGACTGGAGTAGGCCCGCAGCTGATGGCCTTGGAGTTGATTAGATCATTCGAGGAGATGCAGATTTCGCTAGTATCTGAGGATGACCCGGAGCTGTACATGGAGTACCTGGGGTCGATGGCTACTACAGATGATATCCGAGACCGCATCAGAGATGGGCAGAGGCTGGACGAGAGAGCTGAGCCAATATTCCGGGCCTTGGAGGAAGGCACGACAGGAGATTATACTTTGAGGGATGGGCTTCTGTGTTTCCGGGGCAGAGTCTACATACCAGCAGGAGGACGGATCCGGGAGGACATTTTGGAGGAAGCTCACTGCAGCCGGTATTCGGTGCACCCGGGGATCACCAAGATGGTAAAGGATTTAAAGAGGACGATGTACTGGCCGGGTATGAAGAAAGATATTACATATTTTGTGACGCATTGTGAGGCCTGCCAGCTCGTGAAGGCGGAGTGTAGGAACCCGGCAGGATTGCTGCAGCCGCTTCCAGTGCCGGAGTGGAAGTTTGAGGATATAGCCATGGACTTTATACATGGGCTACCTAGATCCCGTGCGGGGAACGACTCGATCTGGGTGATAGTGGACAGGCTGACAAAGGTGGCCAGATTCATCCCAGTGGCGAAGGACACGTCGGTCAGTGTATTGGTACGGAGGTTCATCGAGCAGTTTGTGCGTTATCATGGGGTGCCCAAGACTATCGTTTCGGATCGGGATGGGCGGTTCACATCCAGGGAATGGAGGTCAGTCCAGGCCCATCTGGGTTCTCGGTTGACATTCAGCACAGCTTTCCACCCTCAGACCGACGGACAGACAGAGCGCACAAACCGTACACTGGAGGATCTGTTACGACTGTGTATTTTGGACCGTGGCGAGCCTTGGGAGAGATTGTTGCCACTGGTCGAGTTTTCGTACAACAACGCTCATCAGTCCAGCATAGGCATGGCTCCATACGAAGCGTTGTACGGAAGGAGATGCAGAACCCCACTATCATGGGTTCAGGATGAGGATCCGCAGGCGCTGGGCTCGGAGTTTGTGGGAGATACAGATGCTCAGATCAGATTGATCCGAGACAGGATGTTGGAAGCCCAGAGTAGACAGGCGAAATACTACGATGCGAGACATCGCCAAGTGGAGTTCCGGGTGGGGGACCGAGTCTTCTTGAAGATACGGCCGATGCACGGAGTCTCGCGGGTTCGCGGGCGGAGGAAGCTCAGTCCGAGATATATGGGGCCCTACAGGATCCTGGAGCGGATCGGCCCCTTAGCCTATAGACTGGAACTACCGCCGGAGTTAGCGGGATTGCATGACGTCTTCCACGTCTCCTCACTTCGGAGGGCTCTGCTACGCCCTGAGCAGCTGATTCCCTCGGCAGATGGCCCGGTGGCCTCGGATCGGTCAGTCAACATGGAGCCTATCAGGATTGACGATACGGCAGTGCGGGTCTTGCGGAGAAAGAAGGTCCCGTTGGTCAAGGTTCTGTGGAACAATCATGGGCAGGAGGAGCATACATGGGAGCCACAGGACTTGATGCGGCAAAAATATCCGGAACTTTTTCGTCAGGTATACCTCAAAACCCCTCTGAACAATCATTTGCCTTCCTGTTTTAAACCAATGGAATGGAAATTTCAAGAATAGGGGCTAATCTTTTGTTTATTGGGGTGAATATACCTAGTTAGGTGGGCGAATTAAACCTTAGATTCGGAACCGCACAAACAAACGTAGCGTAGGGAGGTAATCATTCGGTTCTCATGGGATGTTACAAGCTTAACTTTTCCCGATTTGAGTCCCGTAGGCTTAACCTTGATTTCGGGGACGAAATCTTTGTTTTGTTTATTGGGATTTGTAACATCCCATTTCCGGCTAGACCCCTAGGAGTCGGTTGGTTGTGGTAGAACTCTAGGGAGCCCAAAAACTTGAAATAAATCGGCTAAGAAATCGGACCACGGGTTGGTCACGCCCGTGACCCGCTATGTCACGCCCGTGACAAGGGCGTGACACGCTCGACGATCGTCGATCCCAACTCGACGATCGTCGAACCAAATTCGGCCACACGGGCCGGTCACGCCCGTGACCCTCCAGGTCACGCCCGTGACAAAGGGCGTGACACGCTCGACGATCGTCGAACCCCAATTCGACGATCGTCGACCCAAAATTTGACCACACGCCATGTCACGCCCGTGACTTGCATTGTCACGCCCGTGACATTGGGCGTGACCACGCTCGACGATCGTCGATTTCAGCTCGACGATCGTCGACCAGAATTAGTCACCAGACCTGTCACGCCCGTGACCCAATTGTCACGCCCGTGACAACCCTTCGACGATCGTCGATCTCAGTTCGACGATCGTCGAGCCCAGAACTGCTAACCGGGCCTGTCACGCCCGTGACCCATGTGTCACGCCCGTGACCAAGGCCGAAACGACCGCCAGGTTGGAAATTTTGGTAACCGACGCCTTAATAAATTTTGGCTGTGGGGATGAAAAATCAAGAATATTTATGGGTCGTTCCCTACTTTAATTATGTTAATAATTAAGGAAGAAATGGGTCCAATAGGAAACTGCCACCTGGCAAGCACCTCTTCATTTCCAACTTTCCAACTGCCATTCGGCATAACCGAAACGTCATAAGGTGTTATTAATGGCTGTTAACGTTTCATCTCCAACGTTTCACCCTTTCCCCTCCCCATTTCCTCATCTATAAAAGATTCCTGAGTGCAAGAGGAAAAGGTTACACTCCCTCAACTGTTCAGACCTCCTCCTTGCTGTTGAAGAATTTCCGGCAACGCCACCACCGCGCAAATGGCTTCCCGACGCTCTGCACGCCTTCAACCCGCGAACAAGGTCCTCCCCTCCCTCTTCTTCTGCGGATAGATCTTAGGAATCGTTAGGAGAGATATCGGGCTCAAAAGAGCCAGATGGGGTGAGCGTAATGGTGGTTTTCCGAAAATATCACGGTGGCGGGTTCGCCGGAAACCGCCTCTCCGGCGGCCGTGCCGCCGCCCGACGTTAGCCCTCGCCTCAACGGAGGTGGTGGTGGTGGTGGCCGGCCAGGGAGATGGCTGGGTGGCCGGGAAATAGCTTGGAAAGGCTACAGGAAAATTAGGTTTTCAGTCTCTGGTTCGGGCTCTAGAAGAAGATGAACAGTGCCTTTAATTAGATTTTATTTGTAAAATCAATTTCTGAATGAGATTTCTGTCATGTTAAATAATTTGGGAAAAATACTTAGAGGCTCCTACAGGAAAAGTGGTCAACATAGAAACTGTAGCCCTTGAAGTCTAGTTTTATTCAAAATTAATTTCATTCAATTTGGATTCCTGGTTAGACCACAGCACCCTTTTTGGTGAGGTCTATCCAGAGGGCTGCCTTGACCTTAGAAAAATTCCCCACTCCAATCCAGTCGTCCAAACGACTTGAAATTTGGGATGTGGTCTAATCTTACATATATCTAGGTGATATCCAAAAATGAGAATTTTTGGAGAATATTTTTCTATAGTTTTTAGAAAAATTCAATAATCCTAGCCGAATTTAATTAGGTGGTTAAATAATTTCCAAACCCTCCCAAATTTTGGTGAGTGGTCCCTGGGTTCACCATAAGGTTCTGTATAATTTTTCATCTCATTTGGAGATGGTTTGGTTTAGAATTGATCAACCCTAAGTTTTGCCCTAATAACGGGTCTTAGGTTAAAAGTGCACTTTTGAAGTTTGAGTGGTGAGATCACCTCAACAGAGGCTGAGATTTTTACCACTGGCTAGTAATGTTGTCTAGCACCCCCTCATGGAGTTTGAGGTGGATCGGGGTAAGTTTACCCTGAGGACCAAGGCCAAACCCTAAGGATGGATCTTGGTGGTTTGTGAAGGTCATGTGGTCAAATGACCTTGGATTGACCCGAGGTCGGGTTATGAGAACCATAGGGCTAATATAGTTCTCTGGATGAAATTTTAGTGGGTTTGGAGATCGTTGGGATATCTAAAAACCTAACCCTAGTTTAGGGCGCAAAACTTATAGAGATAGGAAATGACACCAAACCACATTGAAGAGTGATGAGAATTGGGTAGAGTGGATTATAGGGGTAGTACAAGCTCTGGATATTTTTCTATGAATTTTATGCTCACTATTTTGAGTACTTCTTTAATAAATTGGTAGTTGCATGATTTGCTTAGAAAATTTATTAGAGTGTACAAACTTCCTGGAAAATTGATGAAATTTAGGCAGAGAACCTTTATTATGATTTTAAAACTCTGTGAATTTTTATGGGATTTTTAGAAGCTTAATTCTAGGGCTTGCTTCATTAAGTATTATTTACCATGGATATTGGATTAAATCTATTTTGGTGCTTAGCAAGCTGATAAAATTATGATTCTCTGCACAAAGATCTTTTATATATCATACTACTGAATAGTGATTTTTCTATAATTTTTAGATGAATAATTTCTGTACTTCCTTCATTAAGTAGGATTAACGTGATTATACCGACTAAATTAATTAGAGGTTAAGTACTTTCTATAAAAATCTGAGAATTTGCATTTGAGGTTATCTTGCTGTTATTTAATGAACTTAATTTTTGGGTGGCCATAACTTGAGAATATCATATAGTTCATGTTAAAAATACCCATGGCCAATCTTTGAGAAAAAAAAAAATAAAATAAATATCAGATTAATTAGGAAAATTATAAATTCCTGGATTTAAGCTAATTAGGTCATGATAGTCCTCCAGTAAATATTATAGGAGATTTGGAAGATAATTTGGAGTACCTCCCCTTGTGTACCACATATAGCTTAGGATGGTCTGCATTTAGTAAAACCACGGAATTCTGATAATCGATGGTTGGTAGGGCAAATTTAGAATGAGTTCATTATTAGAAGTCAGGATAAGTAGAATGTGGGACTGGTTAGGATAAGAGAGTACGGGAACGACGAAAGACCGTCCGCCCCGGGAGGAAGAGGAAGAGTCTTAATACGCTAGGGTTAGATTCATTATAACATTAAAAGGGGATTGGGTAAAGGGTAGACAACCAATAATAATAAGTGCCTTGCGAAAGGGAACTTCGGGCCGTAATGCACCGTCTTGGTTCCTAGTGCCCCTTGAGAGCCCTTCGCGGGGTATACCGGGGGCAGTCCTGGGCTAACGTAAACCATAGGAGTAATAAATTAAAAGAGCAACTAGTATAACTAGGGTTGCACACACTCACTCCCCGGTAGCTAGGAAGGTAGAATATAGGATTACTTGCCATCAGACAGTAGCTCTGAAGGTAGATGCACGGACAGTACTGTCCGGGGGGCCGCGGGCTCGAGGGTTGGAGTACGGAGAAAGGTGGTGGGTCATCGGTACTAGGCAATCGATCACACCGACAGCGGTACGATGACTCGGAGAAAAGTCTGGAGGGTACATCCAGCAGCAGTACGCGGATACTCTAGGTTGTGTTCTTCTAGGGGCGTACGGAAGGGCTAGGCCTGGTAGTGTGGTTACCCGCCTAGGAGTGGGGGGCCCGACCCACTGTCTCCGTTTGCCACTACGGAGGTTCCTGGGGGTGAAGCTAGCCTCCCGAACAGGGGGAACTAAAGGTCTGTGCGCATAGAGTCGTGTGTGTGGGTGGCACTTGCATGAATCATGGCATAGCATGTTTGCATATAACCGTCACCCCATCGTATAAATCGGTATGGGACTTTTTATACGATGGGAGCCTTGCAGAAGATCCCTTAACTTATAAGTTTGTATGGGCATTCATATAAGTTAAGGTTACTTACATACTTACTTACTGTTCTCTAGTTGTCTTTTTATATAAATTGCTTTTATTAATTGTTCTACCTATTACAACATTTATACTGCTCCCCGATATAACTTGCTAGTTAGGTCCACCGACACTTGCTTGTCTACTCTCCACTTTTGTAGCTTCCCTTTCCTCCTCTCCGCCCGGTGCTTAGGAGCCGTGGAGGGAGGGGTAGGGGATGATAGGGCTTAGTCTTTATGACTAATGGTTTTCGAACCAAACATTACAGGAGCTCCGGATGGGAGACAGGGACCAGCACCAGCGGAGTACGGTGCGCATGGAGGTGGGACAGTCTAGCACCGGTGCACCTGCGACCAGCTCCGTGAGTGATTAGCATTTTCTTAGCTTCCGCGATGAGAGACTTGTAGTGAGGACTCTGATGTACTGGGCTCGAGCCCCTTTATCTATTATCTGTTGTTATGTATTGATGGACTGATATGATTCACTTTTATATACATGTTTTCTGTGGACTTGATTACACTTTTGTATAAATGCTTCTCTCGTTTGTGATCGAAAAGGGCCGGCAGAATTGGCGATTTGTAGTGGTTGCCTTCCCGAGATGTCGGTGCCACCGCAAAGCGGCAATTCTGGGCTAAGACCCCGGTGGTTGAAAAAGAAAAAAAAAAGGGGGTCTTACAACCTGACTAATCGATCAGATGCTACTGGGCCAGTCGTGGTGGAAATCTGCTGCTCTGACCGTAGAAGAGCCTTTCTAAGAGAAGCGACGTGGAAGACGTCATGTAAGCCTGTGTTGGGTCCATTGCCCACAATGTCCTTGATTTGAAGAAGTCAATCATGTCAATGATATACATAAAGTAGTATTTGATGTGTGACTAAGTTCATGCATGCAAGTTTGTCCTTGCAACATTGATAGGATAGGTATTCAAAGTGATATGATAGTTGGTCACAAAGTAAATATGTGGAGGGACAAAAATATGTCTAAGTCCACAGGCGTTGAGTGAAGCTAGTTCACTCAATGCCAAATGCAAGGGAAGATGCTGGATAGGCTGGAAATTGCCTAAGTCCACAGGCATTGAGTGTAGTCTACTCACTCAAAGCCAGGTTGATGGATATGTTGCTGATATGCCCGCTATTGATCCCCGTCTGAGAGAGTTCGTGGATTGGGACGATCGTTGTCGCAAGCTCGAGGTTGGGACTCTACCACGACGCCAACGCTGTCGTCGCTATTAAATAAAATATATAATTATAAATTAAATAAATATAATTATATATTTTATCAAATTATTATTTTTAGCAATTTTTATTTAATGTAATTTTTTATTTTCAAGCACTTCTTTAAAGTATTTGTATTTCATGTATTAAGATGGGTGCATATAACCATCATTTGTCATTTGAATTTTGAAATTTGAATTGGGGGATTGATTGAGTGGTGTAGGCTATATATAGCCATGCTTATGATGAAATTGGTAGAGAATGAATGAAAAGAATTTGAAATCCCTAAATCTTTCTTGAGATTTTTTCTCCCTCTTCTTCTCCTCTCAAATTTCGGCCCCTCTTAGTCTTCTTCCTCTTGGTCGTCAGCCATCTCCCTCCTCCTCTCTATTTTCCTTTTCCTCCTACTCCTCCTCCTCTAGTCTCTACTAAACAGACCCTCTTTTTATCCCCCTCAAACTGAGCCATCAACCTCTCACAAAAGCCCTAGCCGGCCACCTCCCTAGTCGCCACCCTCTTTCCTCCCCTTCCTCCACTCAGCCACCCCCTCCACCACCAACCCGAGCCCTCTATTCCCATCAAATGCCCAAACCCGACCACCCTCATTATCACCAAAACAAAACCCGACCACCCTCAACTTTTCTTTCCACCACCTTTTCTCTCTCCACATTCCATATGTATAGTCCCTCAAATTTTCCCTCACTCCAAAGGTTATTGGAAAGGAAGAACGACTTTCGTCCGGTGTGGATCTGAGGCTTTGCGTGGAAATAAAAAAAATCAACCACCGTCGTGTGCGATTCCTCCACTCATCTTTGTGGACAGATTTTTCTAGGTGTTTTGGGTAACGAATTCTAATCCATCTCTTTGCGTGTTTCTTCTACAATTTGTGAGATTTTGGTGGAATTAGAAGGCTGGTATTTAGCCCTGATTTATATTGAATGTTGTGCGTAATTAAAATCTAAATTTCAAGCATTATTTTCCGGAATATTTTTCAAAAAATTGGAGCGGGTAAATTTCGTGAACACTTGTAGAAATCGGTTTCCTTAGCCTTGATATCTTCGGTGTCCAAGTGATTTGGCAACCCTCATATTAATTAATTTTTTGGGATTGATTTTGAACTTAATTTTAAATCACTAATTTAGCAAGGATTTTCTTTTATTAGAATTGTGAATTGTTTGCGCTATAGCCTGGATTGTCTTCGGTTTCCTTAGAATTGTGAATTTTAAATCACTCATGGTTTCGGGTCCTTTTCGCTTGAGCGAACATTGACCTATAGCCCTTGTTCAATCTAAAAAAGGGGTAGCGTCCCTTTGTGTTGTGTGATGTTGAAAATAGTGTCATTAATTGCTTGACTTATTGATATTACTAAGTAGAGAAACCGCACACTAGAAATTTATTTTAATTGTCAAACCTAAGATCGCGTAGTTTAAACCGTAGAAACCATGAGCCTGGATCAATTTGGTATCATAGGGAGGTTCACATCAATTTCCTAATTGGCACCCTCCCCCTTTTTTTTCGACACACACTTGCACATTTCATTGCACAACATATAAAACAAATTTAGAATTTTTGGTCTGCAAATAGCGGCCTAAGATCTCAGTTTTTCTCAAAATTCAAAAAAACATTTCTGGAAATTCTCCATCATTTTCTTAGTAAGAAATCCAAAAAATATTTTATTTTTTTAAGTCATTATTTTTATTAAATCATTATAAAATTTTAATTTTGGTTTGCAAATAGTGGTCTATATTTTTATTTTTTCAACAAAAATAAAAAAAATTATTTAATAATCCTCATAATTTTTCCAGCAAGAAAATCCAAAAAAATATTTTATTTCCTTAGTTATTAAGCGGGAACAATTCCATCTATTGCATTTTATATAGGGTCAGGTTCATTATTCATTGCATATGCACCAGTTCCAGGTGAGTTTTCTCTTCGGTTCTCATTATTATGGCCTATGACGTTTATGCTTCCCGTTTAGATTATTGGTGTGTTAATCCCATGGCTAAACAAACCCAAGCCTTGCCATCCTACCCTAGGAATTTCAACCGTCCCCACGCTTATCCTCCCACTAGAATTGAGGCACCTACTTATGATGGTTTAGGGTATCCCCAAGTTTTCCTAGACTGGGTTAACGAAATAGAGTGCTACTTTGAGTAATACAAATTGACTGATTCGGATAAGGTGCGAGTGGCGAGAATAAAGTTGTTAGGAAGAGCTAAGAAATTCTGGTTGAACGAGGAACAATGTATGAGAGCCGAGAACGGTAAATTACTTATTGTTTGGGTAGATATGAAGGCCATGCTGACAGAACAGTACGTCCCTACGTACCATCGAACATAGATGTTAGATGATTTGTCTTCCCTTAAACAAGGGAATAAGTCAGTCTCTGAGTATATGAGTCTTCTTAAGGATATGATGGTTAGGTGTGGTGTGAAGGAGATGTCAGAGCTCACCCTCTCTAGGTTTCGTATGGGGTTAAACCCCGACATCCAGGGTAAATTACTGCATTATGGTCACACCGACCTAAACACCACTTTTAATGCTGCCTTGGATATTGAGAAGCACAACATTCCTAAGAATAAGACTCACTCATTTCAGATGGGAAAGTCCGTCTTAGGACAACCGCCCACCGTTAAGGAAACCATCCCTAATAGGTCATATGTCGTGGACTCAAAATATGTTACTATTAGGGTTATGCCTCCTTTAGCCTCGACATATAAGCCCCTTATGATAAATCTGATACCCATGAGGATGCTGATGTAGATATAATATCTCTTGATTTTGAGGATGACCCCGTAGATGAGAGTATTCCGTCATGTGCGTTAGTGCCCGACGATTCTGATGAGTCTGAAATTATGGAAATACTAGTGACTTAGAAGATGATGTATGTGATGATGATAGTATGATCTGTGAGAGTATTATGTTGCCTATTACTTGCCCTACTAGCATTATGTCTGATCACCCTAGTATTGAGAGCCCTCTCTAGGATACAATCCCTGTCATGTTAGAGCCTACGATTACACCTACTGAGATTATATCTGAGTTATTTGAGGAGCCTGAAAGTGAGGATGTCCCAAGTGTTATTGTGGATGAATTAGCTAATGAGGGACAAATATTTTTTAATGATTTTAGGGTCTAGAACCCGAAAACTATTTCTTTGACGTTATCACCAGTTCCTAAAGCTCAAATTGAATTAGAAATTTTGTCGGGTTCGATTTTGCCAATTTTTGATACTTTTACTAACTCTAATTCAGATGATGTTTCTAGTGTGTTGGAAGAAATTCCAAGCGAAGAAGTTATATTTTTGGACGATTCTTTGGTCTTACACCCGGATGAGAATTTTTTGATGTTATCACCGTTGGGTGAAATTTATACTAATTTGGATGTTATCCCGGGTTTGATTTTGCCGACCCTTCCTCCTGACTATTTGCCTACATTAGTTGACTTACTAGGACATGGAAGCGGTGTCCTAGTCTGAATTTTTGTGTCACACCTTGATGTTGTCTCATTGTATAGATATTCCTAAGTTGAGCATAGTGGTATTTGGACTGTACAACGCACCCCGTAGATCTTCCTACGTGTCGCATTTGACTTCACATTATTATGCCGACACGTCTACTGTTCTGTCCTCGACTACGACTTATTTTGATTCTTTGGCAATTGTGCATCTGGATGTGGTGTCCCCTAGATATACTTATATACCACACCCAGTTGCACGCATTTACCCACCGCCTTATGATGACCCTCATTTCCACACGTTAGTGACCACAGTATGGCCCTATGAGTTGTATCTCTCGCCCATCTTTTCACATATTGGAGCGTCCAACTCTATTATTTATGATGAGCAGTTCTCCTTGGCATATCTTCATGCCAAACGTGAAAATATTAAATATAAAATTAGAACTGTGCATTTGGAGCCAATGAAAATCATCCTTAATTATCCGGCTCCCGTGCCCCCTGACTTAACCCCCTTATCCTCTTTATTTGGGTTGAGTCATGTAGCACATGGGTTCACTCCTCACGGCAGTAAGATACTTAGGCGCACATTTACAAATTAATCACTCAATTTGTGTCCTATTTCTTACATGCAACATTATCACCGAATGAGATCGTGCACGGATATAAAACGCCAGTGCATATTGACTTGATTTCGTTATCGCCATATTATAGGACAAGTCAATTCGCACAAGATTTTGCCTCTCATGTTCAAAATTTATATAAGCACATTAGTGAAGCGCTAACCACACACTATACATCTTATCAATTTCATGCTAACATACATAAAAGAGCGTCTCACTTTAAGGTTGACGTTTTAGTTATGGTGCGTCTCGTCCCTGAACGGATGCCTTCTGGCAATATAGAAAAGTTGGCGAATCGGCGAGCTATACCTTTTAAGATATTAAATAAATTAGGAGAAAACACATATCTTTTAAAGTTACCCACTGATTGGGGTATTTCCCCAATTTTTAATGTTTCTGATTTAACGTCATATGTTTCTCTACCACTTGAATTATTTGCCTGTCCGTTTAGTTCTACTGCATTTTCTAATGGATTGGGGGGGGGGGGAGTGAGTTTGTTTTTGGATCGCTCTCTTCATCGGTCTTCACTGGAGGTACGTTGGTTGTTGATGTAGTTACTTTTTATCCTTTATTGCCTAATGCTTATCTAAGGTTCCCCAGGACCACCTTTTTGCATGATAGGATATTCCAAGATGAAGTGATCTCCTCCCTACGTGGTGATGTTTGTCGCTACTTGATTCGATGGCGTGACTGTCCGGCCTCTGAAGACTCTTGGTTTCTTGATTCAGAGGTGGCTCTTATGGATAATGCTCTCCCGCAATAGTACATTCAGATCAACTCATCGAAGATGAGTACTTTTGAGCAGGGGAGGATTGATGGAGATGTTGCTGATACGGCCACCATTGATCCCCGCCTGAGAGAGTTCGTGGATTGGGACGATCATTGCCGCAAGCTCGAGGATGGGACTCTACCACGACGCCAATGTTGCCGTCACTATTAAATAAAATATATAATTATAAATTAAATAATTATAATTATATATTTTATCAAATTATTATTTTTAGCAATTTCTATTTAATGCAATTTTTAATTTAAGCATTTTTATTTCCAAGCACTTCTTTATAGTATTTTTATTTCATGTATTAAGATGGGTACATATAACCATCATTTGTCATTTGAATTTTGAAATTTGAATTGGGGGATTGATTGAGTGGTGTAGGCTATATATATTAATGCTTATGACGAAATTGGTAGAGAATGAATGAAAAGAATTTGAAATCCCTAAATCTTCCTTGAGATCTTTTTTCACTCTCCTTCTCCTCTCAAATTTTGGCCCCCCTTAGTCTTCTTCCTCTTGGCTGCAAGCCTGTAATGCCCTGAAACTCAAAAGGGTGACGGGTGGCGTTTTGAGCCAAATCTGGGTTTTGGTAGAGGTGACACGACCTTGGATACAGGCATGTCCCAGGGCGTGTCGTGCTCGGGTTCGGCGTTGGTTGCGTGGTCGACAATTTTGGAGTAAACGATCGTTAGGGGGGGGGTGAACATGGCCTGGTACATGGGTGTGTCCCTGGGAGTATCGGTCAATCAGATCCTTGCACTCAACGATCGTTAAGTGAGGGACTGTGAAAGTAGCGAACAAATGACTAAAAAATAAGCCGGAAACTTGAATAATTGAAATTCTTATTATTCAAAAAGATATCATTTACAAAGGTATGAACTCCCTTTTATAGAATGGAGGAGAGAGGAGAGAGTACAAATTAACAATGTGGGACTAAAGCTATACAGAATCTGAGCGGCTAGAACAACAGACCGAACAGGCCGCGTGTTTAGACAATGGGCTAACCGTTCGACAATACCAGAAGCACGAGAGGGAGATGCGGTAGGAGACCGCTAGACCGCCTGGTTTCCAAGCCACCAGAGATAAACCGCCAGACCGCCGGACTACAAACAGCAATAGCCTGGATATCAAACCGCTGGAGAGTAACCGCTAGACCGTGCGGTCTACAACCCTCCATGCTTAAATCGCCAGACTGCCCGGTCTCATACTTCAACACTCCCCCTCAAGCTGGAGCATAGATATCAATCATGCCCAGGTTGTCACAAATGTGGAAGAAGGAAGTAGAAGCCGGCTTGGTGAAGATATCAGCCAACTCTTTATCGGAGGTGACGAACGGAGTGCAAATCTATCTCTTCAAGACCTCTTCTCGGATGAAAAGGCAGTCGACTTCTAAAGGTTTCGTTCTCTCATGGAAGACCGGATTTTCTGATATGTACATAGCGGCCTTGTTGTCACAGAATATAGGTAGAAGATAGTCATAGACCTCTCCTAGGTCAAGTATGAGAGCCCGCAACCATTTTAACTCACACGTGGTTTACGCCATACTCCGGTATTCGGCTTCTGCACTGGACCTTGAGACAACAGACTGCTTCTTGCTCTTCCAGCTCACAAGATCAAAAAATGTGCAAAAACTTGATGTAGATTTACGGTCACCTTTATCATCCGCATAGCTTGAGTCTGAGTAGGCTTCAACTCTAGAATGACCATGCTTCTGAAAGAGTAGCCCTTTTCCCGTTGCGGCTTTGACATACTATAGTATCTTCAAGGCAGATTCAAGATGACATTCCCTGGGAGCTTGCATGAACTGACTGACCTTGCCTACAATATAGGCGATGTCGGGTCTGGTCACCGTGAGATAAATGAGTTTGCCCACCAGACGTCTATACCTCGTGGCATCGGATATAAGAGGTGAGTCATCTGTCCATATTTTGTCCTCTCGAGTAGCCATGGGATATCGGGCCGGTTTGGCACCGGTAAATCCTGCCTCTTGTAGAAGATCAAGAGCATACTTCCGTTGGGAGAGAACCAATGAGTCGGGCTTCCAAGAGATTTCTATCCCCAAAAAATATTTCGGGGAGCCCATATCCTTCGTGACTAGGTGTTGACGGAAGTGTTTCTTTGTCAAGTCAACCCCAGCCTGGTCATCACCGGTAAGAAGAATATCATCAATATACACCGCCAAAACCACAAGGCCCGATGCGGTTTTTCGAATAAACAATGAGTGATCGACCGAACTTCTTGTAAAGCCAATGGCAGCCACAATGCCACTAAACTTGTCGAGCCATGCCCAAGGGCTCTGTTTTATGTCGTAGATGGACTTCTTCAACTGGCATACTCGTGTATCCCCCTGAGCAACATACCCAGGAGGTTGCTCCAGGTAGATGTCCTTTTGAAGATCCCCATAGAGAAAGGAATTCTTGACATCAAACTGGGAAATAGCCCAATCCCTGTTGACGGCCACAGAGAGAAGAACTCGGATGGTGCTGAGGCAAGCAACTAGGGAGAAAGTATCAAAGTAGTCAACTCCATAAGTCTGAGTAAAGCCTTTGGCCACCAGCCGGGCCTTGTAGCGTTCCACAATGCCGTCTGGGAGAAACTTCACAACAAACACCCCGCGACAGCCAACCACATCAGTACCTACTGGTTGAGGAACAAGGGTCCAGGTACCCCTTTCAGTAAGAGTGGCGATTTCCTCATCCATGGAAGATTTAATGAGGAATAACAAGAGCCTCCTAGTAGGTGCGGGGAGTGGTAATAGCCGAGATAGCCAAAGCAAAACACCTGCGAGAAGGAGTAAGCCGATCATAGGAAACAATAGCCACAAGCGGGTGTTGGGTACACGCCCGCACTCCTTTGCGAAGAGCAATGGGAAGATCCAGGTCGACTCGTGTCTCAGGGACCGGAGCGTCCGTGGCGGAGAAAGCTAGCCTAGGACTAGAGAGACGGCTGCGGAGAAGGGGGTATAACAGAGAGAGGACGAGATGGCGGAGGAGATGATATAGGAGGGGAGATATCGATATGCGTGGAAGGAACACAGAGTGATGGTGGAGAGTCAGAGACATCAGGAGGAAGGGGGGTTTGAGAAGAGAAGTAGGACACATTCTTGAAGAAGGTGGCATCCGCAGAGACAAACAATTTGCGCAAAATCGGGTCAAAACAACAATAGCCTTTTTGAGTGGTCGAGTAACACAAAAAAACACATTTTGTGGAACGAGGGGAAAGCTTGTCACGGGTAGCAGAAGGAGCATGCACAAAAGCCGTACACCCAAAGATACGGAGAGGGAGAGGAAAGGGTTCCTTGCCCGAGTAGAGAACTGAGAAGTGGGTCTTGCCATGGAGAACCGTGGAGGGAATGTGATTGATGAGATAGCAGGCGAGGAGAACAACATAGCTAGAGTAGGAGCGAGGCACCTGCATCTACGTCTTGAGGGTGCGAGTGACATCGAGAAGATGACGGTTTTTACGCTTCGCCACCCCATTTTGCTGGGAGGTATAAATACATCTAGTCTGATGAATAAGACCATGTTGCATACAAAAAGAGGAGAACTCATGACTGAGATACTCTTTAGCATTATCAGAGCGAAGTACTTTAATAGAAAGATCAAACTGAGTTTTAATCATATAATAAAAAGATTTCCATACGGAAAGTAGTTCATAGCGATCTTTTAATAGATACACCAAGGTACATCTAGAGAAATCATCAATAAAAGTTACAAAGTACGAAGTACCCCGACCAACGGTGAGAGTAGGAGCAGGACCCCAAACATCAGAATGAATGAGATCAAACGGGCGAGAGGAACCACAACCTTGCTTTGGTGGGAAGGAGGAGCGGTGATGTTTGCCAAGCTGACACGCATCACAGTCGAGCGGAGGACTGGTTTGAGGTAAATGGGGCAGAAGCTGACGAAGAATCTGAGGAGGAGGATGTCCAAGGCGAAGATGCCATTGAAGCAGATCGGTAAAAGAGGAAGAGAAGGTGGACAGAGCGGAAATGTTGTCGAGGAAGTAGAGGCCGCCACTCTCAGTCCCAGTAGCAATCGTCCGTTGGGTCCTCGGGTCCTGAACACAATAAGAAGTAGGAGTGAATAAGACAGAGCACTGAAGTTGCTTGCATAAAGTAGTAACAGATAATTATTTGCAAGGGAACTTCGGGACATAGAGGGTGTCCGCTAAGCGAAGCGATGAGGTGGCTTGAACCGTGCCCGTCCCATGAACCGGGGATGGTAAACCATCCGCAACAAGAACCGAGGGTAACTGATCATGCGTTTCTAGAAGAGAGAAGCATTGAGGATTGCCGGTTATGTGATTTGTAGCACCAGAGTCAATCAGCCATTTACCTTGGGTAACGACGTGAGAACTACCTGAGGTCGTGGCCATAGAAGGAGATGGCCGAGAGGAGGCGGGGGTTGAGGAAGATGTGTCACCAGAAGGGTGAAGATGAGGATGTTTCTGCCAGCAACGGTCAATAGAATGGCCGGTACGACCACAGTGAGAGCAGAGGAATCTGGACGAACCGCGCTTGCCAGACTGGCTACAGCCACTAGGGACACCCCGTTGAGCTTGGTGAGCATAGGAGTCTTGTGGAGGAGGGGAGGACAACAGAGGGCGCTGGAGCAGTAAAGTAACAGCGGCGATGCGAGCCGCAGTGGCATCCAAGGTGGGAGACTCTGCTTTGCCCAAGATCTTCTGGCGGATAAAATCAAAAGACTCGGGGGGTCAGAGAAGATAACAAACAACCAGGAGCTCCTGGAAGTGTTTGTGCTGCTCGGCCAAGTCCGCGGAGAAGGGGAGATTCTAGAGGATATCGGCGCCAAGAGCCTAAACTTGCTGATAAGCCGCAGCAGGAGACATGGAAGGACAAGCGATGAGGTCCGCATAGAGAGTATAAATGCGAGATGTCTGAGCCCCCTTCGAGTAGAGAGCAGCAAGGTGAAGCCATGCGGCCTTGACCGTCTCATCATGGAGTATGATGGGAAGGCATTCATCAGAGATGTTGTTTTCCAGCCAATTGCGGACAAGGGCATCACTCGCATCCCAGTCCTAAAATTGAGCAGAGTCTGAAGGAGGAGGGTCATCGGTGAGGTGATGACGTTTGAGCTGAGAGCGAAGGAGAAAGGTGAAAGAGACGCTCCAATCCGGATAATTGGAACCAACAAGTTTAGAAACCGTGCCAAGGTTTCCGGAAGGAGTAGGAGGAGGAGGCAGAGCCGGATTGTCGACAGGAGTGGTGGCAGTTGAATTCTCAGAAGGAGCCATAGGAGAAAGTAACGGGAAGCCGCGCGGTTAGGAAACAAGCCGCGTGGTTAGGAAATAGGAGCTCGGCAGCGGTCACGATGTCAGACACCAGCGGCCAGAATAACCACGACCAAGCCGCAGAACCAAGTAGAGGGAAATAAGTCGAGCGGCTAGAAGGTAGCCCGCGCGAATAGAAGGATGATCCGCTTGGAGACAAATAGATCGTGGCGACAGGTCGCGGAGAGAAGACGGGTAAACAAAGAGGTCGCGCACACACATGGCAACGACAAGGAGAGAAGGAAGCCGAGCGAACAGGGCACAAGCCGGCGGAAGAAACAAGCCGCGAGTACAGGTTACGAGAAGAAGCAAGCCGCGCGGTTAGGGCACGCGGTTAGAAAGGCCAGACAGAATCAGGAGGAGATTGAGTGCTCTGATACCATGTGAAAGTAGCGAACAAACGACTAAAAAACAAGCCGGAAACTTGAATAATTGAAATTTTTATTATTCAAAAAGATATCATTTACAAAGGTATGACCTCCCATTTATAGAATGGAGGAGAGAGAGGAAAGAGTACAAACAAACAATGTGGGACTAAAGCTATACAGAATCTGAGTGACTAGAACAACAGACCGAACAGGCTGCGCAGTTAGACAATGGGATAACCATTCGACAATACAAGAAGAACGAGAGGGAGATGCGGTAGGAGACCGCTAGAACGCTCGGTTTCCAAGCCACCGAAGATAAATCGCCAGACCGCCGGACTTCAAACAGCAACAGCCTGGATATCAAACCGCTGGAGAGTAATCGCTAGACTGTGCGGTCTACAACTTGCCAGGCTTAAACCGCCAGACTGCCCGGTCTCATACTTCAACAGGGACGCACGACCTGAGCCCAGGCGTATTCGGGTCTGACACGGGTGTGTGAAATTCGATACGGGCGTGTTGTTGGGTATTGTCTCCACAATAACCCCAGATTTACATGAAGTCATGATGAGTACAATTATGATAGATTCTGACTATCATAATTGTAATCATGTCCACTGTTTTCTACCTCTTTACTCAAGTAATTGTGCAAAATAGTTGAGAATTGGTGTTGTCATGAATAGTAGAGCATAGGTTAGAGTCTTTACTATTTTATGTATTGAACTCCCCACTTAATACATCATTTTTCTAATGCAGGTACGACTAGTCAGTGGAACTAAAAGTCTTGGAGCAAACAGGGGAGTTGACGGGACTAGGAGGGCTGATCAAAGCAGAAGAATTGGTCGAACACGGGTAGGAACACGCCCGTGTGCCTACCCGTGTTCTATCCTAGCTTGAACTATTTGTTCACACGGGTCTAAACACGCCCGTGTGTCCAGACCGTGTCCTTCTCGGGACAAAGTGAAGAATTAAATCAGCGTACCCGTGTCCGAAGAACATGAAGAACAACACGGCCGTGTTCTCCAACACGGCCGTGTCAGTACCCGTGTCATCCAACACGGCCCATGACCAAACACGTCTGCTCGTGTGGAACTGTCTTGGAACTGCCGACACGGCCTGCAACACGGCCGTGTCGGAACCCGTGTTCGACCATGTTTGCTATGAGACTATAAAAACCTGGAGAAAAATTGTATTCTGGACTTTTGGATCAATTTTATTTGGAGATTTTCTGGAGAACGAAAGTGGAGCACCCAAGAGAAGGAGGGCTTGAAGGAGATTTTTGTATGCATTTATTCTTCAATTTATCTCATTTAATCTTGTATCTCTCTTGGTAATCCAACTTTATTTATCTTTTAATTTTCATGAACAATGTGTTTGAACAAATTAGTAATCATGTATCTTCTTGTTTTAATCAATTTCATGGTATTTTGTTCGTATATGTGTTTGCAAACATTGAGAATTATCCTTGTTATGAATGATTATTTGCTTTTACATAAATTCCAAATGTCTAGATTGAGAAATTGGATTCTTTGGATGATGGTTAAATCTTCATATTTATGTGTTATTTCTCTTTGTAATCTAAAATTCATGATCGAGAGATATGTTTCTTGGAAAATTAGAATACGAAATGATGGAATTATGGTATTTTAGAGATAAAGTTCCATGAATCTATGTAGTAGATAGGGTATTTCATTCAATGCGAATTTGAGTATTGTAAATTGTTCGAGAGAAGATTTACTTAACTTAGATTTAAATTTCAAATTGCTCGAGAGAGAATTTGATAATTAGTTTAACCCTTTACAATACAATTAATTTGATAGTTTTGTTATTACATGATTACATAAAATGATGATGTTCATTGAATGCCTTTAACTTTCGGTTTGAAATTATTTTTGTAACTCTCCAATATAATTTTTATCCAAGTAGTCATAGTTAGGATTAATCTATGTTAGAACGAAATTTTAAATGTAGGTATGATAACAGAGTGAGAGTGAGTACAAGTAGTTGAAAGGACCCTGTGGAATACGATACGAGATGTAAGCTTCTCTTATACTATGATTGATAGGTGTACTTGCCTGAAAGATAATTCAATCTAGCTTATGCCCATCTACATAGTTATGATAAAATGTAGAATGACTCCACATCAAGGTTAGGCTTTGTGAAAATGATCATCAAGTTTTTGGCGCCGTTGCCGGGGACCCCTTTTTAATATTTTGAAAGCTTTAACTCTATTAATCTGCCATTTTTGTTTACTAATAAATATATGTAATATAGTTTATAGTATAATTATATTATTTAATCTCTGTTTTGTAGCCTGTTAGTCTATGACCAGGGCAAGAAATTCTGGGCTAGAACCATTTCAATCTGATCCAGAACGACTTATTCATAACACCAATCAAAGAGACGTGGGTATTAACACCACAGATATTGAAACCGAACTGTCAGAAGAAGAAACAGTGAATCAAGGAGAACACCATCCAGAGGATTAAGATATCATGGCAAACCAAAATGAGCAAACCATGTCTGACTTTGCTAGACCTAATCTCCAAGGAACTGGGTCAAGCATTGTTCGACCTCCCATTCCAACCAATAATTTCGAACTGAAACCGAGCGTGATACAAATGGTGCAACAATATGTTCATTATGATGGTTTACAAGACGAGGACCCCAATACACACTTAGCCGGATTCCTAGAGATATGTGATACTTTCAAGATTAATGGTGTCTCCAACGATGCCATTAGATTGAGATTGTTCCCATTCTCATTAAGGCATAAGGAAAAGCAGTGGCTCAATTCGTTACCTCGAGGTTCCATTACTACTTGGGACATGATGGTTGAGAAGTTTTTGATGAAGTATTTCCCACCGGCAAAGACCGCAGAGTTAAGAAACGAGATCTCTACGTATGTTCAATTGGAGGCTGAATCATTGTACGATACTTGGGAACGATTCAAAGAATTATTAAGGAGATGCCCCCATCATTCCTTACCTTCTTGGCTTCAGATTCAGACCTTCTACAATGGTCTAAATCTAGCCACCAGACAGATGATTGATGCGGCTAGTGGAGGCACCTTGAACAATAAGACACCTGAGGCCGCCCAGCAGTTGATAGAAGAAATGGCAATGAATAGCTACCAATGGACTACCGTGCGACCAAAGTCTATTAAGCCTGCCAGAATGTATGAAGTGGATGCCGTAATAGCCTTAGCAATTCAAGTGGAGAAGCTCCATCAAAAGATGGACAACCTTTCTTTAGCTACGCCCCCATGGTACCTCAACAATGGGACCCTTCCCTTGTTGGAATACCTAGTGGTGAACCTCAAGTGCAAGAACATGTAGACTACATGGGTAATAATCCCAGACCACCATTCAATCCTGCAAACAACCCATATAGTTTTACATACAATCAAGGATGGAGGAACCACCCCAATTTCTCTTGGGGAGGGCAAGGCAACCAAGGCAAACAACCCATGTTTGGACAACAACAACAACAATTGGAGCCAAGGAAACCAACATTGGAAGATGTCCTTGCAAAGTTCATGCAAACTACCGATGTTGCCTTCCGTAATCAAGAGGGTTCTATTCGAAATTTGGAAAATCAGATTGGGCAGTTGGCAAGGATGGTATCAGAGAGACAATAAGGGACACTTCCAGGAAATACTGAGACAAATCCAAAGGAGCATGCAAGAGCAATTCAGTTAAGGAGCGGTAAGGAATTACAAGACCCAAGGCTTGCACAGGATGCACCTCAAGAGGAGTCCAGTGGAGAAGCACCGAACGTGACACCAATGGAATATCAACCAGCCGTACCATATCCAGCAAAGATAAACAAGGAGCGCATGGATGCGCAATATGGTAAATTTTTATCTATGATTAAACAATTGCATGTTAATTTACCTTTTTCTGATATTATTCAAATGCCCAAGTATGCAAAATTTTTGAAGGATTTAATTTCTAATAAAAGGAAAATAGAAGAATTATCTTTAGTTACACTTAGTGAAGAATGCTCTGCTATTTTACAAAATAAATTACCACAAAAACTTAAGGATCCCGGTTCTTTTTCAATTCCATGTTTAATCGGTGATTTGCAAGTTATAAAGCTTTAGCGGATTTAGGAGCTAGTATAAATTTGATGCCTTATAAATTATATTTGAAACTAGGCCTAGGGGAACTTAGCCCGACTAGGATGAGCATCCAGTTGGCAGATAGGTCGGTTAAGTACCCAAGAGGTATAGTGGAGGATGTATTAGTTAAGGTAGACAAATTTATATTTCCTGCCGATTTTGTTATTTTAGATATGGACGAAAATATTGAAGTACCACTTATACTTGGTCGTCCATTTCTAGCCACTTCTAGAGCTCTTATTGATGTTTTTGATGGTAAATTAGTTTTGAGAGTAGGGGAGGATGAAGTCACTTTTCAAATTGGCAATACTATGAAACAATCTTTGGATAGTGATGATTGTTGCTACTTTTCTTATGGTGTTGATGATTTAATGACTTCTATTGATTCTAATTTTAATTATAAAGACCCTTTAGAAATTTGCATTACTAATTGCTTTCTAGAAGATGAAACTAGTGAAGACATTGTTGATCATTTACTTTTTCTAGATAGCTCAGTTTCGGTGAATGGAAATACTGAATATAACATACTTGTAGAAGGAAAACATGAAGTTCTTATGAATAATACTAAGAATCCACCTGTAGTTGAATTAAAAAATTTACCGGATCATCTTGA
The DNA here is from genome assembly GCA_039513925.1 of Platanthera zijinensis. Classification (NCBI taxonomy): domain Eukaryota; kingdom Viridiplantae; phylum Streptophyta; class Magnoliopsida; order Asparagales; family Orchidaceae; genus Platanthera; species Platanthera zijinensis. The sequence goes on from CM077086.1 coordinate 99,886,767, forward strand.
GTATGTATTCTTAGGAACTAATTCGTCTTACCCAGTTATCATTTCTTCTCATCTTTCTGAGATTGAAAAAACCAAATTATTAACTGTGTTGAAAAAATATAAAGGTGCAATAGCCTGGTAAATATCTGATATAAAAGGTATTAATCCTAGTTTTTGCACTCATAAAATCCTTTTGGAAGAAAACTATAAGTCATCTATTCAACCGCAACGTAGGCTTAATCCTAATATGAAAGAGGTAGTTAAGGCTGAAATTGTTAAATTGTTAGATGCTGGTATGATATACCCTATCTCCGATAGTTCATGGGTTAGTCTTGTCCAAGTCATTCCTAAGAAGGGTGGTTTAACTGTGGTAGCAAACGATAAAAATGAATTAATTCCAACGCGAACAATAACAGGTTGGCGTGTCTGTATAGACTATAGGAAGCTAAACGATGCCACTAGGAAGGACCACTTCCCTTTACCCTTTATCGACCAAATATTAGAACGCTTGTCAGGGCATGCGTATTATTGTTTTCTAGATGGACTTTCTGGGTATTTCCAAATCCCAATAGCCCCAGAAGACCAAGAGAAAACAACGTTAACGCGCCCATTCAGCACCTTTGCCTATAGGCGTATGCCTTTCGGTCTATGTAATGCCCCCGCTACTTTCCAACGATGCATGTTGGCCATATTCAATGAGTATGTTGAAGATATCATGGAAGTGTTTATGGATGACTTCTCCGTCTTTGGAGATTCCTTTGATTTATGTTTGAATAATTTAGGAAAAGTTTTGAGGAGGTGTGAGGAAATAAACTTAGTACTTAGCTGGGAGAAGTGCCATTTTATGGTATAAGAAGGGTTAGTACTTGGTCATAAAATCTCCAATCATGGAATTCAAGTAGATAGAGCGAAGATAGAAACAATAGAAAAGTTACCACCACCCACATCCGTTAAGGCAGTGAGAAGTTTTTTAGGCCACGCCGGATTTTACCGTCGGTTTATTAAAGACTTCTCCAAAATTGCTAAACCACTTACGAGACTTTTAGAAAAGGACACACCTTTTCTCTTTAATCAAGAGTGTCTACATGCTTTTGAGTTCTTAAAAGAGAGATTAATTAATTCTCCCATTATGATAGCGCCTGATTTTACTCAGCCTTTTGAAATCATGTGTGATGCTAGCAGTTTTACGGTAGGAGCTATTCTAGGACAACGCCGAAACAAACATTTTCATCCTATATTCTATGCTAGTAAAACACTTAATAATGCACAAGAGAATTATACTACTACTGAAAAAGAACTTCTAGCAGTAGTTTTTGCCTTTGATAAATTTAGATCCTATTTAACATTGTCCAAGGTAGTAGTTTACACGGATCACTCTGCACTTAAATATTTGCTAGCCAAAGCGGACGCAAAGCCTCGTTTAATCCGTTGGGTTCTTCTATTGCAAGAATTTGATTTGGAAATTAGGGATAAACGAGGAGCAGAAAACTTAGCGGCAGACCATCTTTCATGTTTAGAAAATCCATTACGAGCAATGTTAGAAGAATCTGAAATTTCTGATGCATTCCCTGAGGAATCGTTATTTGCCTTATCTTCGAAAGTAAATAATAATTATCCATGGTTTGCAGATTATGCAAACTATCTTGTTGCTAAGGTCCTCCCACAGGATTTTTCATATCAGCAGAAAAAGAAATTTTTCTACGACTTGAAATATTACTTTTGGGAGGACCCTTTTCTTTTTCGGATATGTGCAGATTCCGTGATCCGAAGGTGTGTATCAGCCGAGGAAGGGTGGAAAATCCTGGAGCAGTGTCATTCAGGTCCTACTGATGGTCACTATGGAGCAAATCGCTCTGCGAAAAAGGTTCTTGATTCGGGTTTTTATTGGCCCCTTCTATTCAGGGATGCCCAAAGGTATGTGCTTTCATGTGATTCTTGTCAGAAAACAGGTAATATTTCTAAATTACATGAAATGCCGCAAAACTTTATTCTTGAATGTGAAGTATTTGATGTGTGGGGAATAGATTTTATGGGCCCATTTCCAGTTTCATTCGGGAATAAATTTATCTTGGTAGCCATAGATTACGTATCAAAGTGGGTTGAGGCGCAAGCTTTACCTACTAATGATAGTAGAGTAGTCATTCAATTCCTGAAATCTCTATTTGCGCGATTTGGCACACCACGTACACTTATTAGCGATAGGGGTTCTCACTTTTGCAATCTACAGCTAGATAAGGTATTGCAGAAATATGGAGTCGTACATAGGACAGCTACACCATATCATCTGCAGACTAGTGGTCAAGTTGAGGTATCCAATAGAGAACTTAAACGTATCCTAGAAAAATCTATAGAAGGGAATAGAAAACAATGGTCTAGGAAACTAAACGATTGTTTATGGGCTTATAGGACCGCATTTAAAACACCTATAGGAACCACCCCCTTTAGATTAGTCTATGGTAAATCCTGTCACTTACCTATAGAATTAGAGCAGAAGTCATATTGGGCAATACGATCTCTAAATTTTGATACTAATTCTATAGGGGAAAAACGCAAACTTCAACTTAACGAACTAGACGAATGGAGGACTATGGCATATGAGAACTCCAGAATTTATAAGGAGAGAACCAAATAATTTCATGACCGTCACCTCCGAAAAACCAAAACAGTCAACGAGGGTGACCAGGTTCTCCTTTTTAATTCTAGGCTGCGTCTATTCCCAGGGAAGCTCAGGTCTAAGTGGTCCGGACCCTTCCAAGTTAAAAAAGTTTCCCCTATGGCACCGTCGAACTAACTCACCATGAAAAAGGAGATTTTAAAGTCAACGGGAACCGGTTAAAACTTTATTATAGTGCACTTCCTCAAGCTTCTGCTCGCCTAGAATCCTGCCTTCATCTAGACTAAGAAACTATATATATATAATTCCATAGTAACTTGTCTAAATAGTTTATAAAAATTTTAATGAAAACTTTATTTCAATTTCTACCCCGAAAAATAAAATAAAATAAAGAACTTAGGAGAAATCAATATTTAAGAAGAGTACACGGCCAAGCACACGGCCGTGTGCTTGGCCGTATCGAGCACACGTGCAGTCACCCAGCCGTGCACCTTATTTAAACCAGGAAAGGCAGAAATTTCCAGAGCACCACACGGGCAAATACACGCCCGTGTGCGATGCCGTGTCAATCATCGCCATTTCAATGTTACGCTAGCGCATAACACGGGTCTCCACACAACCGTGTTTGTGGCCGTGTTTTAATGAACACGGCTATTAACCCAACCATGTGCACACCCGTGTCAATAAGGCAAATAAAAGCGATTTCATCCAGAGAAGGACACGGGTCCACACACACCCGTGTTGTGGACCGTGTCCGATCCAACCACCTGTCAGATTGACCACACGGGTTGTGGACACGGCCGTGTTGTTGACCGTGTCCACTGACGCGAGCAGTTCCCGCGAAATGACCACACGTCTCCTTGGAGACCGTGTTTCCCGCCCACGTCGATTCCCTAACACGGGTGCACACACGGCCGTGTGTACACCCGTGTTCGACTTCTTTTTATAGGGGCCGTGTTCGACTTCTTTCATTCCATCAGTTCTTCTTTCTCCCCTTTTCTTCCTGCAACCAGTACAGCCGGAGCTCCCCCAAATTTCGTGGAATCGCCTCGTCGTTTCGCTAATTACATCATCGGTATAATTCCTGGGTTTCTATTCATAAGATCTCTTCTTATGTATTTGATTTTTTTTTCTCTCCATCTTCATTAGCTTTAGACTATTTTGTTCCTTTATTTTCAGATCATGTCATCTTCACGTAGCCAAGGCGGTCGCCGACGTAGACTGGAACTTCAAGCGCTGTCTACTTAAAGACGCGACGTCGTTCAGCCCTTAGTTTTCACGGATGCAGTGCATACTAACCGCTATAACCGCCTACAAACAAAGAAATTTCAGGACATACGAATGATCGACTGGGATGTCTTGGAAGCCATCGGTCTTACTGCAAATGTTAAGGAATTAATTTCTGTAATAGGGTGGCAAGGTTTTTTTGAAATAGAAGAGTTAGGTTTCCGCGAGCTCACGCTCGAGTTTTTGTCCACCTTCTATTTAAACCTTCGACCCTCCATGACCGATAATGGAAGACCAACCGAGGGGAATATCTCCTTTCGGGTGGGGGGCACCTTCTACACGCTATCTCTCATCCAATTTACACAACATTTAGGAGTGTATGAAGAGGCCTTCCTCTTTAGTGATGCCTACTCTGAATTGAATTTTAGTCTCCCGAGTCGCGACAACGCGGGCGATATTTGGCGCCGTCTCTCTTTTGACACCGAGCCCTACGAAGCCAAGTGGTCTAAGGCCTCAAAGCTGGTGTCCCCCACCGTACATTACGTTCATCATCTGCTTAGCCATACTCTGAGCGGCCGGGGCAAAAGCTCCGGCGTAGTTAGCGACAGGACATCCTTTATCTACAAAGCATGACAGCCCGTTACCCCATCCACTTAGGTTATATGCTTGCTCACTTCATTCTGCATCAGGCGGAGAACTCCCGCGTCGGGTCCATTTGTGTAGCCCCTTACATTACGCGCTTGGCTAGGAATATGGGCATATTCTTGCCTCTTCCCCCAATGACGGTGGTAGCAAAGACTATGCCCATCACCATGGCAAGTCTACAATCCATCCGTCTCGTTTCAGCACGTCAAGGTCGGGGTGGGATTACTTACACCATTGCGAGTCGTGGACGCCATGTCCACGACGACGACGAGGAGATAGATCCAGACCTCGATGAACCTCTCATTCCCCCACCCCGCTCGACGTATACTCAGGGGGAGTCCTCTTCTGCCCAGCCTCCGCGGCCGCCTCGATATGCCCAGGAGATCCAGCGCTTCTACTGTAACATCCCATTTCCGGCTAGACCCCTAGGAGTCAGTTGGTTGTGGTAGAACCCTAGGGAGCCCAAAACTTGAAATAAATCGACCAAGAAATCGGGTCACGGGTTGGTCACGCCCGTGACCGACCCGTCACGCCCGTGATATAGGGCGTGACCACATTCGACGATCGTCGATTTCAGTTCGACGATCGTCGAACCCAAAATTTATCACCAGACCAGTCACGCCCATGACTCGCCATGTCACGCCTGTGACATAGGGCGTGACCACGATCGTCGGTTCCAGATCGACGGTCGTCGACCCAAAATTGGCCCCCGGGGCATGTCACGCCCGTGACCCACCATATCACGCCCGTGACATAGGGCGTGACACGCTCGACGATCGTCGATTCCAATTCGACGCCGTCGAACCAGAATTAGTCACCAGGCATGTCACGCCCGTGACCCACAATGTCACGCCCGTGACATAGGGCGTGACACGCTCGACGATCGTCGATCCCAGTTCGACGATCGTCGAACCCAGAATTGGCTAACCGGGCCTGTCACGCCCGTGACCTATGTGTCACGCCCGTGACCAAGGCCGAAATGACAAGCCAGGTTGGAAATTTCGGTAACCGACGCCATAATAAATTCTGACCATGGGAATGAAAATCAAGAGTATTTATGGGTCGTTCCCTACTTTAATTATGTTAATAATTAAGGAAAAGTGGGTCCAATAGGAAATTGCCACCTGGCAAGCACCTCTTCATCTCCAACTTTTCAACTGCCATTCGTCATAACCGAAACGTCATAAGGGTGTTATTAATGGCCGCCAACGTTTCATCTCCAACGTTTCATCCCTTCCCCTCCCCATTTACTGATCTATAAAAGATTCCTAAGAGCAGGAGGAAAAGGTTACACTCCCTCAAACTGTTTCAGACTTCCCCTTGCTGTTGAAGAATTTCCGGCGACGCCACCACCGCGCAAATGGCTTCCCGACGCTCTGCACGCCTTCAACCCGCGAACAAGGTCCTCCCCTCCCTCTTCTTCTGCGGATAGATCTTATGAATCGCTAGGAGAGATATCGGGCTCAAAAGAGCCAGATCGGGTGAGCGAATTCGTGGTTTTCCGAAAATTTCATGGTGGCGGGTTCGCCGGAAACCGCCTCTCCGGCGGCTGTGCCGCCGCCCGACGATAGCCCTCGCCTCAACGGAGGTGGTGGTGGTGGTGGCCAGCCAGGGAGATGGCTGGATGGTCGGGAAATAGCTTGGAAAAAGCTACAGGATATTAGTTTTTTTAGGCCTCTAGTTCGGGCTGTTGAAGAAGATGAACAGTGGCATGAGAAATAAATTCTATTTTTTTTAAATAATTTCTGAATGGAAAATCTGTCTTATTAAATAAATTGGGAAAAATACCTAGAGGCTCCTACAGGAAAAATGATCAACATAGGAAGTGTAGCCCATGAAGTCTACTTTAATTCAAAATTAATTTCACTCGATTCGGAATCCTGGTTAGACCACAGCACCCTTTTTGGTGAGGTCTATCCAGAGGGCTGCCTTGACCTTCGAAAAATTCCCCACTCCAATTCAGTCATCCAAATGACTTGAAATTTGGGGTGTGGTCTAATCTTTCATATATCTAGGTGCTATCCAAAAATGAGAATTTTTGGAGAATATTTTTCTCTAGCTTTTAGAAAAATTCAATAATCCTAGCCGAATTTAATTAGATAGTTAAATAACTTCCAAACCCTCCCAAATTCTGGTGAGTGGTCCCTAGGGTCACCATAAGGTTCTGTATAATTTTTCATCTCATTTGTAGATGGTTTGGATTAGAAATGATCAACCCTAAGTTTTGCCCTAATAAGGGGTCTTAGGTTAAAAGTGCACTTTTGAAGTTTGAGTGGTGAGATCACCTCAACAGAGGCTGAGATTTTTACCACTGGCTAGTAATATTCTCTAGCACCCCCTCATGGAGTTTGAGGTGGATCGGGGTAAGTTTACCCTAAGGACCAAGGCCAAACCCTAAGGTTGGATCTTGGTGGTTTGTGAAGGTCATGTGGTCAAATGACCTTGGATTGACCCGAAATTGGGTGAAGAGAACCATAGGGTCAATATAGTTCTCTGGATGAAATCTTAGTAAATTTGGAGACCGTTGGGATACCTGAAAGTCTAACCCTAGTTTAGGGCGCAAAACTTGTAGAGATAGGAAATGACACTAAATCATATTGAAAAGTGGTGAGATTTGGGGAGAGTGAATTATAGGGATGGTACAACTCTGGATATTTTTCTATGAATTTTATGTTCATTATTTTGGATACTTCCTTTAATGATTCAGTAGTTGTATGATTTGCTTAGAAAATTTATTTGGGAATACACACTCACTGGAAAGTGATGAAACTTAAGCAGAGAACGTTTATTATGATTTTAAATCTCTGTGAATTTTTATGCGATTTTTGGAAGATTAATTCTAAGGCTCGCTTCATTAAGTATGTTTTACCTTGATTATTTGATTAAATCTTTAGTGGTGGTTAACAAGCTAGTAAAATTATGATTCTCTGCACAAAGATCTTTTATATATCATACTACTGACTAGTGATTTTTCCATAATTTTTAGATGAATAATTTCAGTACTTCCTTCACTACGTAAAATTAATATGATTATACTAAATAAATTATTTAGAGGTTAAATACTTTCTATAAAATTCTGAGAATTTGTATTTGAGGTTATTTTGCTGTTATTTAATGATCATGATTTTTGAGTAGCCATTACTTAGGAAGATCATGTAGTTCATGTTTAAAATGACCTGTGGCACGTCCTTTGGAAAAATTAAATAAATTTCAGATTAATTAGGAAAATTATAAGTTTCTGGATTTAGACCAATTATGTTATGGTAGACCTCCAGTAAAAATTATAGGAGATTTGGAAGACAACTTAGTGTACCTCCCCTTGGGTACCTCATATAGTTTAGAATGGTCTGCATATAGTAAAGCCACGGAATTTTGATAGTTGATGGTTGGTAGGGAAAACTAGGATCGAGTTCATCATTGGGAGACTTGTTGGAATAAGGGAGTACGGGAACGACGAAAGATCGTCCATCCCGGGAAGAAGAGGAAGAGTCTTAATACTCTAGGGTTAGAACTAAAGTAACTAAAAGGGGATCGGGCTAAGGGAGATCAACCAATAATAATAAGTGCCTTGCGAAAGGGAACTTCGAGCCGTAATGCCGCCGTCTTGGTTCCTAGTGCCCCTTGAGAGCCCTTCACGGGGTATACCGGGGGCAGTCCTGGGCTAACGTAAACCATAGGAATAATAAATTAAAAGAGCAACTAGTATAACTAGGGTTGCACACACACACTCCCCGATAGCTAGGAAGGTAGAATGATAGGACTTATTGCCATTCAGACAGTAGCTCTGAAGGTAGATGCACGGACAGGACTGTCCGGGGGGCCGTGGGCTCGAGGGTTGGAGTACAGATTAAAGGTGGTGGGTCTTCGGTACTCGATCGTCGTTCACACCGACATTGGTACGCTGACTCGGCGGTATGGGACACTTAGCCAAAGAAAGTCTGGAGGGTACATCCAGCAGTAGTACGCGGATACTCTAGGTTGTGTTCTTCTAGGGGCGTACGGGAGGGCTAGGCCTGGTAGTGTGGATGCCCGCCTAGGAGTGGGGGGCCCGACCCACTGTCTCCGTTTGCCACTACGGAGGTTCCTGGGAGTGAAGCTAGCTGCCCGAACAGGGGGAACTAAAGGTCTGTGCGCATAGAGTCGTGTGCGTGAGTTGCACTTGCATGAATCATGGCATAGCATATCACTACACTCATATTTGCATACAACCGACACCCCAACGTATAAATTGGTATGAGACTTTTTATACGATGGGAGCTTTGCAGAAGATCCCTTAACTTATAAGTTTGTATGGGCATTCATATAAGTTAAGGTTACATACTTACTTACTTGTTGCTTACTTACTATTCTCTAGCTGCCTTTTATACAATTTGCTATTTATTAATTGTTCTACCTATTACAACATTTATACTGTTCACCTGTTATAACTTGCTAGTTAGGTCTACCGTCACCTGCTTGACTATTCTCCACTTTTGTAGCTTCCCTTTCCTCCTCTCCGCCCGGTGCTTAGGAGCCGTGGTGGGAGGGGTAGGGGATGATAGGGCTTAGTCTTTATGACTAATGGTTTTCGAACCAAACATTACAGGAGCTCCGGATGGGAGACAGGGACCAGCACCAGCGGAGTACGGTGCGCATGGAGGTGGGACAGTCTAGCACCGGTGCACCTGCGACCAGCTCCGTGAGTGATTAGTGTTTTCTTAGCTTCCGCGATGAGTGACTTGTAGTGAGGACTCTGATGTACTGGGCTCGAGCCCATTTATCTACTTTTCTATTATATGTATTGATGGACTGGATATGATTCACTTTTATTTACATGTTAATGTGGACTTGTTTACATTTTTTGTATAAATACTTCTCTCTCTTGTGATCGAAAAGGGCCGGCAGAATTGGCGTTTTGTAGTGGTTGCCTTCCCGAGATGTCGGTGCCACCGGAAAGCGGCAATTCTGGGCTAAGACCCCGGTGGTTGAAAAAAAAAGGGGGTCTTACAAGTGGTATCAGAGCAAACCTCGATCGAAAGAGAAGTAGTCCACAAAAACCTTGGGCCACCCCCGTGTGAGCTTAGTTTGCGGACAAACTAGCAGCGGAAGCAGTGGTATGCCCATAAGGGAAATCACATGTGAAAGTCCATCATAACTCTTCTTAAATTCCATTCATTCGCTCTCTAACAAATGGAATTTTTGCTTGTAGCCTGCGACGAACCCTATATCGCAGCAGGGGACACCTCAGGCTCCGAATGTGGTCCCGACTCCGCCAGCACCCGTTCCGTTCCAGCAGACGGAGATGGGGCAAACACTGACGGCCATCCTGGAGGCCTTCAGAGCTCAGCAAGCCCCGACCCCACAGCCAAACCCCGGGGCCAATTGGATGACGGTCTTCCGAGGACTTTCCCCTCCATCCTACCAGGGGACGGAGTCTGCAGTACGTACGGAGGAGTGGTTGGACACCATTTATGAGATGCTGGCAGGGATTCGATGCCCACGGAGGAGGCAGTCGCTTTGACAGTCTCCTGCTTAGAGTCACACGGAAAGAGATGGTGGAAATCTCAGCTGGACACCACCTTTGCAGGGATGGACTGTGCTGATATTACTTGGGAGGAGTTCAGAGCAGCGCTCTTGGGACATTTTGTACCTCAGTCGGCGAGAGATGACCTGGAGGATAGATTCCTGCGGTTGAGGCAGGGGAACAGGACCGTGGTGGAGTACTATCAGGAGTTCACTCACCTGGCCCGTTATGCGGACGCTTACCAGTTAGACAATGCTGGCTACGCCCGGAGGTTTTATAAGGGGCTGCAGGATGACATGAGGCAGGCCCTCCTTTTCATTTCAGAGGGGAGTCTGGCCAGGATTTTGGAGATGGCTAAGAAGAGAGAGGCGGATCAGCTTACAGTGAAGAATCAGAAGAGACCGGCTGATGATTCAGTGATTGGAGGTCGTAGAGACCGTCCTCGGGGCCAGGTTATCGGGGAGAGAAGGAACGGGGATCAGCCTCGTCAGGAGTTTGGGCAGGAGCAGAGGACTCAGGGGGTATTGGCTCCTCAGCCTATACAGATGCTGGAAATGCCAAGGACGGCAGGGCAGCCACCGGTATGCTATCAGTGCAACCAGCCGGGGCATATCAAGCGGAACTGCCCTGTGGGGCGAGCACCCCCAGCACATCAGGGCGCTCCACCTCCCCGACAGTTTGGCGGACGAGGACAGGACCGAGGACGAGGTTTTCAGGATCGAGGTCGTAGGCCAGAGAGAGAGCAGGTGTATGCTCTAGACCTGACACAGCCTCGGAACCCGGAGCAGGTTATCACAGGTATGGCAGTACTTTTCAGATTTTCTTCATATAAACTACTATTTTAAACATAACCTGGTTAGAAATTAAGAGAAGATAAGCTGCAACAAGAATACTAAGACACTTAATCACCCCAGGCATAGTCTTCGTTAGCGGCAAGCCCGCTCACACCCTCTTCGACACTGGTGCATTGCAATCATTCGTGTCGGAGGATTTCGTGAAAGGACTGGCAGGAGTGGAGCTAAGCACCGGGAAGATGCTGAGGGTGCGCCTACCCGATGAATCAGAGATATTGACCTCTACTCATTGTGATATGGAAGCGAGGATCGGCGGAAAGGCGTTTGAGGCACCAACGACGGTTTTGAGGATGCCAGATTATGATCTGATTCTGGGCATGACCTGGCTGTACTGGAATCATGCCCAGATCGATTGCGTGGCGAAGAGGATCACCGTGAGGCACGGCGACTCCTTCATTGTTATCGAAGGTATTATATCAGCACCCCGTACTTTACTATCGTCTGTGCAGGCCGTTAAGGCCCACCTGCAGGGGGAAGAGGTTTATCAGGTCCTCTTTGAGGCGGTCGTAGCCAAGGATTCCATTGCAGATATTTCGGTAGTGCGGGACTTCGCCGACGTGTTTCCAGAGAAGCTACCAGGGTTACCCCCGCACCGAGAGAAGGACTTTCAGATTCAGCTCGTACCGGGGGCTAAGCCGGTATCCAGAGCTCCCTATCGAATGGCCCCAAAGGAGTTGGTGGAATTCCGAAGTCAGCTTCAGGAGTTAGTGGAGGCCGGGTTCGTTCGGCCTAGCTCATCACCGTGGGGAGCTCCGGTGCTGTTCGTTAAGAATAAGGACGGGACCCTTCGACTGTGCATCGATTACCGGGCTCTGAACAGGTTGACAGTCCGGAATACTTATCCTTTACCACGGATAGACGAGCTTTTTGATCAGCTGGAGGGAGCTCATTGGTTCTCAAAGCTGGATCTGAGGTCAGGATACTACCAGCTCCGTATTCAGGAGGAGGACATCCCGAAGACGGCCTTCAGCAGCAGATACGGCTTGTACGAGTTTACCATGATGCCATTCGGGCTCACGAATGCACCCTCCGCATTCATGACTTTGATGAATCGGGTGTTCGAGGAGTATCTGGACGTCTTTGTCATTGTATTCATCGATGACATTCTCATCTATTCAAGGACGGAGGAGGAGCACGCGAGACATCTAGCCTTGACCTTGGAGAAGCTGCGTGAACACGAGATGTATGCCAAGTACAGCAAGTGCCAGTTCTGGCTAAAGGAGGTGGCCTTTCTAGGCCATGTCATCAGTGGAGCAGGTCTGGCAGTGGATCCGGCAAAGATCCAGGCAGTACGGGATTGGCCACCACTAAAGTCGGCCACGGATGTTCGAAGTTTCTTGGGACTTGCCGGTTACTACCGGAAGTTCGTAAAGGGGTTCTCTCAGATTGCCCTCCCTCTTACGTCTCTGACGAAGAAGGAGTCCCCTTTTATTTGGACGCCGCGATGCGAATCTGCCTTCTAGGAGCTGAAGGATCGTCTCACCTCGGCTCCCATCCTTGCTCTTCCATCAGGGAAGGAGGGATTCCAGGTGTATGCAGATGCTTCCTATCAGGGGATGGGTGTCGTCCTTATGCAGAATGGGCACGTAATAGCCTATGCCTCCCGTCAGTTGAAGCAGCACGAGCAGAACTACCCCGTGCACGATTTGGAGATGGGGGCAGTCATTTTTGCTCTTAGGATCTGGCGGCACTATCTCTACGGGGTATATTGTGATATCTTCTCCGACCACAAGAATCTTAAGTACGTCGACACCCAGAAGGAGTTAAACATCAGGCAGAGACGCTGGGTGGAGTTTCTTTCGGACTACCAGTATACCATGCACTACCATCCGGGGAAGGCGAACGTGGTTGCGGATGCTCTGAGCCGGAGAGCGAGTACGACTGGAGCAGGCCCGCAGCTGATGGCTTTGGAGTTGATTAGATCATTCGAGGAGATGCAGATTTCGCTAGTGTCTGAGGATGACCCGGAGCTGTACATGGAGTACCTGGGGTCGATGGCTACTACTGATGACATTCGAGACCGCATCAGAGATGGGCAGATGCGGGACGAGAGAGCTGAGCCGATATTCCGAGCCTTGGAGGAAGGCACGACAGGGGATTACTCTTTGAGGGATGGGCTCCTGTGTTTCCGGGGCAGAGTCTACATACCAGCAGGAGGACGGATCCGGGAGGATATTTTGACGGAGGCTCACTGCAGCCGGTATTCGGTACACCCGGGGATCACCAAGATGGTAAAGGATTTAAAGAGGACGATGTATTGGCCGGGTATGAAGAAAGATATTACGTATTTTGTGACGCATTGTGAGGCCTGCCAGCTCGTGAAGGCGGAGTGTAGGAACCCGACAGGTTTGTTGCAGCCGCTTCCAGTGCCGGAGTAGAAGTTTGAGGATATAGCCATGGACTTCATACATGGGCTACCTAGATCCCGTGCGGGGAACGACTCGATCTGGGTGATAGTGGACAGGCTGACAAAGGTGGCCAGATTCATCCCAGTGGAAAAGGACACACCGGTCAGTGTATTAGTACGGAGGTTCATTGAGCAGTTCATGCATTATCATGGGGTGCCCAAGACTATCGTTTCGGATCGGGATGGGCGGTTTACATCCAGGGAATGGAGGTCAGTCCAGGCCCATCTAGGTTCTCGGTTGACATTCTGCACAGCTTTCCACCCTCAGACCGACGGACAAACAGAGCGCACAAACCGTACACTGGAAGATCTGTTACGACTGTGTATTTTGGACCGTGGCGAGTCTTGGGAGAGATTGTTACCACTGGTCGAGTTTTCATACAACAACGCTCATCAGTCCAGCATAGGCATGGCTCCATACGAAGCGTTGTACGGAAGGAGGTGCAGAACCCCACTATCATGGGTTCAGGACGAGGATCCGCAGGCACTGGGCTCGGAGTTTGTGGGAGATACAGATGCTCAGATTAGATTGATCCGAGATAGGATGTTGGAAGCCTAGAGCAGACAGGCGAAATACTACGATGCGAAGCATCGCCAAGTGGAGTTCCAGGTGGGGGACCGAGTTTTCTTGAAGATACGGCCGATGCACGGAGTCTCGCGGGTTCGCGGGCGGAAGAAGCTCAGTCCGAGGTATATGGGGCCCTATAGGATCCTGGAGCGGATCGGCCCCTTAGCCTATAGACTGGAGCTACCGCCGGAGTTAGCGGGATTGCATGACGTCTTCCACGTCTCCTCACTTCGGAGGGCTCTGCTACGCCCTGAGCAGCTGATTTCCTCGGCAGATGGCCCAGTGGCCTCGGATCGGTCAGTCGATTTGGAGCCTATCAGGATTGACGATACGGCAGTGCGGGTCTTGCGACGGAAGAAGGTCCCATTAGTCAAGGTTCTGTGGAACAATCATGGGCAGGAGGAGCATACATGGGAGCCACAGGACTTGATGCAGCAAAAATACCCGGAACTTTTTCGTCAGGTATACCTCACAACCCCTCTGGACAATCAATTTGCCTTCCTATTTTAAACTTCAAGAATAGGGGCTAATCTTTTGTTTATTGGGGTGATTATACCTAGTTAGGTGGACGAATTAATCTTAGATTCGAAACCGCACAAACAAACATAACGTAGAGAGATAATCTTTCAGTTCTCATGGGATGTTACAAGCTTATTTTTTCCCGATTAGAGTCCCATAGGCTTAACCTTGATTTCGGGGACGAAATCTTTGTTTTATTTATTGGGATTTGTAACATCCCATTTCCGGCTAGACCCCTAGGAGTCAGTTGGTTGTGGTAGAACCCTAGGGAGCCCAAAACTTGAAATAAATCGACAAAGAAATCGGGTCACGGGTTGGTCACGCCCGTGACCGACCCGTCACGCCCGTGACATAGGGCGTGACCACATTCGACGATCGTCGATTTCAGTTCGACGATCGTCGAACCCAAAATTTGTCACCAGACCTGTTACGCCCGTGACTCGCCATGTCACGCCCATGACATAGGGCGTGACCACGATCGTCGGTTCCAGATCGACGGTCGTCGACCCAAAATTGGCCCCCGGGGCATGTCACGCCCGTGACCCGCCATGTCACGCCCGTGACATAGGGCGTGACACGCTCGACGATCGTCGATTCCAGTTCGACGCCGTCGAACCAGAATTAGTCACCAGGCATGTCACGCCCGTGACCCACAATGTCACGCCCGTGACATAGGGCGTGACACGCTCGACGATCGTCAATCCCAGTTCGACGATCGTCGAACCCAGAATTGGCTAACCGGGCCTGTCACGCCCGTGACCTATGTGTCACGCCCGTGACCAAGGCCGAAATGACAAGCCAGGTTGGAAATTTCGGTAACCGACGCCATAATAAATTCTGACCATGGGAATGAAAATCAAGAGTATTTATGGGTCGTTCCCTACTTTAATTATGTTAATAATTAAGGAAAAGTGGGTCCAATAGGAAATTGCCACCTGGCAAGCACCTCTTCATCTCCAACTTTTCAACTGCCATTCGTCATAACCGAAACGTCATAAGGGTGTTATTAATGGCCGCCAACGTTTCATCTCCAACGTTTCATCCCTTCCCCTACCCATTTGCTGATCTATAAAAGATTCAGAAGAGCAGGAGGAAAAGGTTACACTCCCTCAAACTGTTTCAGACTTCCCCTTGCTGTTGAAGAATTTCCGGCGACGCCACCACCGCGCAAATGGCTTCCCGACGCTCTGCACGCCTTCAACCCGCGAACAAGGTCCTCCCCTCCCTCTTCTTCTGCGGATAGATCTTAGGAATCGTTAGGAGAGATATCGGGCTCAAAAGAGCCAGATCGGGTGAGTGTATTCGTGGTTTTCCGAAAATTTCATGGTGGCGGGTTCGCCGGAAACCGCCTCTCCGGCGGCTGTGCCGCCGCCCGACGATAGCCCTCGCCTCAACGGAGGTGGTGGTGGTGGTGGCCGGCCAGGGAGATGGCTGGATGGTCGGGAAATAGCTTGGAAAAAGCTACAGGATATTAGTTTTTTTAGGCCTCTGGTTCGGGCTGTTGAAGAAGATGAACAGTGGCATGAGAAATAAATTCTATTTTTTTAAATAATTTCTGAATGAAAAATCTGTCTTGTTAAATAAATTGGGAAAAATACCTAGAGGCTCCTACAGGAAAAATGATAAACATATGAAGTGTAGCCCTTGAAGTCTTCTTTAATTCAAAATTAATTTCACTCGATTCGGAATCCTGGTTAGACCACAGCACCCTTTTTGGTGAGGTCTATCCAGAGGGCTGCCTTGACCTTCGAAAAATTCCCCACTCCAATTCAGTCATCCAAATGACTTGAAATTTGGGGTGTGGTCTAATCTTTCATATATCTAGGTGCTATCCAAAAATGAGAATTTTTAGAGAATATTTTTCTATAGCTTTTAGAAAAATTCAATAATCCTAGCCGAATTTAATTAGATAGTTAAATAACTTCCAAACCCTCCCAAATTCTGGTGAGTGGTCCCTGGGGTCACCATAAGGTTCTGTATAATTTTTCATCTCATTTGTAGATGGTTTGGATTAGAAATGATCAACCCTAAGTTTTGCCCTAATAAGGGGTCTTAGGTTAAAAGTGCACTTTTGAAGTTTGAGTGGTGAGATCACCTCAACAGAGGCTGAGATTTTTACCACTGGCTAGTAATATTCTCTAGCACCCCCTCATGGAGTTTGAGGTGGATCGGGGTAAGTTTACCCTAAGGACCAAGGCCAAACCCTAAGGTTGGATCTTGGTGGTTTGTGAAGGTCATGTGGTCAAATGACCTTGGATTGACCCGAAATTGGGTGAAGAGAACCATAGGGTCAATATAGTTCTCTGGATGAAATCTTAGTAAATTTGGAGACCGTTGGGATACCTGAAAGTCTAACCCTAGTTTAGGGTGCAAAACTTGTAGAGATAGGAAATGACACTAAATCATATTGAAAAGTGGTGAGATTTGGGGAGAGTGAATTATAGGGATGGTACAACTCTGGATATTTTTCTATGAATTTTATGTTCATTATTTTGGATACTTCCTTTAATGATTCAGTAGTTGTATGATTTGCTTAGAAAATTTATTAGGGAATACACACTCACTGGAAAGTGATGAAACTTAAGCAGAGAACGTTTATTATGATTTTAAATCTCTGTGAATTTTTATGGGATTTTTGGAAGATTAATTCTAAGGCTCGCTTCATTAAGTATGTTTTACCTTGATTATTTGATTAAATCTTTAGTGGTGGTTAGCAAGCTAGTAAAATTATGATTCTCTGCACAAAGATCTTTTATATATCATACTACTGACTAGTGATTTTTCCATAATTTTTAGATGAATAATTTTAGTACTTCCTTCACTACGTAGAATTAATATGATTATACTAAATAAATTATTTAGAGGTTAAATACTTTCTATAAAATTCTGAGAATTTGTATTTGAGGTTATTTTGTTGTTATTTAATGATCATGATTTTTGAGTAGCCATTACTTAGGAAGATCATGTAGTTCATGTTTAAAATGACCCGTGGCACGTCCTTTGGAAAAATTAAATAAATATCAGATTAATTAGGAAAATTATAAGTTTCTGGATTTAGACCAATTATGTTATGGTAGACCTCCAGTAAAAATTATAGGAGATTTGGAAGACAACTTAGTGTACCTCCCCTTGGGTACCTCATATAGTTTAGGATGGTCTGCATATAGTAAAGCCACGGAATTTTGATAGTTGATGGTTGGTAGGGAAAACTAGGATCGAGTTCATCATTGGGAGACTTGATGGAATAAGGGAGTACGGGAACGATGAAAGATCGTCCATCCCGGGAAGAAGAGGAAGAGTCTTAATACTCTAGGGTTAGAACTAAAGTAACTAAAAGGGGATCGGGCTAAGGGAGATTAACCAATAATAATAAGTGCCTTGCGAAGGGGAACTTCGGGCCGTAATGCCGCCATCTTGGTTTCTAGTGCCCCTTGAGAGCCCTTCACGGGGTATACCGGGGGCAGTCCTGGGCTAACGTAAATCATAGGAATAATAAATTAAAAGAGCAACTAGTATAACTAGGGTTGCACACACACACTCCCCGATAGCTAGGGAGGTAGAATGATAGGACTTATTGCCATTCAGACAGTAGCTCTGAAGGTAGATGCACGGACAGGACTGTCCGGGTGGCCGTGGGCTCGAGGGTTGGAGTACAGATTAAAGGTGGTGGGTCTTCGGTACTCGATCGTCGTTCACACCGACATTGGTACGCTGACTCGGCGGTGTGGGACACTTAGCCAAAGAAAGTCTGGAGGGTACATCCAGCAGTAGTACGCGGATACTCTAGGTTGTGTTCTTCTAGGGGCATATGGGAGGGCTAGGCCTGGTAGTGTGGATGCCCGCCTAGGAGTGGGGGGCCCGACCCACTGTCTCCGTTTGCCACTACGGAGGTTCCTGGGAGTGAAGCTAGCTGCCCGAATAGGGGGAACTAAAGGTCTGTGCGCATAGAGTCGTGTGCGTGAGTTGCACTTGCATGAATCATGGCATAGCATATCACTACACTCATATTTGCATACAACCGACACCCCAACGTATAAATTGGTATGAGACTTTTTATACGATGGGAGCTTTGCAGAAGATCCCTTAACTTATAAGTTTGTATGAGCATTCATATAAGTTAAGGTTACATACTTACTTACTTGTTGCTTACTTACTATTCTCTAGCTGCCTTTTATACAATTTGCTATTTATTAATTGTTCTACCTATTACAACATTTATACTGTTCACCTGTTATAACTTGCTAGTTAGGTCTACCGTCACCTGCTTGACTATTCTCCACTTTTGTAGCTTCCCTTTCCTCCTCTCCGCCCGGTGCTTAGGAGCCGTGGTGGGAGGGGTAGGGGATGATAGGGCTTAGTCTTTATGACTAATGGTTTTCGAACCAAACATTACAGGAGCTCCGGATGGGAGACAGGGACCAGCACCAACGGAGTACGGTGCGCATGGAGGTGGGACAGTCTAGCACCGGTGCACCTGCGACCAGCTCCGTGAGTGATTAGTGTTTTCTTAGCTTCCGCGATGAGTGACTTGTAGTGAGGACTCTGATGTACTGGGCTCGAGCCCATTTATCTACTTTTCTATTATATGTATTGATGGACTGGATATGATTCACTTTTATTTACATGTTTCTGTGGACTTGTTTACATTTTTTGTATAAATACTTCTCTCTCTTGTGATCGAAAAGGGCCGGCAGAATTGGCGTTTTGTAGTGGTTGCCTTCCCGAGATGTCGGTGCCACCGCAAAGCGGCAATTCTGGGCTAAGACCCCGGTGGTTGAAAAAAAAAGGGGGCCTTACATCTACGACACTCAGCTATCGTCGCGCCTTCAGCGTATCGAGGAGACGCAGCAGCGGACTGAGGACGTCATTTATCAGATCCGGCAACACTTAGGGATTACTAGCCCGACACGAGCAGCTCCTCATCGATCTCACCCTCAGGAATATCCGGCTGACCAGGATGATACACCTATGTATTTTTGATTTTATATCCCTGTATCGTTGTATCCTTTTTAATGATATGATCATGATCTTGTATTAGCAGTATATCTAGAAGTATTTTATTTTTTTGCTCATTGTTTTGTTCTGTGCTCCTTTATATTCATGATCATCAGTTCTCTCTATCCTGGTGCAATAATAACCTCAATTTGTTTTTAATTTTTTTTGCAATGAGGACATTGCAACACAAGTCTGGGGGTATTGGTGTTGACAA
Source organism: Platanthera zijinensis (assembly GCA_039513925.1). Lineage (NCBI taxonomy): Eukaryota > Viridiplantae > Streptophyta > Magnoliopsida > Asparagales > Orchidaceae > Platanthera > Platanthera zijinensis. The sequence continues at coordinate 99,906,292 of CM077086.1, forward strand.
TGGGGTGCATGATTACAGTTACTGATATTATCTCTATCATAGTACTCTATTTCTCTATCACAGCATTCGATTACTTTTCTTTAAGCTTTCCGTACTTCACTCATTGAGAATATAACTATCTAATTTACTTTCGCATGCTGATTAAACTGAATTCGTGTTCAAATTTGTTGATTAGTAACTATGTATAGAAATTCATTAGCCTACTTTTCTCCATAAAATTTGGTTTAAAAATATTATCCTTTATATTATTAACTAATAATCGCTCCATTTTAGAAAATATATTTATCTATACTAAAGTGAGTCGATGAATGCAATATTTTGATAATTGTGTATTAGGAGAACAAAATTAAATAACAAAATTTTTCTCTATTGGTGTCTAGAACTAACCAACGATCCTCAAACCTTTTGCACATGTTAATTAGTAAAGGTGGAAATGATTTAGGCCTCCTTTTGGATAGCTTGAGCCTTTCACATTCCTAAACCTTAAACATTATACCCTTGCTCACCCAATTTGGACCTTATACCTATATTTTTGTGATATTCCAACTCTAAAATTCACCAAGGCAAATCCTCATCTAGTAGCACACCTATCATTGAGTTCGTCATGAAATGAATTTTCATAGTGATATGTGGCCTGAGTGCGTGTACACTTGCACCCATTCGGAATGATCCCTACTATGAAGTCCCTAAAAACAAAAAAAAACATAGTGATATGTGGCCTGAGTGAGTGTGACTTTACACCCATTCGGAATGATCCCTACTATGGACCTTTGGTTAAGAAACAAAGAAAAAAAAATATGGGAAGTATAATACGTGCAAAGTCTGGGGGTGCTCGTAGAATATCAATGTTTGTTAAGGTATTGACCATACCAAGGGCTCAATTGTGATCTAGGTGTGCAAAGAAAAAAAAAACCCGTCGAGTTATTTTTTTTTAGTTGCTTACCCCACCTATAATTACCTATCCTAAGCCAAAAAGGTTACACCACCATACAAGTCCTAAGGATCCAACTTTACTAATTCTCATTAGTGCTATGGAGAGGGTGTGTAAAGGAAAGTGTATGATTATCAATAGAGGTATGTTTAAGTTTTGAAAGACTAATGCATATGTTATTAAGATTATTCTTTTCTCCTTACAATAGTAATGGATAACTATAATCCTAATTCTAAGAAAGAGCGAAAAATAGTTAAGATATGTATTGGAGGAATTTTTAAGATAAAGTTATATTTAGAAAAGTCTGCTATACTATTTCCTATACAATTACAGCATTAAATTTCCATTTGAATTCAAAACAATCAGTGTGCAGAAGTAGAATTATGTATCGGTAACTCAATTGTTTGAATTAGTTTGCTTAGGGACAAGCAAACACTCAAGTCTGGGGGTATTTGATGAGTACAATTATGATAAATTCTGACTATCATAATTGTAATCATGTCCACTGTTTTCTACCTCTTTACTCAAGTAATTGTGCAAAATAGTTGAGAATTGGTGTTGTCATGAATAGTAGAGCATATGTTAGAGTCTTTACTATTTTATGTATTGAACTCCCCACTTAATACGTCATTTTTCTAATGCAGGTACGACTAGTCAGTGGAACTAAAAGTCTTGGAGCAAACAGGGGAGTTGACGGGACCAGGAGGGCTGATCAAAGCAGAAGAATTGGTCGAACACGGGTAGGAACACGCCCGTGTGCCTACCCGTGTTCTATCCTAGCTGGAACTATTTGTTCACACGGGTCTAAACACGCCTGTGTGTCCAGACCGTGTCCTTCTCGGGACAAAGTGAAGAATTAAATCAGCGTACCCATGTCCGAAGAACATGAAGAACAACACGGCCGTGTTCTCCAACACGGCCGTGTCAGTACCCGTATCATCCAACACGGCCCATGACCAAACACGTCTGCTCGTGTGGAACTGCCTTAGAACTGCCGACACGGCCTACAACACGGCCGTGTCGGAACCCGTGTTCGACCATGTTTGCTATGAGACTATAAAAACCTGGAGAAAAATTGTATTCTGGACTTTTGGATCAATTTTATTTGGAGATTTTCTGGAGAACGAAAGTGGAGCACCCAAGAGAAGGAGGGCTTGAAGGAGATTTTTGTATGCATTTATTCTTCAATTTATCTCATTTAATCTTGTATCTCTCTTAGTAATCCAACTTTATTTATCTTTTAATTTTCATGAACAATGTGTTTGAACAAATTAGTAATCATGTATCTTCTTGTTTTAATCAATTTCATGGTATTTTGTTCGTATATGGGTTTGCAAACATTGAGAATTATCCTTGTTATGAATGATTATTTGCTTTTACATAAATTCCAAATGTCTAGATTGAGAAATTGGATTCTTTGGATGATGGTTAAATCTTCATATTTATGTGTTATTTCTCTTTGTAATCTAAAATTCATGATCGAGAGATATGTTTCTTGGAAAATTAGAATACGAAATGATGGAATTATGGTATTTTAGAGATAAAGTTCCATGAATCTATGTAGTAGATAGGGTATTTCATTCAATGCGAATTTGAGTATTGTAAATTGTTCGAGAGAAGATTTACTTAACTTAGATTTAAATTTCAAATTGCTCGAGAGAGAATTTGATAATTAGTTTAAACCTTTACAATACAATGAATTTGATAGTTTTGTTATTGCATGATTACATAAAATGATGATGTTCATTGAACGCCTTTAACTTTCGGTTTGAAATTATTTTTGTAACTCTCCAATATAATTTTTATGCAAGTAGTCATAGTTAGGATTAATCTATGTTAGAACGAAATTTTAAATGTAGGTATGATAACAGAGTGAGAGTGAGTACAAGTAGTTGAAAGGACCCTGTGGAATATGATACGAGATGTAAGCTTCTCTTATACTATGATTGATAGGTGCACTTGCCTGAAAGATAATTCAATCTAGCTTATGCCCATCTACATAGTTATGATAAAATGTAGAATGACTCCACATCAAGGTTAGGCTTTGTGAAAATGATCATCAAGTCACCCTTTGAACTAAGATGAATTAAGTTGTATTTGACATCTGTGTTCTAGTGTATGTTTGCAGATCCTCAGTTCTAAGTGTAGACCAATGTCAATCTACAGTGGGTCAGGAACACAGGACCACTTAGTGTAATCCCTCACTGGGTGATCCAAAGTGTTGACTCATGTGTAGCCTCTCAATTTGGATACACTTCATATTCAAACTTTGGAACAAAAGATGGAGACAAGTCCAGAAGGAAATCGTACATGAAGTTCTTGAAAAGATCTCTAATTCCATATCTCGAGAAGTTGTCTCAGAGTTCCCGAGAAGTATGACATAGTTCTCGAGAGGCTCAGACTCTACTTCTCGAGAAGTCAGGACAGTTCAAGAATTTCTCTAAGTTGAAGTTTTCGAGGGGTTAATAAAGTTCTCGAGAACTACTATAAAAGTTCTCGAGAAGTACTCTTTAGCTCTCGAAAAGTTCTGCTTTCTCTTCAGGAATTGGACTCAAATCAAGTTCTCGAGAACTATTCCATAAGTTCTCGAGAAGTACTCAGTTCAGGTATTTCTTTAGAAGTTGACTCTAAGTAAAGTTCTCGAGAACTGCTATATAAGTTTTCGAGAAGTAATTGTTCTCGAAAATTTTTTTATCAAGTTCTCGAAAAGTCGATTTAGCTCTCGAGAACTATAATCCCGTGTTCTCGAGAAGTCCAAGGCTATTTCAAGGAGATCAGTGATCGAGATGCAACCATAGTTTTCGAAAGCTTAGTACATAGTTCTCGAGAACTATCTCAACTTCTCGAGAACTAAGTTCATCTTTTTCCAGAAATTCTCTCTAAGTCCAAATCGGCCGGAATTTAATTCAACCCGACAGGATTGGTCCACGTGTCATCATTATTATAATTCCAACCGTTAGAGACATCCTATATAATGTTTTCTCACTAAGACGTAACCCTAAGAAGGATTGAGAGATTGATCGAGCAATTCCGTACTTTCCAAAAAACGCTGGTTCGGCTGCATTTCTCTAAAGCCCGACGACCTAAAGCTGCCGCCGACGCTCTCGTTCTGATCGATCCTCATCTCTTCAACTATTAGAAGTGATTTGCATCATCGATCTAAGAAGATCTACTGGTTCAAGAAAGGTTCTGTTCTTCTTCATCCGGTAGATTCAAGAATTTCTTAGGTCAATCTACAAGGTTTCTTCAACAAATCTGAAAAGGGCCGCAACTTCAAGAAGAAGACCTAAAGATATATTTCTTGCAGATCTGAGATATTTTGTGCTTATATTTTTCATATCTTTTGTAAAACTTGTAGGAGAATAATCTCCGAGTGTAGGAGCGTGGTTCTCCGAGTTGTAGGAAGAGTTCATCTTCCGAGTGTAGATCCATTTGGATCGAGTTTGTAGGAACGTGGTTCCGAGGCGTAGGATTGGTTTGTAATCCGAGATAGTGTAGTAGCCGGATCTAGTGATTTGCTAGAACGGTGAGGTAAAGTGGACGTACCCAAGGATGGGGAACCACTATAAATCTTTTGTGTCCTTCTGTGATTGCTTGATTGCGTGTGCTAGATCTCTAAATTTTTATTCCGCAAACAAACGCACAACTCACCTATTCACCCCCCTCTAGGTGATTTAGGTTGACAACTTATCTCTTTCAATTGGTATCAGAGGCAGGTTGATCGTTAAAAGGTTAACACCTTGATCTAATCCTTCCCAAGTTGTCTTTAGTAAAGTATCAAGTATGAGTAAGACCAAGGATTTTGCTAAGCTCCCTATATGCACCAAGAATAATTTTCCTATGTGGAAGGAAAGAGTTAAACTGTTCATGGAAGCTGTGGATCCTCGGATCTTCATGATTGTTGAAGAAGGTTCATATGTTCCTATGACTGCATCCACAATAGATCCAACCAAAAAGATCCCAAAGAAGTTGATGGATTTGGATAAGGACGAGATTGCACTTGTCTCCCTTGACAAGAAAGCTAAAAATATTATAGCAAGTGCAGTCGATGACTCCATGCTGCAAAATATGATTCATTGCCAGTCTGCCAAGGAGATGTGGCAATCCCTGGTGACTCTGATGGAAGGCACTGAAGAAGTTAGGGATGATTGGAGATCCCTTTTAAATCAGAAGTATGAAGCCTTCAGGCAAGGTCACAAGGAAGCCATAGCTGATACCTTTGAGAACTTTTTCAAGATGGTCAATGGCCTAAGATTTTATGGCCGAGTCTTCACCAACGGGGAGCTGAATGAAAAATTCTTAAGATCCCTGACCAAGGAATGGGATAATAAGGTATGCTCCATTCGGGAGTTCGGAAGGTTAGCCGAGACGGACCCGCAGAATCTGTTCGGAAAGCTTATGTCTTACGAGCTTCAAATCAACTCAAGAAAAGCTGAAGAAGAGATGAGCAGGTCTGCTTCCAAGGAGAAGTCTATCGCTCTGAAGGCAGATAGCTCAAGGAAGACAAAGGCTAGCTCTCCTGCCCTAGCTCCTGTAGCTGATGAAGAAGAATCTTCTTAACCAAGCTCCTCTGGCTCAGAGCTATCTGATAGAGAGTTCTCTCTACTCTAAAGGCAGTTCAAGAAATTCCTAAACAAAAAGAAATAATGGAAAGGCAAGGATGCCTCCTATAGAAGATCACGCAATGATGGTGATCATCATAGAAAAGGCTCAAGCAGTCACGACAGGTATGGTTCTAAACCGAACAAATATCATTCGACTGACTTTGTTATTTCTGTAATAAGTTAGGTCACGTCATTGCGGATTGCCCCCACAAAAAGAAAGAGGGTGGCAAAAGAGAAGAGAAGAAGTCCTACACCAAAAAGAGGACTAAAAAGAGCCTGCTAGCCAAGAAGGGCAAAAACCTCAGTGACTCTGACTCATCTGAGTCGAGTGCAGAAGAGGAAGAAGCCTACTTTGAGCTAATGGCTCTAACTGATGATGAACAAGTCCCCCAGTTCACTAGGGAGGTAAAATCTCACACTCCTTTTTCAGAATCTGATGATGATAATGAGCAAGAGGGCTGTCCCTCGGAGGATGAATCTGAACTCATAGGATAATATAAGGAGTTACTCGTGGCTTATGAAAAATGTCGTCGAGTCGTGAAAACTCAAGCTAAAGAGATAAAATCTCTACAGGCTATTGAGAGCAGCTTGAGAGAAGAAGTCACTAAGACTGACTCTCTTCAAGAGAACTTCAATTTTGCTATGGAAGAATACAATCAAGCTCTCAAGCACCTCGACCTTAAAGATGAAATCATCAAAGAGTTGGAAAAACAACTCGAGGCTGAGAAGAAACTTATTGAAAGTTTCTCAAAGCCTAAGAAAGTTCTTCCACTCGTTGCTGAATTCTCAGCTAAGGCCAAAGGAGCTGGACTAGGCCATGTTGCCGCTCCTAGTAAATCTTCTAGGAGAAATAAGGCCAAGAGAAAGAATAAGAATGCCAAGAAGGCCTTAGTCGAGGAAAAAGGGAAAGCTCCTTTGGAGCTTGTATCGTTCAAGAAAGTTATCTTTCCTACGAACGAATTCGACTATGAGTCCACCTATGGACACTTCTCTAGGCCGATCTCGGAGAAGCCCAAGTCAAGGTACCAAGGTTGGACCCACCCCCATAACTTTGGCGAGAGTGTCTTCAAGGCACCTTATGAAGAGATTCAACTTCAGAGCTATGGACCATATGCTCATGGTCATAACATAAAGAAGACACCAAAGGTAAAACCTATTGTGGAAAACCTATGAAAGAGAAGACTTCATGTAGCTGCCATCATCATGAAGCTTATTCCTCCAACAATGCTACCCCGGCTGGACCTCCACCCAAGAAGGTCAAGCAGGAGTTTGGAAGGCAAAGATACAACAGATTCGACTGTTGGTGCTGTGGTAGAATTGGTCACTTTGCCAAAGATTGTTGGTTTAATCCTAGAAATGCTGCAACTCCTCAAGTTGGCAACATGAGAATGACCACTCATGAGGCTAATACTCGTAGGGGGAGTATTCTAACACAAGACCAAGGACCCAAACGTGTTTTGGTTACTAAGGCTAAGTGATTGTAATTGCAGGTATGTCCAAAGGCCACCAAAATGCCAATCTGGTACTTGGACAGTTGATGTTCTCGGCATATGACCGGGACAAGGAGCCTACTTCAAAACTTTTCACCGGTGTTGAACGGACCAAAGGTCATCGTTAGAGGTTCAGACCGAGGAATTACCAAAGGCTACAGTATGATTACTAACGGTAACATATCCTTTTCAGATGCAGCCTATGTTGAAGGATTGGAACACAATCTCATCAGCATAAGCCAACTATGCGACAAAGGATACGTGGTCGAATTTCATGCTGATAAGTGTTTGATAAAATCGGTTGACAACATGGAAACTATCTTATCAGGCACTCGAAGCAGAAATATTTTTTGTATAAATTTCATCTGTATTGACTCATCTACACCAGTATGTCTTTTAGCAAAAAGTAGTGCATCTCTTGCTAACCAATGACACAAGAGACTAGCACATATTAATTTCAAAACTATTAATAATTAACATTACGAGGATACTATATATATCTAAATCTCTTTAGAATCCGAAATCAATCGTCATTTCGAAAATTCTCTCGCACCTCTTCATCTTCCGCCGACCGACATCTCCGTCTCTGCCGCTCTCTCTCCGCACCGTTCGTTGCCTTCACCGACGCAAATGGCTCACAGTTCAAAGATTGGGATTGGAAGTGAACTCATAGTTACAGGAATGGACGACGTTTCCGACGATTTCCAAAACTTGGTGTTACTTCTCGAGACAGCTGGACTGATGTTTGTACTTATAGAGCCCGTGAAGATTGTTTTTCTAGAGGTAAAGGAATTTTTCAAGAATGCCAAAACAAGGAGAAATGGAACGATTTTGAAAACCACAGTTAAGGGAATTAAGATAAAGCTTGATAAGCACAGGGTTTCTAAACTTCTGAAATTGCCTATTGTCCATGAGGAAGATGACCTCACCCTAGAAGATTTTGACAGAGAATACTCCTTCTGTGGAATTTCAGAGGAATACAACTCCCTCAGGAGAAATCTGCTTAATGACGTGGGAAAACTCCTCGCAGATATCATTGGCAAGATACTGTGGTGCATTACAGGATCAGTAAGTTTCATATCTCATGACTTGTTTGGAGTGATGACAACAGTGATCGGCAGGAAAAGCTTTCAGTTTGGTATGATGATATTTCAAATGATCAGAGACAGCATTCATGAGCCCAAGTTTGCAAGGATAATCTCGTTGCTATTGAGTGAGATTGATCCAGTAACATTCAAACTCTCCAAAGGTACCCCTATCCATCATCTGAAAAAGATATTTGTCACTTCGATCCATAGGTGGGAACTTAAATTAAAGAACCCTAGACAGTTAGCTAAGGAAGGTTGTGCTACTATCTCAGAAGTCAGGACTCCATCTCCACCTCCACATCATGCTGCTGAACCATCTGGTGCAGCAGCAGAGGGGGAGCCTGAACTTTCTACCTCAGTCTTCAGGATTTCTACTCAACTCAGGAGCCCCAGGGAGTCTTCTCCAATATCTACCCAGTCAGATTTACAAGCTCAAGAGGTACTCAAGGATACAGATGAAGCTATAGATAAAATGATAGAGGAACTCTCATCTAAGGACCCTCTTCCTCCTCTTCCAAAAGATGGTGCTGCTGAACTACCCAGAGATACTACATCCCCCCTACCTTCACATCAAGGTAATCCTCCTCCTCCTCAATCCCCAAGACAAGTATCCACTCCTCCAGAGACAATCCTGTCATCTGAAGAGGATGAGAAAACTCCTGAGGAGGTAGAACCCCCTCTCAGGAAACTAGACTTCAACATTCCAAAATTCATTGATGAGGAGGGTGATCCAGTCTCTCGTACTGTAAGAGCTAAGAGCTCTGTTGTTCTAGAAGAACTGCCTCCATGGCAAGCCCCTGAGGACCTCTAGCTTCTCCTACCAGTGCTCCTGCCTCTACTGCCTTATCAGATGCCCCTCCAGCTTAGACTGTTTCCATCCCTCATGCTATTACTGCTGCTGCTGCTATTATGGTGAACAAAAATATTCTCTCAAAGATAGAAGAAATGCTCTTTGCCCAAAGAAAACACTTCGATGAATCCCTTTAGAACATTCAGAAACAAGTCAATGCTTTGGAACAAGAGATGAGCAGAGGTTTCGCTGAAATTCAAGTCAACACTGACGAGCTCAAAGAATTATTCAGAATAGGAGGGAAGGCCTTAGATCATACAATCAACAGTATTGGACAAGAAATGGACCAATCCGTCACTCTTGTAAATAATCAGATACAACTTGACAAATGAGCTGAAGAAAATGTAATAAAGGTATGCAATGAGGTTGGAACCTTCAAGGAGGATGCCACAACCACCCTATCTGTAGAAATCATAAAGGGGGAGGACATTGTCAAAGCCCAAGTTGAAAAGCTTAATAATGAAGCCAAACTCTGTGGACTGCAAAAGTTACTGAGATTAATAAGGATGTTCTAGAATAAATTCAATCTGTAAAATTCCATACTTATGATACAGCTGTATAGATGCACAACCAGATATTTCCATATTTTCAGGCAGACCCAAATGTGATCCCTCACCATCTAAATCCTCTTGCTGAAGCTACATCTAGCCAAGTGTCTCAATCCCAAGTGCCTCAACCTCAATATCCCACTTTCTCTCATAGGCCAGAAGACCAAGAACCTCCTCCAGCTTCTTACTCTCAGGTCTGGGATGATGTGATACCAGAAGATCTACCAGAAATTCATATCCCAAATAAAAGGAAGTATGGGGTGTGACCCTCTGCCAGTAGATCAGCTCCTCAGCCTAAAGCAGAAAAGAGAAAAGCTCTAGAGTTTGCTGAAGTTTGGAGCCCAACCTCAAAATCTTTAATTCTTGATACATTGAAACTTGTAATGGATCTGAATGTGGAAAGAAGCCTGCACTACAACTATTAGGAATGGGATTTATATGAGAAGTCAATGACTAAAAGGAGACTATATGATAGAGAATATGGTAAAAAAAATCCTAAAGCTCCTCCAAAACCTCCCAGATACTATCCCAAACCCTTCAGCTACCATAGAAGACATTAGGCTAAACAAGACATGCAACAGTAGAACAGAGATGATTCTTGATGGTTGTGGTGTTGAGAACTGAAAAGGAATTGAATGTTGGTTAAAACTCTAAAAGATTTTTGATATATATAACATTTCCTAGTTTTGCTTAATTATAATTTCTAATTTTACTTTCTGTGCTTTTACTGCTCTTACCTTTCTCCTTTCATGCTCTATTTTTTGTTATAATAATTCACCTTAGTATAAAGGGTTCTGGCTTCTATAAATAGGGGGAGATTGTTGGGTATTGTCTCCACAATAACCTAAGATTTGCATGAAGTCACCCTTTGAATTAAGATGAATTAAGTTGTATTTGAAATCTGAGTTCTAGTGTATGTTTGCAGATTCTCAGTTCTAAGTGTAGACAAATGTCAGTCTACAGTGGGTCAGGAACACAGGACCACTCAGTGTAATCCCTCACTGGGTGATCCAAAGTGTTGACTCACGTGTAGCCTCTCAATTAGGATACACTTCATATTCAAACTTTGGAACAAAAGATGGAGACAAGTCCAGAAGGAAATCTTACATGAAGTTCTTGAAAAGATCTCTAAGTCCATATCTCGAGAAGTTGTCTCAGAGTTCTCGAGAAGTATGATATAGTTCTCGAGAGGCTCAGACTCTACTTCTCGAGAAGTCAGGATAGTTCAAGAATTTCTCTAAGTTTAAGTTTTCGAGACGTTGATAAAGTTCTCGAGAACTACTATAAAAGTTCTCGAGAAGTACTCCTTTGCTCTCGAAAAGTTCTGCTTTCTCTTCAGGAATTGGACTCAAATCAAGTTCTCGAGAACTATTCCATAAGTTCTCGAGAAGTATTTAGTTCAGGTATTTCTTTAGAAGTTGACTCTAAGTAAAGTTCTCGAGAACTGCTATATAAGTGTTCGAGAAGTAATTATTCTCGAAAAGTTTGCTGTCAAGTTCTCGAAAAGTCGATTTAGCTCTCGAGAACTATAATCCCGTGTTCTCGAGAAGTCCAAGGTTATTTCAAGGAGATCAGTGATCGAGATGCAGCCATAGTTTTCGAAAGCTTAGTACATAGTTCTCGAGAACTATCTCAACTTCTCGAGAACTAAGTTCATCTTTTTCCAGAAATTCTCTCTAAGTCCAGATCGGCCGGAATTTAATTCAACCCGACAGGATTGGTCCATGTGTCATCATTTATGATAATTCAAACCATTAGAGACATCCTATAAAATGTATTCTCACTAAGACGTAACCCTAAGAAGGATTGAGAGATTGATCGAGCAATTCCGTACTTTCCAAAAAATGCTAGTTCGGCCGCATTTCTCTAAAGCCTGACGACCTAAAGATGCCGCCGACGCTCTCGTTCTGATCGATCCTCATCTCTTCAACTGTTAGAAGCGATTTGCATCATCGATATAAGAAGATCTACTGGTTAAAGAAAGGTTTCGTTCTTCTTCATCCGATAGATTAAAGAATTTCTCAGGTCAATCTACAAGGTTTCTTCCACAAATCTGAAAAGGGCCGCAACTTTAAGAAGAAGACCTAAAGATATATTTCTTGCAGAACTGAGATATTTTGTGCTTATATTTTTCATATCTTTTGTAAAACTTGTAGGAGATTAATATCCGAGTGTAGGAGCGTGGTTCTCCGAGTTGTAGGAAGAGTTCATCTTCTGAGTGTAGATCCATTTGGATCGAGTTTGTAGGAACGTGGTTCCGAGGCGTAGGATTGGTTTGCAATCCGAGATAGTGGAGTAGCCGGATCTAGTGATTTGCTAGAACGGTGAGGTAAAGTGGACGTACCAAAGGACGGGCAACCACTATAAATCTTTTGTGTCCTTCTGTGATTGCTTGATTGCGTGTGCTAGATCTCTAAATTTTTATTCCGCAAACAAACGCACAACTGACCTATTCACCCCCTTTAGGTGATTTAGGTTTACAACTTATCTCTTTCACGTATCGAATACCCGCGTCCTCCTCGGGTCGTGTGGCAGTTTGTGCTTAGGAAGTTACACGGCCTGGGACACGGGCGTGTCCCATGGCGTGTCTAGCACACGACATGTGACACAGGCGTGTCACATGGCCGTGTTATGCTTGGGTTTTTTTGGACCTATGTCATTGAGGGAACATGCCAAGCTACACGGGCGTGTACTGGCTGACACGGGCGTGTCAAGCCTAACACGGGCGTGTCGGGTGCCCGTATTCTTGTAAGGGCGTGACAGTTTAGGCGTAGAATGGGTGATACGGCCCTGAACACGGGCGTGTCGGAACCCGTGTTCGGCCCAGGTTTTGGAAATTCGGGGTGAATCTCAGCCGTTCGTTTCCTTGTTTTTGGATCTGATGGTTCAGGCACTTCCCACCTTAGGGTTAAGGCTGGTTCAGGGGTGTAAATTCCTCATAATCTTGGATTCACTCTCTTTCTAAGATCTAGAGAGAGGAGAGAGCAAGGAGGAAGAAGGAAGGCTAGTTCCGGTCACCGGCAGAGTTTCGGAGCTCCAAATCACGAGCCGACTTCGGATCTGCGGAGGCAAGGAGATTCCGGTGCTTTTCATTCTCATAGATTTCAAAGGCGCCAAGGAAAAACGCAAGGGTAACGATTCTCATCCTAGGATATGTGAAGTCCCCATTGTATAGAGTCCGTATTCGAGAACAGTCATAAGTATGATGTGTGAAGCCTACCCGGACTAGTTTGTCTGGATCGGTGATGTTGCATTGCATATATGGCCGGAGAAGACTCTGCGCGAATGTTTGTTTTTCGGATTTTCTATGGGGTAGATTGCAACAGGGAGCCTTGGGGACTAACTCCAACGTGCACCAGGAAGACTGGGCAGATGCGTGATTCTGCCAACATGGTGGTTGGGGAGCCAACTTGAACATAACTAGGTTATGTGAACTGTGTGATAGAAACGGGACTCGGGGAGTCTTTACCCGCGTATATGGCATAAATTGACGTTGCGGTGTGAGCAACGGGTCAGGCGGAACCGTACCTGTTCTATGTCGTTCGGTGGGACCATTGGCATAAATGAGTGTCTCCGATGGTCTATGGCTTAAATTGACGTGACCCGAGCAAGGAAGACAAAATGCTCATGAGGTTGGCCGTCTAAGGGACGGTGGTGGGACGAAAACGTCCATGGCTTAAATTGACGTGACGTTGGCCGGTTCGCCGTGAATGTTACTTGAGTGCACGGGGTGTGTGACCGTGTGTGCCTGCACCTGTGATGAAGTGTGTTTACACTATACTGGTTGATTATACTAACAAAATGCAGGGAAAGAACATCGCCGCCCGAGTTAGGGGCGGGGTCGTTTTAATTTGGTCAGCATAGCTGACCGTTGCTTTTGTTTGCCACTGTGCGGTGGATTGTTGCTTGTAGGTGCTGCGGAGCTGAGCGGTAAATTTAGGGCTAAAGCCGAAGTTGCTGAGTCGGCCCTCGAAAGCCTAATTTTGAGTGTTTTTCTTATATTCTCATGTATGACCGGCCTGCGTGCCGAGGTTTGGAAGACACATATATTTGAGCAAACTATTGTAAGGCCATATGGCCAGTACTCGTGTATTGTATATTCCTGTTGGCTTGAGTAGTGGACATTCATGCTTTGCTGGGTTCTTTATTCTTTACAACTTAAAAAACTGCTTCCGCTAGATGCTCTGTGTAGGACATTGTGATTGGTTGGTTGGTTTAAATGAGTAACCCACCGGTCTGTCCGTGGTATATGGCGTTAGGCCCCGACCGGACCTACTGATATATGCTATGTGACGGATAGGGGTATTACAATTAGGTATCATACTACCGGTTTCGGTCAAGCATAAATTAATTCGTGGATGAATTCACTTTAAGGGGTGGTGAGCACATGTGTGTGTGCCATCGTTATAACATGAAAAGAACCCATGAATGTCCACTTAGGAATGAAAATACACATGTTTGGGGAACCTACGTGTTCCTATAATTGCTTTTTGTAATATTGTGTGGTCGCTTATCGGTGTTTTGCACGATTATAGGTGACCAGGAGTGGTGTTGGGCCGTCAGAACGGCCAGCTTCTGAGGTGAGCAGCGCACCAAATGATGCGCTTGTAATACCTCCTTTAGCCAAGACCATTCGATTGGTAGCGAAGGCTGTGTTTGCGATGATCAACGCGGAGCCTGCAAGGCAAGTGCAACAACCCGCTCCTGCTATGGAGCAAGTACCGCTCCAAGTGGCAGAGCCAAGGAGGGTGGAACAGGTGGTCGTGGAGCCGGTGTTGCCGAGGAGAGCAACGGAAAAACAGTTGAAGCACGTGATGGGCTTCAATCCTCCTGTGTTCTCGGGGACAGGAACCCCAACTCAAGCGGAGGATTGGCTCTTTAGAGTTAATAGAGTGATGACAACGACTGAGACTGAGGAGTGGCAGAAGACAACTATTGCGACATTCTTGCTGGACGGTGACGCAAGGCTATGGTGGGAAGGCTTGCAGCTACACCATCTGAGGGGTAGGCAGTTGGCGGATGTCTCAATGGAGGAGTTTTCAAGGTTGTTCTTGGCTCGATACCTTCCCTCAGCCCAGAGGATTTTTTTGGATAATGAATTCCAGAAGTTGGTTCTAGGAGACAGTACCGTGGACGAGTATCTCCAATGAAAGTGAGGATAGATACAACTCTAGAGGGGGGGGGGGTGAATAGAGTATTCAAAAATATGAAAATCTACTCAACTCCCTTAGAGTTAATTTGCGGAATAAGTAAATAGATATATGAAACCCTAGAGCCTAACACAAGGTGAGGTGCACAAGGAAAAGCTAACTGTAATTACAGTTTGAGCTTTAGTCCTAACACAGCAACTAGCAATCCTAGGTAGTTCTAGTCACAACCACAGTGCAGTAATTAAAATAAGCAACACAGACAACACAAGAAGATTTATAGTGGTTTCCTCTCAATAGATACATCCACTCTTCTACCACCCTGGTAGGAATCCACTACAGGTTTTTGTTCAGGTGCCCTGCCACCAACTGATCTGATTCAGTTAGATCAAGTAAACCCTTTGAGCTTTTGATCAGGAGCTCAAAATCCAACACAGGTTTTTGCTAAGGTGCCCTGCAACCAAGGTTCACTTTTGAAGGGAGTAATAACCCTTTGTACAGGAGGTTGAGAGAGTTAGAATGTCTTCTCTATTGTTAAACAAAATTAGAGAAGCTAGATGATTGCACTGAGCTATAGAAAGCTCTGAAGGAATCAAAGCTCCCCCTGGCTTAGAGAATATCCAGGAAGAAGCCTTGCTTCAGGGTGCAGGTTCTCTTTAAAACTCTTGACAGAGAAGATCTGTTTGTCTTGAGGTTCTTGAAGGAGCAGCTTGAAGAAGACTCTTGATGTGGAATGGTTGTTCTTCTTCAATAGCTTTTCTTTCTTCTTCTTCTTCTTGAAGCTCTGAGTATGAATGATCCTGTAAGCAGGATGAACTCAGGATTGAAGAAGAGAGATCTGAAGAGAGTTGTTCTACACTTGTTCTTATTGTTGAATCTGTGTATCTGTGTATATGAATATCTGTATATCTGTATATTAACTTCTCTCACTAGATCTTTATATATCAGCCTTTGTAACGGCTTCTATCTTTCTCTTGATTTGAATCTTGTCTTCTTCTAAGATCTGAGATCTGGCCTGCAAATAAAGCATAGTACAAATAGCCTGCAGAAGGACATCCTATAAAGAGATAAAGCTTTCTTAGAAGCTGCTTATCCATTCTACAAGTCCAAAAGATATTAGAGAAAGTCACATCAAAAACAAACTCTTTACGGCCAGAGAAAGACATCTGTGTCTAATGGCTATAAAGGACATCATGGCAGATAAAGCACAAAGATTTTTTAACTAATAGGACAAAAGACTTTGTCAGATAGAACTTGACTTATGCACAAAGAATGAGGCAAAGATTGCCTTGATATGTAAGCATAAAATCAATGAAATAATCTTTAATAAAATAAGCCAGATATATAAGAAATAAATCATAGAATAGAAAGAGTACAAAATCACTAAATGCAGACAAAAATATAGTCGAACGAATCACAGAGATTGTCGAACTCTCAGAGCAGATTGTCGAACTATCATAACAGATAGTCGAACTAGAAGAAATCTGTTTGGGGAAAGGAGTCGAGCAGGACTCGACGATCGACGATACTGAGACTACAAATCGTCGAGCTAACAGAGTTTAACTAACTCAGAGATAGTCGATCTGTTGATAGACGATAGTCGATCACTTGATAGACGATAGTCGAGCGGCGTTCGACTATAGTCGAACTAAAAAAAACACTTAACGAGAAAATAGATAAATAATAATTCTATACAACTAATAGGATCTAACCTAAATCCAGCCTTTGACCATAGATAAATCTTGGGTCAAGAAACTAATTGAGAAGACTTAACTCAAATCCAAACTAGGGTACCAACAATCTCCCCCTATTTGGGTAAAGTCTCTCAAAACAAAAAGAAAGCTATAAATAGATATAAAAACAACAATAACCTGTTAGGATCAACGAGTATCATATTATATCAATAAGCAGCATTTCATATCAAACATAAAATCAAACAATCAAGCAAAACAGACTGTCAATACAAATAAATCTATTCATTATCAGAGTCTGGTTTAGAAGTGAAAGAAACAGGAAGGAAGGAAATTTTCTTTTTGGGATCAAGAGCAACCTTCTTTGAAGTCTCCAAGTCCTGTTCTCTAATAATCTTAGATTCTCCTGCTCTGGGAAAAATAGCCTCTGGATGCTTTTCCATATATTTTGAGGCATCAAAAACTTCTAGTCTGACTTGAAATCTGTCTAGTTCCTTTTGTCTGAACTTTGGCATAGTTGTTAAGCCTGTTATGTCTTTGCCTTCAGCTTTAGCTTTTCTAATTTGGGCTGATCCAACTAACTCATGAAATCTGGCCATTCTAAACTCAGGATTAAGCTCTTCGCTTTCATAAGCATTTTCATCAGCTGGATCTAGAGGCTTTATAGTCTTGACCTTTGTAGAAAGGTCTAACAGACCTGCAGCTGGTTCTATGTCTTCTTGAATAACAAGAGATGATGGTGGAGCAACCTCTGCAAATTTCTTGCTTGACTTGTCAGAGTAAATTACTCTTTTTCCTTTTGAATCTACTTGCTTAATCTGAGCTGGCTTTCTGGAGGGAAGAATTTTGCTCTCCTTAGGAGGTGAAACTTTTCTTTTAGGTGAAGGAGGAGGAGAAAAAGTTGGTTTCTGGTAAGTCATCTCCTTCACCTGCTCTTTAGGTCCAGCTACTTGTCTTTGCTGGCCTGAATGGGGTCTGCCCTGGTAACCTGGGTTTCCTCTTCTCTGATAGGCCTGAGAAGGATAAATCTGGCTGGAGGAGCTGAGGGATTAGAAGAAACATTCCCTGAAGCTCCTGCACATGGAGGAGGAGGAGGAGGACCTCTGGGAGTCCACTTGGGAGCTGGAGTATCATATCTCTTGCTCTTCTTCCTCTTCTTCTGCTAATTCTTAGACAATCCCATCCAATGTTGAAAGTCCTTTGACTTGGGGTAAATCCCTTTCAATATGTAATAAGGGATGTCATTCTCTGGATTAGGAGGAGGAGGAGCTTGAGCTTTCCTTTTCCTTTGAGCAATTTTACTTTTCTTGGTTCCTTCAGAATCCTCTGAATCTTCCTCATCATCAGAATGTGATGAATGACGTTGGTCATATGGATCAATGATATCTTGAACAGCTTTTGCTTTGGCTTTTAAAACAACCTTTTCTTTTTCTTCTTCTATGGCATCCTAAGCCAATATAGAATCAAGATCTGGTCCTGGAGTATCATCCTAGACAGTTGATCTTTCTACTGACTCATCTGTAACTGTCTTGGGGACCAGTTCTTCTGAGGCTTGCACAAATTCCTGATCTGGTATAACAGACTCAGGTTCTTTATTTTCTGCAGCAGGTTCTGGAGCAGGTTCTTGAACATCTTGATCTTGATCTGTAGACAAAGGGACACAAAAGTTTTATAAATGGTATAGAAACATCCCTTCAAGGTATTCACAAGTTAACATGTCAGTCAACGGGTCAGAGAATTGAGTAATTGTATTACCTGCAGAATTCCCTAACTCCCATAAATCATCTAGGTAGGAGGTAATGACTCCTTCTAGGTACATAGCAACAATAGGAGTAGATGATTCTTCAAGACAAACTCTGAAAGCAAATTCAGCCTCAGTTATAACTTCAGCTGTCCCTAGAACTGCAACTGCAACTGATGTTGTAATTTCTGAATCTACAGCTGTAGGAATTTCATCTGATGGTGTATCTTCTGGAACTTCAGCTGAAAGAATGACCAATGGAAGTCTTGAGACATCTTCCTGGAACATCTCCCCCTTCCTGACTTTAGTGGGTACTGAGCTCAGGCTCCTAAGAGAAGAGGGCTCAGCAGAATTTGAGAGGGATGCAATGAAGGATATAAGAGATGAAATAAAAGAGATAAGAGGGGCAATTGCTGCTTCAATCATTGATTTGATTGAAGGAGTAATTAGCTCCATGATGCTTGCAATGAGAGCTGGTGTGATTTCAAAAGATGTAGATGGGGGAATCACAATAGATGGATGAGCATCAGGGATGATGTTCTCCTGATGAGATGGAGTGTGAACTGGTGATGGAGATTAAGATGCATGAAGATCAATATGATCTTGAGGTGAAATTGGTGACTGAGGTGGAGTTGGAAGTGTCTCAGAAACCAACAGATCAATGCTAAGATTTAAAATCCCAGCAAGGTGTGAAGGAGTTGGAGATGCTGGTGGTGATGCATGGAGAATAGTTGTTGAATGCAGTGGGAGAAGAACAGTGGATGTAGATGGTACTGCAATAGAAGTGGATGGCAATGCAGATGTAGATGGAACGGGGGAAATGGAAGAGCCTTCTTCAATTAGGTGGGGGGTGACTGTTACTGTCCTTGTGTTCTCAGATGGAACAGGAGTAACCCCAGCAGGTGAAGGCTTCTGGATATTCCTTCTCCACTTGATAAACAGAGTGGGATCTATCTTCTTGCATGCATTGATTAATGTTGAGACTGTTCCCAACAGATGAGGATATTTCTCTCTTAGAAATATCCCAATCACCCTTTCAAGGGTTAGCTCTTTCTTTGAGTTCTTTCTCCTGATTAATTCAAAAATTATTCCAGCCCAATTGATTGCTTTCCTGTTAGCAATAGCACACATTAAGGCAAACTGCTGCCTGATAATGTTATCGTACGCAGAGTGCTTTCCCAACAACACTTTCCCTACTAGTTCTGCTAAGAACTTGATCTTCATCGAGAAGCTTATCTTAAGTAACCTTGAAGGAATGCCTTCAACATGTCCTAGCTCTAATATCATCCTGTTATACTCCTGAGTATCTTGATCATACTCTTCTTGACCATTGATCAAACCAAAAATCTCAGTTAAGACGGCAGGAGTCAAAATTACCTCCTCGCCGCCGATAGTCCCTGTCATCGATTCGTCGCATTAAGATGATGTATAGACCCATTCTTTGATTTTTGGAACATTTATCTTAATCCTTGTAAACATAAGCTTCTCAAGTCCTTGATCTTTGCATAACTGTAGCATCTCGAGAATATTGGCATCATAGGCACTGAAAGAATCAAAATCGACGCTAAAGCCGGCATCAAACTTCATCATGGTCAGCAAAGCTTGAGCAATCGCCATTGATTTGGTTGGGGAAGATGAGAGAAACGAAAGCAGAAAGCGCGGGGCAGAGCTCAAGTCAAAACTTTCAAGCAGGAATGAGGAATATGAAAAGACGAGCTCTGTCGACTACAAAAAGCACGATCTATTAACCTAGGTCCACCATCGGTTTATATTTAAAAAGTAATTGTCGACCTATTTCAACAGATACTAGAAACGATGGTCGATCGATCGTTCAACGATCATTTCCTGAAGAAAAGTAGTCGAGCTATCGGTCGACTATTTCTATCTTCACAAATAATCGAGCCGTCATCAACCATAGGTCGACGATAGGCTCAACCTGTGCGACTATGGTCGAACGACATTCGACGATATTCGAGCAGATTTCAACATAGGCAGAAATTACACTTGGTCTCTTCCATTTATCATACCTTGTTGATTCAAAAAGAACAGATGCTTCTGTTCATCTAAGGGCTTGGTGAAAATATCACCTCTCTAAAGGTCAGTGGATATGAACTCAAGACTGATTTTGTTCTTTTCCACACAATCTCTTAGAAAATGGTGTCTGATCTCAATGTGCTTGGTCATAGAGTGGTACACAGGATTTTGTGCTATGGAAATAGCACTGGTACTGTCACACATGATTTTTGTGTTCTTGTGTGTGTACCCATAATCCAAAAGATGGTTTTGAATCCACAGGATCTGTGAACAACAACTAATAGCTGATATATATTCAGCCTCTGCAGTTGAAGTTGAGAAAGAAGCCTATTTCTTGCAGAACCAAGAGACTAATCTCTCTCCCAGGAACTGACATGTCCCTGAGGTACTATTCCTGTCAACTCTACAACCAGCATAGTCAGAATCAGAGTATCCAATTAACTCAAATTCTGATTCAGCTGGGTACCACAGTCCTAAATTTGGACATCCCTTTAGTTATCTCAAAATTCTCTTGAGAAGAATCAAATGAGATTCCTTGGGGTTGACCTGGAATCTAGCACATAGGCATGTGGAAAACATTATATCAGGTCTACTTGCAGTTAAATACAATAGGGAACCAACAATGGCCCTATAGTTTTTCTGATCAACTGGCTTACCCTTATCATCAAAATCTATAACTACATTTGTAGAAATGGGTGTATGCATTGCTGAAGCATCAGCCATCCCAAATTTCTTTACCAATTCCTTGGCATATTTGGATTGGGAGATGAAGATGCCATCAGCATCTTGCTTTACTTGGAGACCAAGAAAGTAAGACAGCTCACCCATACTACTCATCTCAAACTTAGAGTGCATCAGGTCTGAGAACCTTTTGCATAGTTTGGGATCAGTGGAACCAAATATAATGTCATCCACATAGACTTGAACTAACAGGATTGTGTCCTTGTGATGCTTAACAAAAAGGTTTCTATCAACTACTCCCCTAACAAAGTTATGCTCTAAAAGGAAATTAGCTAGAGTCTCAAACCAGGCTCTGGGTGCTTGCTTAAGTCCATAAAGAGCTTTTTGCAACTTATAAACAATTGAGGGTTGAGTTGAAGAAACAAAACAAGGTTATTGTTCAAAAAACACCTCTTCCTTTAGCTCACAATTAAGGAATGCACTTTTAACAGCCATTTGAAAAACCTTAAACTTCATATAGGCTGCATAGGCTAGAAAGATCCTTATTGCCTCTAATCTTGCAATAGGGGCAAAGGTTTGGTCATAGTATATAACTTCCTCCTGTCTGGAGCCCTGAGCTACAAGCCTAGCTTTGTTCCTTATAATAATTCCTTGGGCATCCAACTTGTTGGAACACCCTATTACTAATTTGGGCAAGGATCACTATGTCTTTAGGGAATTGGTTTGACCTAGTTGTATAGTTGATAAGGTCAAATTAGAATGAGTCTAAGGGTTAGAACTTAGGTTTGAAGATGCCCCCAAGACCATTCAAAGATCAGGATTCAGTGCTGAGACTAAGACAATTTTCGTCGAGCTCAGGTCGACGAAACGTCGAACTCAGTTCGACGTTCTCTGAGCTCAATTCTGCAAGTCGTCGAACTCTGGTCGACGTTCTTCGAGCTCAGATCGATGTTTTGTCTTCAGCTATTTTCCAAGTCGCTGAGCTCAGTTCGACGATCGTAGAGCTCAGGTCGACGTTTTCTATCTCTAGTATAAATCCAATCTCTGAGCTCAGGTCGACGATAGCTGAGCTCAGGTCGATGATTTGTTTGAGAGATCGACGCTTTCAGAATTCAAATTCAAGAACAGTTTTGGAATTCTTTCAGAGTTATTTCCTTCATTTATTGCAAAGGATTATGTAGCCGTTTCAAGCAATCTGGAGCAAGTTTCAAGGAAGGCTAAAAGGAATGTTACTTAGGACTTCCCCAAGAGACAGTTGTCATTTATGGAAGTTATTTGTAACTGAGTAATGACCATCTAAGTCAGAATCTGATATACTCCTACAGAATATGTTTTTGACAACATAACGGATCGATACAACAAGATAGGCAAGAGATATACAGGATCATTGGATTGAGAAAAAGAGTTACAGAAGAGAGATAAAAATATACTCTAATCAAGAACTCATCTTCTGGAACTTACAGATTCACTGAGTCAAAATCTTCAAGAACACAATAAAGTTTTCTGTGGAGGAAATCATCTGCTCCTCCAAATCTTCAAGTGTTCAAAAGCTTCAACATCAAGGACTCCAGACATCTCACATTTCAGGATCTGCTGAAATCATCTTTTGCTGGAGATCTGAAGCACCTGAAGACCTATCACCCTAGCAAAGCTCACCTTCCTGAACCTTACAGATCTCAGGGGGAGCTTTAGCTTCATCTTCCACTTGTCTTCTCTCAGACTGTTGACAGAGAAGAACAACTCAACTCTTTCTTTCTTTTTCCTTTCCCTCCTGTAAAAGGGTTTTTCAAAACTCCCTTCAAAAGTTCTGAGACTGGTTTCTGAGACCTTGTAAAAACTCAGTGGTGGCAAGACACCTTATCAAAAAATCTGGTTTTGGTTTTTGAGCACCTTATCAAAAGCTCATTGGTGCCCAGGACACCTGATCAACTATTCCTGCAGTGGATTCCTACCTAGGGTGGTAGAAGAGTGGATGTACCCAGGTTGTTGGGGAACCACTATAGATCCTTGTGTCATCTGGTTGCGGTGTGTTTGACTTTGCTGTGTGCTGTGTGATTTCTTAGTTCTTACTTTAGTTTTTATTTCATCACAAGCACCTTACACATATACATAAATTAAGTCTTCCACTGCTTTATAGTTTTAATTGTAAATTATTTTAAAAATACTCTATTCACCCCCCTCTAGAGTTAAGGTAGATCTTTTCCTCACTTTCAATTGGTTTCAGAGGGAGGTTGGTTATTCAACATCTGAATTTTCAACAGTTTGGTTGAACAGGCTAACACCTGAACCAAAAGATCCTTGATAAGATAAACCTTCTATAGAGGATAATTATTCCTTTTTATATTATATTTCCTTTCATACAAAACCGTGGCACAGAACAAAGATTATGCTAGCATCAGACCTCCAGTGTGTAACCTCTCTAAGTTTGCACTTTGGAAGGCAAGGATTAAGCTTTACATGAATTCTATTGATGAGGACATTTTTAATTTTGTTTTGACAGTTCGTCCAAGACCCCCAATGATCACAAGTACAAGTGTTGTTCCACCTCCTTCAGGAACAGATGCAGAAATAAAGAAATGGAAAGTTGCAGATGCAAAGGCTACGAATATCCTTGCTCAGACCATGTCTGATGAGATATTCCAAAAGGTGGCTGAATGCAGTTCAGCAAAAGAGATATGAGAGAAGTTATCTGAAATCTTCTCAGGATCTGCTGATGAAAGGAAGGACAGGAGATCCCATCTAATAAGCCAATATGAGAACTTCAAGAAAGGAGAAACTGAATCAGTGGCTGACATGTACAACAGACTCAGCCTAATAGTTAGTGAACTAAAAACACTGGACAAGGAGATCTCTCTAACTGAACTAAATGACAAGATCCTAATGTGCTTCCCTAGCACTTGGGACTCAAGGATCTTTCCAATCAAGGATGCCAGAAGCCTAACTGAGATTACTACTGAAGCTTTGTTGGGCAAGCTCAAGTCTTATGAGCTTCTCATCAAGAACAGAGAGGAAGAACAAAAGACTGCTTCTCCAGCCATTAGAAAGGAGAAGACCATAGCATTCAAAGCTACAGAAGATCTGCCTGAAGACAAGGTAACATGCAATGAAGAATTGATGAGTTTGCTGGCCAAAAGATTCTATAAGATGGCCACAAAAGATTACAGAAAGAGGACATCCAGAGGGCATGAGAAGCTAAGGTATGACAAGTAAAATAATAAAGAAATAATCTGTTTTGGATGCAGGAAACCAGGCCATATTGTGCCTAACTGTCCAAAAAATCAGAATAAGGACAAGAAGGACAGGAAAGATAGGAGAAAAGATAAGGACTCAAGAGGAAACAACAGCAACAAATCCTCCTCCAATAAAAATAAACATACAAGGAAGGGGTTTGTAGCTGAAAGCTGGAGTGATACTGAAGAGGAATCAGAAGCCTCATCAAGCTCAAGTGATGATGAGGATGATACTGAAGAAAAGGAATTCTGCATGATGGCTATCAATGCCTCTCAGCAAAATTCTGATGTAGAAGAAGGATCAGATTCAGAATCTGAAACTCAAACTGAAGAAGACCAGCTAATAGACTCCTTTGACTTTGACTCAGAGGACTTTAGGTATGAATTTAAGGCACTTTGTTTAGACCTGTTAAAATCTTAGAAAGAAATTATCTCTCTCAGAAATCAATTGTCTGAACATAGCACCTTAAAATCAGACAACCTCAAACTCTCTGAGGAGTTAGAATGCTGTAGGGAGGAGATAGCTTCACTGAAAAGTGAGTTATCCCAGGCAAAGAAGTTTGAAGAATCCCTTAATGGGAGAAGCAACAGACTGATGGACATCACAAGCACAGTGAACTCAAGATTCAACAGTACACTGGGCTTGGGTGCTTCATCCAGCCAACCTATAGTATTAACAACCCCAATTAAATTTATTTCTGATAAAGGAAAGGGTGTTATAGAGGTAGCTATGAAGAATCCAGATTTACCTAAGGAAAATCAAGTTCAACAAAAAATGTCGAACAGAGCTCGACGATCGTCGAACAGAGCTCGGCGATCCAAGGCTGGATCGTCGAACTCAGATCGACGACTTCTGAACTCTTGTATAGTCGATCTTCGAACAGAGCTCGACGATCTGACCCAAGATCGTCGAACTCAGCTCGACGATCGTCGAACGGAGCTCAGAGCTTTGAACCTTCTTTTAGAGGTAAATCTCAAGTCAATCCTAGAAGTCCCTCATCCCAAAGCTTCAACCCTTATACTGAATGGATAGTACCTCCTAGGAGATACCATCCTGAAGGATATAAGAGTAATCCAGGGATGTCTTTCATTTCTAAATTTAAAGGTTGTCAACCTAGACCCAAGGTAAACCGGGTCAAAAACATATAAATAGTTTATGTGCAGGTGAAGACCTATCCAGCAATGAACCAACAATGGTATCTGGATAGTGGGTGCTCAAAGCACATGACAGGGAGTCAGGACAATCTCACATCCTTCAAAGCCAAACTTGGACCCAAAGTGATCTTTGGAGATTCAAACTTTGGTCAAACAAAAGGATATGGTGCTGTTTAGATTGGCTCAGTCACATTCAAGAAGGTGGCTTATGTGGAAGGACTGAAGCACAACCTAATCAGCATCAGTAAACTCTATGATGAAGGATATCAAGTGACATTTAACAAATCCTTATGCAAGATCAAGTCAGAGGATAACACAACAGTGTTAACAGGTAAAAGGAAAGGTAACATTTATCTTGTAGATTTCCTTTCAACCAACATAGATATCTGCTTATTTAATTCAGTCTGCAAACCAAATAATTTATGGCATAAGAGACTAGGACACTTAAACCATAGAACCATTGCTAGGATGTCCAAGGACAACCTTGTTAGAGAACTACCTTCTGGCCCTTATAAGAAGGAAGGACTCTGCAGGGCTTATCAATTAGGCAAGCAAACTAAAAAATAGTTTTAAGTCACTTAATAAGAGTGATTCACCTACGATTTTGTATCTGTTACATATGGATCTTTTTGGACCCATTACAGTACAAAGCTTAGGAGGGAAATCTTACACTTTAGTGATTGTAGATGACTTCTCTAGATTCACTTGGGTATTCTTTCTGAAGAAGAAGTCTGATAACTTTAAATGTTTGACAGATTTTCTCAAATTCATACAGATTGAGTTCAATACTCACATTGTCCTGATCAGAAGTGATCATGGGATAGAGTTTGATTCTCTTCTTATGCAAGAGTTCTGTCAGAGTGAAGGGATCAGGCATACTTTCTCATCTCCTAGAACTCCTCAACAAAATGGGGTAGCTGAAAGGAAAAATACAACCCTAATTGAATCTGCTACTACATTGTTGACAATGCTCACCTTCCTCTATATTTTTGGGCATAGGCAGTAAACACCTCCAACCATGTGTTGAACAGAAGTTTGATACATAAACTGAAGGGCAAGACTCCCTATGAATTGCTCAAAGGGAAGAAACCTAAAGAAGACTACTTCAAAATTTTTGGCTGCATTTGTTATATTCACAATAATGACAAGAAGTATTTAGCAAAATTCCAAGCTAAAGCTGATGAAGGAGTGCTTCTGGGATACTCCATGATCAGTAAAGCTTATAGAGTTTATAATAAAACTTCTCTTAAAATTGAAGAATCTGTTCATGTATCTTTTGATGAGACTAACATGTATTACAAGGAGAAGTCTACTTCTACCATAGAACCAGTGCAGGTACACTCTTTTTCAGAAAATTTTGACAGGTTACACATTGTAGAAAAGGATTCAGTACATTCACTTATCCAACAAAGAGCTGAAATCAGTGAAGATGAAGAGGATACTCAACATCTTGATGTTCAACATCTTGGAGAAAACCATTTTGAAGAGCCAGTTGTTGTTCCACAAGAGGAAACAACAACACAGATTGGTGAATAATCAACACCCCCTGTTGATTTAGTAACAACAAGAGATCACCCAATCTCCCAAGTGATTGGAAATATCTCAGCTGGTGTGCAAACCAGAAATCAGGTCAACCAGAACCTGATGCACACCTGCTTTTTATCTCAAGTTGAGCCTCAATCCATTCAAGATGCAAAACAAGATCCATACTGGATCATTGCTATACAAGAGGAACTACATCAATTTGAGAGGAACAAAGTTTGGGAGCTAGTACCAAGGCCTTAGGATCACTCAATTGTTGGAACAAAGTGGGTGTTCAGAAACAAGTTAGATGATCAAGGAGTTATTGTAAGGAACAAGGCAAGGCTAGTTGCTCAAGGTTATTCTCAAGAAGAAGGGATAGACTATGACCAGACCTTTGCACCAGTGTCAAGGCTAGAGGCCATAAGAATATTCCTTGCTTATGAAGCTCACAAAGGATTCAAGGTTTACCAAATGGATGTGAAGAGTGCATTTCTCAATGGAGACATCAAAGAGGAAGTCTATGTTAGACAACCTCCAGGTTTTATCTCTCCAACTTATCCTGACCATGTTTTCAAACTACATAAAGCATTATATGGTGTCAAGCAAGCTCCTAGAGCATGGTATGAGACCTTAGCATGCTTTCTTCTGAAAAATGATTTTATAAGGGATAGAGTAGAACAAACTCTCTTGATTAGAACCCATAAGTCCCATACCCTACTAGTACAAATATATTTAGATGATATCATATTTGGTTCTATTGATTAAAATTTGTGTAGAAGGTTCTCTAACTTAATGCATTCTAAATTTGAAATGAGTAGCATGAGTGAGCTTTCCTTCTTTCTAGAATTGCAAGTCAAACAACATGCTGAAGGCATATTTATTTCTCAAACTAAGTATGCAAAAGAATTTGTTAAGAAATTTGGTATGTCTGAAGCATCTTGTATGAATACACCTGTGCCTACCAATGCTGTATTAAATACTGATGAACATGGTAAACATATTGATCAGACAACATATAGAGCAATGATTGGCTCTCTATTATACCTTACAACTAGTATACCTGATATAATGTTTGCTACATGTATATGTGCTAGGTTCCAAGTAAGCCCTAGAGAGTTACACCTAACATTAGTTATGAGGATTCTTAAGTATATGGAAAGTTGTCCAAATCTAGGACTCTGGTATCCAAAAGACTCAAGATTTGAATTAACTGGATTTTCAGATGCTGATTATGCTGGATGTAGAGTAGACAGGAAAAGCACCTATGGAACTTGCCAGTTCCTTGGTGACAGACTTGTCTCCTGGTTCTGTAAGAAACAGACATCTGTGTCAACTTCAACTGCTGAAGCCGAATACATGACAGCAGGCAGTTGTTGCTCACAGATTCTGTGGATTCAAAACCAGCTCCTAGACTATGGCTACAACTTAGAAGGATCAAAAATATTTTGTGATAACACTAGTGCTATCTCTATAGCACAAAATCCAGTCCTCCATAATAGGACAAAACATATAGAGATTAGGCTTCACTTCCTAAGAGATAATGTGGAGAAAAATAAAATTGAAATTCAATATATCCCAACTGATTTGCAAAGGGGAGATATTTTCACCAAACCTTTGGATGAAAAGAAACACACCTTCTTCCTAAATCAGTCAGGAATGTTAGATGGAGGAAGTTTAAAATAAATCCCAAGATTTTGAAAATCTAAAAACAGACCAAGACTAGGATAAAAACTTGTATTTTCTAGTGTCTGTAGGTTCTGTTTTGTCTCTGAACTGCGCTCGACGTTTTTCCTAAAAAGCGTCGAATGGAGATCGACGCTTTCCAATAAGCGTCGATCGGAGTTCAGCGTTTTCCAGGCAGCGCTAGGCTATCTTCTTCTGGTCAACGTTTGTCGAACAGAGATCGACGCTCTCCAATGTCGTCGAACGTAGATCGACGATATTAAAGACTCTTCAGATTCCACTAGAAGCCCAGATCGTCGAACGGAGTTCAACGATCCTTCCTTTTCGGCGTCGAACCCTAATATAAAACCATTCTTTTGGCCGTCGTTTTTCTTTTGTGCTTTCATATTCTCTGCAAACTTTTTCGTTCCCTCCAAACTCTACTGCAATTGGTTGTGTTTGTTACTTTTTGCAGGTATACAATGGCCGTGAATGTTGCCGCTCTCGCCAAGATGAAATTTGATAAAGGATTTGATATAGATATGGACTCGTTTGATGGCAGAAATCAGGTTTTCAAAGACATTCTGGAACTCTTCCGAGAATAATAGTTAGTGCACATCATGTCCACCAGGATGAAGATTGTTGCAGATGAGATTAAGGAATGGGTGTTTACAACACATAATCTGGATGAGAATACCCTCGTTGGTACTATCGGCGGGACTCAAGTATCATTATCACCTACTCTTCTAAGTGAAGTATTTCATCTGAGTACTGGAGATGACTCTGTTGAAATGTCGGGAGAAGAATCTGCAAATATGTTAGATAGAATGGGACACTCTGCCGCTAACTCTAGCAAGTTACTGAAAAAGAACTTATCTATTGAGTTTAGATTTCTGGCTGATGTTGTGGGTAAAGTGCGTTTGGCAAAGCACTCAGCTCATGATACTATATCAAGGTATCAGTTCTGTTTGATGGGATCCCTGGTAGATAAGAAACACCAAAATTGGGGAGAAATTTTCTTTGATTTGATAAAGAAGAAAATAAACAAAAGTTTTGTGAACTTTGAGAGGATCTTAGGGGTATTCCTACAGTCAGGGTGCCCTGAATTGCTATTCTCTAATGAGATGCACATCAATGCATCAAAAAGGCTATCC
Organism: Platanthera zijinensis; assembly: GCA_039513925.1. Classification (NCBI taxonomy): domain Eukaryota; kingdom Viridiplantae; phylum Streptophyta; class Magnoliopsida; order Asparagales; family Orchidaceae; genus Platanthera; species Platanthera zijinensis. The sequence goes on from CM077086.1 coordinate 99,935,822, forward strand.
TATGCCCTGTTTGGGAAATGGGATAGGCAGATAATTAAGCCTACCAGGACTACCAATACTTCAGGCACAAGGACTATTGTAGTCTCTTCCCCTCAGGCTCCTGCCCTCATTGAGGAATTGCCTGCCTCCACCTCCTCTCCTCCTTCTCCACCTCCTACTATTTCTACCTCCACCTCCACATCAACCATCTCCACATCCATCTCTTCCCCCATTACCATTTCATCACAAATCTCACCTCCAGCCACCTCAGAACAATTCCATCCACTCCACTACTATCCACCTCTTGACATTCCATCCTTCAACATCTTGAAAGACTCCTTCATGGATGCTTCAACTTCCTCACCTGCTGAGCTTACCTCTACCTCTTCATATCAACAAATCCTGCATAATATTCTTACTCAACCATCCTTCACACCATCCATCTCCACACCCATAACATCTATCTCCACCATCCCAATCTCTCAACCAACCATCCTACCATCCACAATACCATCTACCACAGTTCATCCATCACCAGCCCAAACCATTCCATCCTCCACCTCTACTCAAGTCACAATTGAGCAAGTGGATCTATCAGCTTTGGCAGATAAGCTATATGGGATACTGGCCCCCAAGCTAGTAAGCCTGCTGGAGACCTCCATGGCTCCACTCCTAAACTCAATAAAGGAGCTATCTGACAGGCTAACGTCTCTCTCCTCTCCTCAGGCAATCCCTTCCGTGGGGTGCCTTGATCCAGTTATCACTGAATCATTGCAGGGGGAGATGCCCTATGAAGCTTAGGTAGTGCCTGCTGCTCCTGAGGAATTGCTACTGCCAGAGATTTCTACTCCAACCCCAGTACCAGTACTCACAGTTGACTTCAGGTCACTGTTGTCTGAATTTGATTCTCTTCCCAGAAGCTGCTTATAAACTCAGGGAGTTGAAGACCTTACTAAAGACATTGTGCCTATTACTGTCTTTGATCCCAGCCTGATTATCTCTTATATAAATTCGCTTAAGGCTGTGGAAGTTTCTGCTTGTGTTGCTGCTGCTGCTGAAGTTGTTGAATCTACTGATATTGATATGTTGCCTGCTGATCCTGTTGATGCTGCTGCTACTGTTGAACTTGCTGTTTTTCTAAAAGAACCTGTTGTTTCTGAAGTTCCTTCTGCTCCTACTACTGCTACAATTGTATCTGCTCCTGTTCTGTCTGCTGAGAAGTCTAAACAAAGAGAAGAGTTTATAAAAAGTATTGATGATCTATATGACAGACCCCAGAGTTTAGAAAGTGATCAATTCAACACTTACTCTGATGATTCTGCTGGCACCATTGCCAAGAAAAGGAAAGCCAGAAGCAAAGCAATGATGAGAGTCCCTCCTGCTCAAGCCAAAGATGAAAATGATATACCATATTACATTTTGCATGATTGTCAGATAACAGAGCCTTGGATGCAATACTCTAAGAATCAGCTAAAGGCTATGAAGAAAATAAGAAAGCTTGACAAATATGAGAAAGGATCTTCCCAGTTTCCTCCTCCTCCTCCTCTAGACTCAGGATTTGGTGGAGGCTCAGCTTTTCAATCATCTGCTTCAAAGCACAGTTCTTCTCAATCTTCTCAAAGATATCAACCCAGAGGTCAACATCAAAGAGGCTATCATTCTAGAAGAGGTTAGTACAGAGGAAATAAGAGAGAGTACAGAACTTATTCCAGACAACAAAGGGAAGGAAAAGGTCCTATTGTTTCTACTCAAGGCCCTTTCCCTTACAAGCTTAGAGATTCAGTTGTCACCAGGACTCATACTGATTCAGAATCTATCAATAGATATGAACCTCCAGTCCCTTTTGAAGATCCTGAAAATAACCCAGTGTCATGGACTGCCAGAATGAAAGTGCATGCTGCACTATATCAAATGAAAAAAGCCAATGAGCAAGGCAAATACATTTCCAACATTACAACCCTATCTGATCAAAGAAAGACAGAGTTAGAGAGATATTCTTCAAGAAAATTCTTTAATCCAGAAAGTTATATGAAGCTGTACCCTGAGGTTATAGTTCCAAGGCATAGATCCCAAACCTCCTTAGGTGTAGATGATGACAGAAGATCAAAGAAATAAGCCCTCAATCCTAACAGGGAAATTCTGTTTAAAAAGGGAAATGAGAAGAAGTGATTTCTGTAAGCTGAACAAACACCTATCTTAAACTATTTGCTGATATTCTATCTGTGATCTGCAATGCTGCTATGCCTTGTTAGTTTAGCTTTTGCTTTGTCTGTATGCTTATTTATTTCCTATTTTATCTTGTAAATAGTAATCCAAACCAAAATAGGGGGAGATTGTTGGAACACCCTATTACTAATTTTGTCAAGGATTGCTATGTCTTAAGGGAATTGGTTTGACCTAATTGTATAGTTGAAAATGTCAAATTAGAATGAGTCTAAGGGTTAGAACTTAGGTTTGAAGCTGCCCCCAAGACCATTCAAAGATCAGGATTCAGTGCTGAGACTAAGGCAATTTTCGTCGAGCTCAGGTCGACGAAATGTCGAACTCAATTCGACATTCTCTGAGCTCAATTTTGCAAGTCGTCGAACTCCGGTCAACGATCTTCGAGCTCAGATCGACATTTTGTCTTCAGCTATTTTCCAAGTCGCTAAGCTCAGTTTGACGATCGTAGAGCTCAGGTCGACGTTTTATGTCTCTAGTATAAATCCAATCTCTGAGCTCAGGTCTACGATAGCTGAGCTCAGGTCGACGATTTTTGTGAGAGATCGACGCTTTCAGAATTCAAATTCAAGAATAGTTTTGGAATTCTTTCAGAGTTATTTCCTGCATTTATTGCAAAGGATTATGTAGCTGTTTCAAGCAATCTGGAGCAAGTTTCAAGGAAGGCTAAAAGGAATGTTACTTAGGACTTTCCCCAGAGACAGTTGTCATTTATGGAAGTCATTTATGACTGAGTAACGACCATCTAAGTCAGAATCTGATATACTCCTATAGAATATGTTTTTGACAACATAACAGATCGATACAACAAGATAGGCAAGAGATATACAGGATCATTGGATTGAGAAAAAGAGTTACAGAAGAGAGATCAAAATATACTCTGATCAAGAACTCATCTTCTGGAACTTACAGATTCACTTAGTCAAAATCTTCAAGAACACAAGAAAGTTTTCTGTGGAGGAAATCATCTGCTCCTCCAAATCCTCAAGTGTTCAAAAGCTTTAACATCAAGGACTCCAGACATCTCACATTTCAGCATCTGCTGAAATCATCTTTTGCTGGAGATCTGAAGCACCTGAAGACCTATCACCCTAGAAAAGCTCACCTTCCTGAACCTTACAGATCTTAGGGGGAGCTTTAGCTTCATCTTCCACTTGTCTTCTCTCAGACTGTTGACAGAGAAGAATAACTCAACTCTTTCTTTCTTTTTCCTTTCCCTCCTGTAAAAGGGTTTTTCAAAACTCCCTTCAAAAGTTCTGAGACTGGTTTCTGAGACCTTGTCAAAATTCAGTGGTGGCAAGACACCTTATCAAAAAAATCTAGTTTTGGTTTTTGAGCAACTTATCAAAAGCTCATTGGTACCCAGGACACCTGATCAACTATTCCTACAGTGGATTCCTACCTAGGGTGGTAGAAGAGTGGATGTACCCAGGCTGTTGGGGAACCACTATAGATCCTTGTGTCATCTGGTTGCTGTGTGTTTGACTTTGCTGTGTGTTGTGTGATTTCTTAGTTCTTTCTTTAGTTTTTATTTCATCACAAGCACCTTACACATATACATAAATTAAGTCTTCCACTGCTTTATAGTTTTAATTGTAAATTATTTTAAAAATACTCTATTCACCCCCCCCCCCCCTCTAGAGTTAAGGTATATCTTTTCCTCACTTTCACAACTTGTTTCTGAACACCAACTTAGTGCCTATGATCAGTTGGCCTTTTGGTCTTGGAACCAAAGTCCATACTTTACACCTTTCAAATTGATTAAGCTCCTCTTGCATAGCAATGATCCAGTGGGGATCTAGCTCAGCATCTTTTATGGTGAGGGGCTCAATTTGTGAAAGGAAACAAGCATGCATCACATCCTGTCTTAATTTATGTCTTGTTTGCACACCAGCTGATATATCACCAATCACTTGAGATGTAGGATGATCTCTAAGTGTGACAAGATTAGTAGGTGGGATGTGATCTTCAACAACAGTTTGGATTAATTCCGCTTGTGGAATGGGATTAACTGTTGGTGGTACAGCAACTGCTTCCACAAAGTCTTCATCATTGTCTGAATCAGTAATATGAAGAGTTGATAGAAGGTGAATCTCTTGAGTGAGATCCTTGCATAACTCAGGTACCTGTAATGATTTTGAGGAAGGAGAAGTATTCTTCTCCTTGTAAAACATTTTTGACTCATCAAAGGAAACATGCACAGATTCTTCTATTTTTAAAGTTGATTTGTTAAACACCCTATAAGCTTTGCTTACTTGGGAATATCCAAGAAAAATTCCCATTGAAGCTTTTACTTCAAACTTTCTAAGGTATTCTTTGTTGTTATTGTGAATGTACACTACACAACCAAAGACTCTAAAATAGTTAATTTTAGGTTTCTTTCCTTTAAGTAATTCGTAAGGAGTTTTACTCTTAAGCTTATGTATTAGACTTTTGTTCAAAACATAAATAGTTGTGCTAACAGCTTCTGCCCACTAAGAGAGAGGCATGTTAGCATCTGCCAACAATGTTCCTGCAGCTTCAATTAGTGTTCTATTTTTCCTTTCCACTACCCCATTTTGTTGAGGAGTTCTAAAAGCAGATAAGCTATGTTTGATACCTTCTTTCTTACAGAATTCTTGCATGAGAAGAGACTCAAACTTAGTACCATGATCACTTATGATCAAGGCAACATGAGTAGAACACTCAGTCTGCACACATAACAGAAAGTCTGTAAGAACTTTGAAGTTATCATCCTTTGTTCTAAAAAAGAACACCCAAGTGAACCTAGAGAAATCATCTACAATCACTAAAGTGTAAAATTTCCCTCCTAGACTCTGTACCTTTATTGGGCCAGAAAGGTCCAAGTGCAATAAATACAGGATTCTAGGTGAATCACTCTTATTTACAGATTTGAAAGAATTTTTTGTTTGCTTGCCTAATTGACAAGCCCTGCATAGACTCTCCTTCTTGTAGGGGCATGAAGGTAAACCTCTAACAAGGTTATATTTAGATAACCTAGATATATTCTTGAGGTTAACATGGCTAAGCCTTTTATGCCATAATGTGTTATTATTGGTTACTTCATTAAACAGGCAGATTTCAGATTGAGTTGAATTAAAATCTACTAAGTAAATGTTACCCTGTCTAATGCCTACTAACACTACATTACTATTTAAAGTAATATTGCAAAGAGTGTCAGTGAATGATACCTGATAACCTGCATCACATAACTAGCTTACTGAGATTAAGTTGTGCTTCAGCCTAGTTACATATGCAACCCTTTTGAATGTCACTGCTCCAATGGTAAACTTACCATATCCTTCTGTTTAACCACAGCTGGAATCCCCAAAGATCACCTTTGGTCCAAGCTTGGCCTTGAAGCTTGACAGATTGTTTTTGTTTCCTGTCATATGTTTGGAACATCCACTATCCAAATACCATTTGTCTTTAGTAATTGGATAGGTCTTCACCTGCAAAATAAACAGTTAGACAATGTGGACCCATACAACCTTGGGTCCATTATTCTTCACATAATTAAAACTTGAAATGAAAGAATAAGCAGGCTGAGGTTTATATCCTAAGGGGTAGGATCTCCTAGGTGGAATACTCCATGCAGTTGATGGGTCAATGAACCTAGTGTTTCTATTTACCTTAGTGTTTCTAAGGTTCTGATTATTATTTTGAAAATCATGTTCAGATCGTCGATCAACGTTCGATGATCGATGCCCAGATCGTCGAGTATCGGTCGACCATTGGGCCTGCGATCGTCGAGCATAGTTCGACGATTTTTGTATTTCTTTAAATTTCTGTTTTCTCTTTTCTCTCTTAGCCTTATTTAAAGCTTTGTTAACTTGATTTACTTGCTCAGTATTCTTTATTCCTTCAGCTGAAATAAAGTTTACTGGGGGTGGAAAAATGGTTTTTCAGAATAATGGGGGGTTCACTTGGTGAAGCTCATAAGCCTAGCTTATTGTTACCTGTCCTAGTGTTTGACATGCTAGTAATCTCTAGCAACTTAAGACTTCTACTTTTAAGAGATTCTTCTAATCTTTTAGATTTGGCTAGTTCAGTTTTAAGAAATTTGATTTCTTCAGTAGATCTAGTGAGTTCAGCTTCTAGCCAAGCATTTTCACTAGATAGGGATTCTGATTCAGCTATCTTATTTCAAAGCTCCTTAATTTCCTTCTCTTAGCTAATTAAATCTAAACAGAGATATTTAAATTCAAATCTAAATTAAACAGAAGTAAAATCATAAGAAGACAATACCTGATCTTCAGTAGGCATTTCTTCTTCATCAGAATTTTCTGCAGCTGAATGATTTCTGCAAGCATCAATTGCCATTAGGTAAATTTCTTTTGCCTTCTTCTCTTCCTCATCTTTACTGGAGCTTAAGGAGGAAGATTCCTCATCAGTATCACTCCAGGTTTCAGCCACAAATCCTTTATCCTTCTTCTTGTTTTTGTAGGAGGAGGACTTGTAATGGTTCTTCTGATATTCTTTGTCTTTTTTCTTCTCCTTGTTCTTTTCCTCTGGACACTCAGGTAGAATGTGTCTAGGTTTCCTGCAGCCATAACATATAAGTTCTTTAGCTGGTGTTCTGTCATACCTTGGCTTGTCTTCATATCTAGAAGACTTCTTTTTGAAGTCCTTTCTGCCCATTTTTAGAAATCTTTTGGCAAAGAGTGCCATTAGCTCCTCATTTGATTAGCTTCCTTCAGATGCATAAACAGCCTTTAGAGCAAGAGTTTGCTCTTTCCTGGTAGGAGTGGGAGTCTTGGCTTTAGCTTCAACTTCCCTGGTCTTCAGTACTTGCTCAAATGATTTGAGCTTGCCAAGGAGAGCTTCAGTTGAAATCTCAGTTGTACTTCTGGACTCTTTGATGGGCCAGATCCTGAGATCCCATGTGCTGGGGAAGCACATCAATATTTTGTCATTGACTTCTGTCAATGTGATCTCTTTATCAAGGGTTCTCAGCTCATTGATTATGGAGCTGAGCCTGGTGTACATTGCATCAACTGATTCTGCTTCAGTCTTCTTGAAATTCTCATATTGGGATGTGAGGTTGGACCTTCTATCCTTCCTCTCATCAGCTGAACCAGCTACAATGTGGTTCAGTGAGTCCTACATGGCTTTTGCTGAGGTGCAATCAGCCACTTTCTTGAATGTTTAATCAGACATGGTCTGAGCTAGAATGTTAATAGCTTTTGCATCAGCTATTTTTGCTTTCTTGTAAACATCATTATAGTCAGGAGGTGGCACTGCACTAAGATTTGTTGAAGTTGTAGCAGTAGTTGCGGCAGGTGGTGTTGGTGGTCCTATAAAAAAAGAAGAAAATATATCTTCATCAATAGAATTAATATACAGTCTGATTCTTGCCTTCCAGATGCTGAACTTAGCTAAGGTTCATACTGGAGGTCTGGTGCTAGAATAATCCTTGTACTGGGTCATGAAGTGAATATCTATAAACTTGGTATCTAATTAGATCTTGTGACTCAGGTGTTAGCCTGTACAGTCAGTCAACCTCCCTCTGATACCAATTGAAAGGTAGGATATATACAACTCTAGGGGGGGTGAATAGAGTATTCAAAAATATGACAATCTACTCAACTCCCTTAGAGTTAATTTACGGAATAAGTAAATAGATATATGAAACCCTAGAGCCTAACACAAGGTGAGGTGCACAAGGAAAAGCTAACTGTAATTACAGTTTGAGCTTTAGTCCTAACACAGCAACTAGCAATCCTAGGTAGTTCTAGTCACAACCACAGTGCAGTAATTAAAATAAGCAACACAGACAACACAAGAAGATTTATAGTGGTTCCCTCTCAATAGGTACATCCACTCCTCTACCACCCTGGTAGGAATCCATTACAGGTTTTTGTTCAGGTGCCCTGCCACCAACTGATCTGATTCAGTTAGATCAAGTAAACCCTTTGAGCTTTTGATCAGGAGCTCAAAATCCAACACAGGTTTTTGCTAAGGTGCCCTGCAACCAAGGTTCACTTTTGAAGGGAGTAATAACCCTTTGTACAGGAGGTTGAGAGAGTTAGAATGTCTTCTCTATTGTTAAACAAAATTAGAGAAGCTAGATGGTTGGACTGAGCTATAGAAAGCTCTGAAGGAATCAAAGCTCTCCCTGGATTAGAGAATATCCAGGAAGAAGCCTTGTTTCAGGGTGCAGGTTCTCTTTTGAACTCTTGACAGAGAATATCTGTTTGTCTTGAGGTTCTTGAAGGAGCAGCTTGAAGAAGACTCTTGATGTGGAATGGTTGTTCTTCTTCAACATCTTTTCTTTCTTCTTCTTCTTCTTGAAGCTCTGAGTATGAATGATCCTGTAAGCAGGATGAACTCAGGATTGAAGAAGAGTGCTCTGAAGAGAGTTGTTCTACACTTATTCTTGTTGTTGAATCTGTGTATCTGTGTATATGAATATCTGTATATTAACTTCTCTCACTAGCTCTTTATATATCAGCCTTTGTAACGGCTTCTATCTTTCTCTTGATTTGAATATTGTCTTCTTCTGAGATCTGAGATCTGGCCTGCAAATAACGCATAGTACAAATAGCCTGCATAAGGACATCCTATAAAGAGATAAAGCTTTCTTAGAAGCTGCTTATCCATTCTGCAAGTCCAAAAGATATTATAGAAAGTCACATCAAAAACAAAATCTTTACGGCCAGAGAAAGTCATCTGTGTCTAACGGCTATAAAGGACATCATGGCAGATAAAACACAATGATTTTTCAACTAATAGGACAAAATACTTTGTCAGATAGAACTTGACTTATGCATAAAGAATAAGGCAAAGATTGCCTTGATATGTAAGTATAAAATCAATGAAATAATCTTTAATAAAATAAGCCAGATATATAAGAAATAAATCACAGAATAGAAAGAGTACACAATCACTAAATGCAGACAAAAAGATATTCGAATGAATCACAGAGATCGTCAAACTCTCAGAGCAGATAGTCGAACTATCAGAACAGATAGTCGAACTAGAAGAAATCTTTCTGGGAAAAAGGAGTCGAGCATGACTCGACGATCGACGATACTGATACCACAGATCGTCGAGCTAACAGAGTTGAACTAACTCAGAGATAGTCGATCTGCTGATAGACGATAGTCGATCAACTGATAGACGATAGTCGAGCGGCGTTCGACTATAGTCGAACTAAAAAAAACACTTAACCAGAAAATAGATAAACAATAATTCTATACAACTAATAGGATCTAACCTAAATCTAGCCTTTGACCATAGATAAATCTTGGGTCAAGAAACTAATTGAGAAGACTTAACTCAAATCCAAACTAGGGTACCAACAATCTCCCCCTATTTGGGTCAAGTCTCTCAAAACAAAAAGAAAGCTATAAATAGATATAAAAACAACAATAACCTGTTAGGATCAACGAGTACTACAATGCCAGGGCTCAAGAAGGATGTGGCACTATATGTGGATAAATGTCTAACTTGCGCCTGAGTAAAGGCGGAGTGCCAAAAGCCAGGGGGACTCTTGAAATCCTTGCCTATTCTGGAATGGAAGTTCGATGACATATCAATGGACTTTGTGCATGGCTTGTCAAGGTCACAGAAGGGAAATGATGCCATCTGGGTGATCGTAGATCGGTTAACAATGGTATCACACTTCATTCCGCATAGAAAAGATGATTCGGTGGAGAAACTAGCAAAGCTGTATGTGGATAATATAGTCAGACGACATGGTGTGCCTCGCAACATCGTGAGTGATCGAGATGGACGTTTTACGTCCAATGATTGTAGGTTGGTACAGTAGATATTTGGGACTAGATTGAAGTTCAACACAGCCTTCCATCCGCAGACGGATGGTCAGACCGAGAGGGTCAACAGAACTATGGAGGACATGCTTCGCATGTGCGTTCTAGATTTCAGAAAGCATTGGGAAGACCACCTGTATCTGGTGGAATTTGAGTACAACAATAGTTACCAAGCTAGTATACAGATGTCACCCTTCAAGGCCCTATATGGTAGGAAGTGTTGCATGTCGTTGTCGTGGCTAGATACGGGTGAGGCAAGGTTATACAAGAAGCAGGAGGTGGAGAGTGCTACTTCCTTGGTGCGGATCCTTCGAGAGCATTTGCTGATCGTTCAGGATAGACAAGCTAAGTAATACAATGCCAAGCTTCAGAACGTGGAGTTCACAGTCGGCGATTGAGTGTACTTGAAGATAAAGCCGTTAAAGGGCGGGTCACTGGTACGATGCTTGAAGAAGCTGAGCCCGAGATACCTTGAACCATTTGAGATTCTGGAGCGGATCGGCGAAGCAGCTTATCGTCTGAGGCTATCAGTGGAGTTGAGTGGTCTACACGATATATTCCACATTTCAGTGTTGCGGAAGGCGGTGCAAGAGCCTTCGCAGGTGATCGCAGTTGATCAAGTGCCGGTGGACGAAGGGTTGACGACTAAGGTCAAGCCTGTTCGTATTGAAGACTTTGAGGTTAAGCGACTCCGTAACAAGGAGATCGGGATTGTCAAGGTCCGTTGGGACAATTGCGGTCATTAGGAGCTCTCTTGGAAATGGGAGCAGACCATGCTGGAGGAGTACCCAGAGTTATTTCACTCATGTAACGCTTTTTATTTTGTCTATCTTTCCTTTGGTAATTTCGTGGACGAAATTCTTCTAAGAGGGAAAGAGTTGTAACGCCCCGAAACTCAAAAGGGTGACGGGTGGCATTTTGATCCAAATCTGGGTTTTAGTAGAGGTGACATGACCTGGGACACGGGCGTGTCCTAGGGCGTGTCGTGCTCGGGTTCGGCGTTGGTCGCGTGGTCGACAATTTTGGATTCAACGATCGTCAGGGGGGTGAACACGGCCTGTGACACGGGCGTGTCCCAGGGCGTGTCAGTCACTCAGATCCTTTCACTCAACGATCGTTGAGTGAGGGACGCATTGCCTGAGCCAAGGCGTGTTCGGGTCCTACACGGGCGTGTGAAATTCGACACGGGCGTGTCGAATACCAGTGTCCTCCTCGAGTCATGTGGAGGTTGGTGCTTAGGTAGTTACACGGCATGGGACATGGGCGTAGGACACGGGCGTGTCTAGCAAACGGCATGTGACACGGGCGTGTCACATGGCTGTGTTGTGCTCGGGTTGTTTTGGACCTGTGTCGTTGAGGGAACATGCTTAGCTACACGGGCGTGTACTGGCTGACACAGGCATGTCGAGCCTGACACGAGCGTGTAGGTTGCCCGTTTTCTTTTCGGGGCTCGATGGTTTCGACGACGAATGGGTGACAGGGCCCTGAACACGGGCGTGTCGGAACCCGTGTTCGATTCAGGTTTTGGAAATTCGGGCTGAATCTCAGCCGTTCGTTTCCTTTTTTGGATCTGATGGTTCAGGCTCTTCCCACCTGAGGGTTAAGGCCAGTTCAGGGGTGTAATGTAAGACCCCCCTCTCGGAACACAATACACAGCATGAGAGGGGTCTTATGCTCAGAACAGCCGCCTTGCGGTAACACTAACACTCGGGTCAGCCTGTGCCACAAGACGCCTATCCTGCCGGTTTCAACCAATATCAACATATAAATGCCAACCCAACTATAATAATAAAAGAAGTCAACCCACACCAAGCATAAGTCCATAAGTACAGTAAAAGAGAAGCTAAACAAGCTTCTACATAATCAGAGTACGTAAATAGAATTCCCCGAAGGGCTACAACAAAATCTCTCTCACTCACATCTGTAACCGACGGTACCGTCCCCTCAGGCCCTGTTGTCCTGGCCTGGCTGTCCAGCTGCATTGCCAGCTGCTCCACCTGCGGGGTTTCCTCCTAAAAAGGAAGACGTAGCAACCGTTAGTTATAAAGACTAAGTGGCTTCACATCCGCTCCCCCGACGACTCCTCGGCACCAGGCAGAGAAAGGAACATGTACAATATATATAAAATAGTAGTACAAACGGGTGAAGTAAGTATACAAATCATAAGTAGCAATAAAAGTAGTGTATAAATGAACAAGCTATTATTCTACAATTCTACAATCTACAGCAGCAAGAGAGTATAATGTTATAACAGTAAGTAACTCAACTTATATGGATGCCCATACAAGCATATAAGTTTAGGGTCGTTAAGCAATAAGTAACTCATCGTATAGGAGTGCCCATACAAACTTATATGATTAGGGTCTTGTGTATGCAATGAAGTGCAATGCTATGTATGCAATGCAATGACACACCCATGATCAAGCACATGCAATCGCTATGTCGACACAGACTTATAGTTCCCACTATTCGAGCAGGTAGCTAACCTCTCAGGCGTCAACTGTCGTGGCCAAACAGTGACAGTAGAGAGGGCAGCTCCACTACTAGGCTGGTCTCCACACTACCTGACCTAGGCCTCCGTACGCCTCAATGCTAAGAACACAATATCGGAGCTCACATGCGTACTATGGCTCAGCGGGTTCTCTTGGGTAAATGTGCACCAAGATTCTAGCCCCGAACTGGCCTATGCGTGACACGGAAGGAGCCTCAGAAATGAACACGAGGACCAAGCCCAACCGTTCACTTGGCACGGAAGGAGCCTCGGGACGTGAACACCGAGGACCAAGCCCAACCGTCCAAGGTCTAGCTGTCAACTTCCATCACTGTGACGATTGGCGAGCCCGTAGACCTGCCATACTATCCTTAACCCGGGATTACGACACCACGTGTCGACTCACACCACATGCAATTCCTCAATATCGTGGCATGGAAGGAGCCTCGGGAGGTGAACACCGAGGACCAAGCCCAACCATCCATCAAATACGGGAAGAGGCTCGGGACGTGAACACCGAGGGCCAAGCCCAACCGTCCAAACTTTACTCATCTCAATCCCATTCCATAGTGACGGGCAACACCGCACTTGTTACTTCCATAATGCTACACGTAGGGAGACGACACTCTAAGCATTGGATTACTAATTCCCTTTTTATCCATTCAACATACTGTTGGGTTTCTCTATAAGGTTGGCACAACACTTGTGCACGCAGTGGAAGTAATAAAATCTAGAACAACCCAAAAGAGATTGGATCGGGCCATGAATGTTGAATCAAGAAGTTAACAAAAATTAGGCAAAAATTACCTTGATGGCGTTGAGTCACAACTCAACGAAGATGCTCCAAATGAGATTCCTTGTCGGTGGCGAGTTCCACGTAGAATAATATCTACGTCTCTGTAGAAATCCACACGAGCGGGAGAACCCCGATCTTCGTCGCACGAAGGGTCGGGAAGAAGATCAGTCGCACCTTTGCACTTCCCACGGACTGCTAGGTCCGCGTCAGGGAAAGAAAGACCAACGACAGTCGCCGGAGAGGAGGTGGTCGGCGGAGCGAACAGCCGGCGGCGGAACTTTTCCGTCCGGCGGAATCGGGAGATCGGCGGAACTTTTTCCGTCGGGTTCTATTCGGCCGCAAAAACAACGCGCACTTTTCCCAAAACCCTAAGTCCCTATTTATAATAAAAGTATAAACAGACCTAAAGTATCGCTATCCGCAGACCACACAGCATAGGGTCACAGAATCATTCGTTGAGAATGAGTTCCAGGTTCGACGAGAATCAGATCCAGAATCGATGAGAATCAAGGACAACTCTAGACGAATCAGCCTTAGTCGTCGAGTCATACTTGACGGCTCTCGACGATTCTCGTCGACCGGCGGTCGACGAAAATCGTCGAACGGCGATCGACGATATTTGTCGAATGGCGGTCGACGACATTCATCGACCCGTGTTTAACGACAATCGTCGAGCGGTGGTCGACGATAATCGTCGAGCGGCGTTCGACGATCATCGTCGAGCCGCGTTCGACGATAATCGTCGAGCCGCGGTCGACGATAATCGTCGAATGGCGGTCGACGATATTCGTCGACCCAGCCATAGTCGTCGAGTCATACTCGACGACTCTCGCCGAAACAACCTTAGTCGTCGAGTCAAACTCGACGACTCTCGTCGAAACAGTCTTAGTCGTCGAGTCAAACTCGACGACTCTCGACTAACCATTCTAAATGAACTTTCTTGGCAACGATTGCCGGACCCCCATACTTTATGGTGATTTGTAACCTTTACCAACACAGTCAATCTTCCAACTTCTCCACTGCTCTTATGTGCGACCCTGCAGGCTCATATCGCGTTGGCAGTGAGATTACATGTTTGACCACTTCTAGATCACCATGGTAACTCCAACAGTCTCCCACTTGATCTTGAAAGTATCAAACCAAAAACCTCACAAACAATGAGCGGCATCTAGCAATGCATCATTGCTCCCCAAGTAATAAGAGTTCATAACTCATAAGCCTTCATGACCAATGTTCCAGCGTTGTCTTTGTCCCTTTGTCCCTTACATCCGGAAAGAACTAGAGGCATGGACCGTGTAACCCTCATAATAGCTCAATCCATGTTTCTTGATCTAGAACGGACTTCCAGAGAATGATGAGTCCAATATCACATACTGACTCAACCAAGCATTGCCATGCATTTCTCAGTCCAGTTCCATCAAGGGGCCCATGGATGCAACTCCTATCATATAGGAGGACAAATCCCATATCTGCTCACACACAAACACCCAAATGATTCGTAACGTACCCAACAACCACCCTTATCGTCAACCTTTCTCAAGGAAGACTTTAGATGGCATCAAAGCACGCTCTTCCTCACTTGATGAATGCTGCGACTTAAGGTTAAAGGACCACAACACCATTGCAAATAGAGACCTACTTGTGACACGATTAGATAACAATCCACAAAGTAGTCTCAGGATGGGTCTGTCCAGTACAACTTGTTCATTAACAAGTACCCATGTGATGACTTGATATCACAATATCATGACCTGTGAGAACTGGTCATCAGACAATGCACATTCCAGTCTTATGGTATCATCATCACCCTTAGTTTCTATGACGATACAACGACCAGGGACCTTTTAAGAATGAAGCTTCAAATAAATCGTAGGCTCTCACATTCAAGTCACGTACTTGATGTCCTATGGAAGCGAACACTCTAAGGGTATTTATTATGTTATAATTTAACTATCACATAGAAAAATCACAATAAAAGAACTTGCCATTAATTGTAAAAAGAAACATTTGGCACACAATTCATCATATGAATGAACAATAAACAGCCAACAGAATATAGGTTTACATGCAACCAAAAAGACTCCCACTAGAGTTGATCACTTAGGTATCGCATACCCATTGATCTAGTATGACCATCATGCTTTCTCTGTGCGAGAGGCTTTGTCAGTGGATCGCCAATATTCTCCTCAGTCGGCACTCTGCAAATGTTCACATCTCCTCGTTCGACAATCTCACGAATTAGATGGAACCGCCGAAGTATGTGCTTGGAGCGCTTATGGGATCTAGGTTCCTTAGATTGTGCAATTGCACCATTGTTATCACAGTGGAGAACTACGGGACCAACAATGCTAAGAACTACATCAAGCTCGCCGATGAATTTCCTAATCCATACAGCCTCCTTCGCTGCGTTAGCGGCAGAGATATACTCGGCCTCAGTTATAGAATCAGCAACTGTCTCTTGCTTGGAACTCTTCCAGCTCACAGCTCCTCCATTAAGGCAAAACACAAACCCTGACTGAGACTTTGAATCATCTCTATTAGTTTGGAAGCTAGCATCAGTGTAACCACTTACAACGAGCTCTTCCTCTCCACCATACACCAAGAACACACCTTAGTCCTTCTCAAGTACTTCAGGATATTCTTGACTGCAATCTAGTGACATTCACCGGGGTCTGACTGATACCTTCTAGCCATGCTCAAAGCAAAGGAGACATCGGGTCAAGTAGATAACATTGCATACATGATTGATCCAATTGCCGAAGAATATGGAATCAACTTCATGCGGTCCTTATCTTAACAAGATTTTGGACACTGGTCCTTAGAGAGATTCACACCATGAGACATGGGTAAAAATCCTTTCTTGGACTCAAGCATATTGAACCGCTTCAACACCTTTTCAATGTATGTACTCTGGGTCAAACCCAACAAATTCTTCGATCTATCTCTATAGATCTTAATACCGAGTATGTAAGTCGCTTCACCCAAGTCCTTCATAGAAAAGCAGTTCCCTAGGTTGTTCTTAATAACTTTTAGGGTAGGAATGTCATTCCCAATCAAAAGTATGTCATCTACATAGAATATCAGGAAGACAACAATGCTCCCACTGATTCGCTTGTAAACACAAGGCTCATCTTCATTCTTGATGAAACCAAACTCTTTGATTTTCTCATCAAAACGAAGATTCTAACTTCGAGAGGCCTGTTTCAGTCTATAGATAGACTTATTCAGCTTGCATATTTTAATGGCTTCATTTGGGGATACAAAACCCTCGGGTTGTGTCATGTACACTTCCTCAAGGAGGTTTCCATTAAGGAAAGCCGTTTTGACATCCATCTGCCAGATCTCGTTATCATAATACGCAGCAATAACAAGCAATATGCTTATGGACTTTACCATGGCAACAGGGGAAAAGGTCTCATCATAGTCAATACCATGAATTTGCTTGAAACCCTTAGCCACCAGTCGCCCTTTGAATGTGTGTACATTCCCATCCATATCGGTCTTCTTCTTGAATACCCATTTGCACCCTATGGGTCGTACCCCTTCAGTTGGTTCCACCAAGTTCCAAACTTGGTTTGCATACATGGAGTCCATCTCAGATTTCATAGCCTCAAGCCATTTGTCGGAGTCCGGTCCATTCATAGCCTCTTGGTAGGTTGTTGGTTCATCATCATGATCCATAAGCAACACATTACCTATTTGAGACTTGAGAAATCCATATCTCTCAGGCTAAAACCTCGATCTACCAAATCTACGTAGGACTTGTGTTTCTTGAGCAGGTTCTCTAGCTACAATATCGTGTAGCCCTGTCTCAGAATCCAATTCCGGTTCATTCACTACTTGTGATTCTTGAACTTCTTCAAGTTCTACCTTTTCAATCTTTCTTGATAAGAACTCATTCTCCAAGAAGACGCCAGTCCTTGCGACAAACACTTTGCCCTCAGATGGTAGGTAAAAGTAATACCCTTTCGTTTCCTTAGGATATCCCACGAGATAACATTTATCCGATTTGGGTTCCAGTTTGTCAGGCATTTGACGTCGCATGTATGCCTCACAGCCCCAAATTTTAATGAACGACATACTAGGACGCTTCCTAGTCCATATCCCATATGGTGTCTTCAGAACTGTTTTTGTTGGAGCGCGATTCAGTGTCATTGCTGCAGTCTCTAAAGCAAAACCCCAAAAGGAAACAGGTAAGTCTGCATGACTCATCATCGAACGTACCATGTCTAACAAAGTACGATTTCTCCTCTCAGATACACCATTATGCTGTGGTGTTCTAGGTGGAGTGAGCTGTGATACAATACCACACTCTTTCAGATGATCACGGAACTCATGACTCAGGTATTCGCCACCTCGATCAGATCAGAGTGCTTTAACCCTTTTACCCAACTGGTTTTCTACTTCTTTCTTGAACTCTTTAACTTTTCAAAGGTCTCGGATTTGCACTTCATAAGATACACATATCCGTATCTACTGGAATCATCAGTAAATATAACGAAGTAGAAATACTCACCTCTAGCCATGGAACTCATGGGTCTGCATACATCACTATGTACAACACCCAAGAGATCCTCAGCCCTCTCAGTATAACCAGTGAAAGGGGCCTTAGTCATCTTGCCAAACAAACAAGATTCGCATCGCTCAAATGATTCATAATCAAATGAGTCCAAAAGTCCATCTTTATGGAGCTTGGATATGCGCTTCTCATTTATATGCCCCAAACGACAATGCTAGAGATATGTAGGGTTTGAGTCATTTGTTCTTAGTCTTTTATTATTTTCTACATTATAGATCTGATGGTCTAAGTTCAAAACATAAAGACCATTAAACAATTAGGCTACAACATAACAAACATCATTCTTAAATATAGAACAACAGTTATTCTTAATCATAAAAGAAAATCCAATCATGTCCAAGCATGAAATGGATATAATGTTTCTTGTTATTGCCGGAACAAAATAACAGTTATCTAGTTCTATTACAAGCCCACTAGGCAAAGAAAGACGGTAAACCCCTACGGCCACAGCAGCAACTCTTACTCCATTGCCAACACGAAGGTCCACCTCCCCTTTACTCAGCAATCTTCTCCTTCCCAGTTCCTACACATTTGTACAAATGTGAGAACCACATCCGGTATCCAATACCCAAGATGAAGGAGCAGAAAGGTTTATCTCTATAACTTAAATACTTGAAGCGGAAGTCATACCTCCCTTCATTTTCTATAGACCCTCAATGTACGAAGGACAGTTCCTCCTCCAATGACAAGCCTTGCCACAGTGGTGGCATTTCCCCTCCTTCACCGTGCTCTTCTCCTTCATCAGTGTAGAAGACTTGGGCTCAAGAAGTGACTTAGGTCCCACCTTCGTCTTCTTGAAGCCCTTGGCCTTGCCCTTGCCCTTATGCACCATCAGTATGGGGCTGGTAGGCTTGGCCTTCTTTATATTGATCTCGGCAGTTCTCAACATGCCTAGGAGCTCGGGCAGTGTCATGTCTATCTCATTCATGTTGTAGTTCAAGACAAACTGCTCGTAACTGTCCGGCAACGATTGCAGGATAAGATCTGTGGCCAACTCTTGACCCAGAGGAAAACCCAGTCTTTCAAGGTTCTCTATATACCCAATCATCTTGAGTACGTGAGTCCCTACTGAGTCTCAAACTCCCATCTTGCACTGAAACACCGCTTTGGTGACGTCAAACCTCTCTTGACGAGCTTGCCCTTGAAAATTTTTCTTGAGATGCTCGTCAATCTCCTTGCACCCCATGTTCTCATGTTGCTTCTGAAGCTCAGAGTTCATGGTGGCAAGCATAAGGCATTCGACGTCCAAGGCATCATCAGTATACTTCTTATATGTATCGTTATCAGCACGGGAAGAATTCCCGGTCGGCACCTAGGGGGCTTCTTCTTCCAAGACGTAGAGCTTTCGCTCTTGCCTGAGAACAATTCTCAGGTTCCTATACCAGTCCATGTAATTAGTCCCGCTGAGCTCATCCTTCTCAAGGATGGCTCTCAGAGACAGAGTGGAGTGTGAACCACTTGTCATGGAATTCTACAAGAATTCATGCAGAATAAAATCAGTACCAAAATTTCAAAATATAATTATTTTTTTTCTTAGTTTGGACTTCAACTAAAACTCCCACTATTTTATTCGAAATAATAGCCCTCACTATCAATTCGGAGAGTTCATGCGAGCTACTCTCTTAGTGGACAAGATCAGTATTTCACCAACACTATGAGTCAGCTTTGGCTTTCCTCTCACAATGCGGTTATTTAGGTAGGCAAAGCTTGCCAATTGCATCCTCATGCAATTCTTGTATGGTTGGTGAATAACTCCTTATTCGCATCCATCATATGGTGCATGCCAACCCTATGCCTCTAGGCACTCAACCTTTAGGTCACATAGTTAAGCTTGACCCGATGTCGACAGTGGGATATCACAATTATCCGCTCGCACCCTTACCAATATAGATTAATGCACCTTTCTTTGGCAAGCCATCACTTCATCGATCAAGGCAGGAAGAGTGTCATCCATCGGAAGGCATCCGAACACTTAATATTTGATGAAGGGAATTTTTGATAATAGGTCAACAATTAACCATGATCAACATTTTATCAACGTGCACATCCAAAGAAAAACACTTCACTAAAATCCCCATGCATCCCTTATGTGCACAACTGAACACTATCAACATTTGATAGAAGAAAAGGGATAAATCTGAACATCTGGACACTTCCAAATCTTCAGGTTTACATGCATTGGACAAGGGACAATGACAACTCAACTTAAAACAGTAGACAAGCTCATCTCTCCTTGTTAGATTCAAAATCCAAAACAAAATCGAGGGATGGTTACTGCTAAGGAGACAGTAATTCCTAACGATTAGAAATTACTACAAGATTCCAGACATTCCCGGCGGGGTGCCAAGATTAAATCAAGACATTTAGAACACTTCTAAATCCCTAGGTTTACACGTACTGGAATAACCTAACTTCCAATACAACAAACATGGCTGAAATCTCCCTCTGATACCACTGTTGGGTTTCTCTATAAGGTTGGCACAACACTTGTGCACGCAGCGGAAGTAATAAAATCAAGAACAACCCAAAAGACATTGGATCGGGCCATGAATGTTGAATCAAGAAGTTAACAAAAATTAGGCAAAAATTACCTTGATGGCGTTGAGTCACAACTCAACGAAGATGCTTGATAGTTTTACTTTCAAGACAACCTAAACACCTAGAGGGGGGGGGGGGTGAATAGGTTCTAATTTCTTGTCTATAAATCTAGGCAGAATTCAATTACAATTTAAAACATCTAGCACAGCATTCACAGACAACTAAGCATCACAGATTGCACAATGTTTTATAGTGGTTCCCCAAGGTCTGGGTACATCCACTTTCCCCTTCACCTATCTAGCAATATGCTAGATTCGGCCAAACTTCCACTATACTCAGATCCTCAGATCCTACAGCTCAGAACCAGGATAGGTTCCTACAACTCAGGCTCAACAGCCCTACCTCAGCCTTGCCTCAAGGCCTACCACTCAGAGAATAATCTTCTCCTACACTCAGGCAAATAGCCCTACCACTCAGAGATCACCTCTCCTACACTCAGCCTTTATAACACAGGCTTACAACTCAGATCTGTGTAAACAGATCCTACAGAAATTTAGAAAAGGATATTTTGATGTCTTGCCTTTGTTGAGAGAGAAGAGGACAAGACACTTCTTGATCAGCTGATGAAATCAACTGAATCTGAGCTTTCTTCAAAGCTTCTTGAATCTGAACTTAGCTGAGTTGATTTCCAAACAGCTTCTTGAGAAACCACTGATGGCTTCCTTCTTCTTCTTTAAGATGACTGGATCTCCCTCTATCCAACACCTTTTTGATACTTCAGACTTCTTCTTCTTAGACCTTCTGATGAAGATCTTCTTTTTCACTTTCTTGAATTGAAACTTCAACAGGATCGTAATCCTTCTGTTTCTTCTTCTTAGATCTTCTTCTATTATTTTTCTTAGCTCAGCTGCATGTTTAATTCCTTCTGAATGTGTCTATTTATAGACTTTCTTCATGGTAACCGGCTGATCCGGTTTCTAACTGTTTTCTGACAGGTCTGACAGCTTCAGTTAAACGGTGGCAACCCACAGCTGTCAAGTCTTCAAACAGTTCTTGTACCTTAGCCTTGGACAGCAAAATGTCGAGACAGTCAGTTAGAAAGTGTCGAGACCAATCTGTCTATCTGTGTCGACACAAGTGACTTTGGTGTCGACACAGTCTTTGATGATGTCGACTAAGTTGCCTTTAAGTAGACACAGCTTCTTCAGAAAATAACTTGGTCTAGACTCTGCAGTATGTCGACACAAGTCCTGTGTGTCGACACAGTTGTTGTAGATTCAGAACTCAGCATGTGTCAACTCAGCCTTCAGGTGTCGACACAGCAATCTTCAATCCTGCCAAAATGTGTCGACTCAGTCTTCTGGTGTCGACACAAGCATAGTCGACTTCTGCCAATATGTGTCGACACAGTCATCTGGTGTCGACACATCCACCCAGTGTCGACACAGTTGTGGTCGACTATCTTCTTCTGTGAGTCGACTATCTTTCTCTGGTCAACTATCTTTCACTAGTCGACTATCTTTCACGGTGTCGACTAACCTTCACTAGTCGACTATCTTTCACTAGTCGACTATCTTTCACGGTGTCGACACTGCTTCCCAGTGCTGAGGTCGACGATTTTCTTTATGTGTCGACACTGCTTCCTAGTGTCGACATAGTTGAAGTCGACTATTTTCTTTATGTGTCGACACTGCTTCCCAGTGTCGACATAAATGTGGTCGACTATCTTTCTCTGTGTCGACAGTGATATTCTGAAGTGTCGACACAAATATTCTGAAGTGTCGACACAATTTCTTCAGGTGTCGACATGTGGACTTAGAATATTTTTCTGCATTCTTTAATACTTCTTCACCTGCACATGTCAACTCAAAACAACATCAAATACACCTTGATGTATATCATTGAGCTAAGTTGGGCTTCTTCAAATCAGGTACACATTTTCCAATGTACCCAACAATCTCCCCCTATTTGGAGAAGTCATAACCCTATAGACAATGATATACACCATTTATAAAAAGTATAAACTGATGATATATGACATAACAGGAATACTTAATATAAACAAAACATAAAAACAATCCATCACAGAATGAACATTATATGATGCCAAACAACATTTTGTTTATAACTTGATAATGTTTGAATACAGAGAATTACATTTAACGATTTAATCAAAACATTACAAAACACTTTGAAAGAACTAAAAAATTAAGACTGATCAGGCTCTTTAATGACAATCCCTTTGCCAGATAGAACTTGAGCCTTCACAGGAGCTTCAGAATCTTCAACTGGCTTCTTGCCTTTTAGATCAGCCTTCTTCTTTGCTTCTTCCTTGAGCCTTTGCCTTTCAAAATAATGAAAGGGCTTTGGGAAGTACTTGCTTGGCTCCTGAGCATCTGTAGGCAGCCTACCCAGCTTGGCTTTTCTTCTAAACTGTACAATGGCCTCTTGCCTGGCTTCATACTTCTGCCATTCCATCTCATTGTACCACTTGCCTCTTTCCTGCACTTGGTCTTTGACAGCCTTCCATGCAGTGAGTATTATATTTCTGGAAGTAGGACTCCACTGCTCAAAGTCTGGCTTAAGTTTAGCCTGCTCTCTAAACCTTTTCTTAGATAGAAGAGCATCTTGCTGGTCTTTCAAAGTAGCCTCAGGCTTATCAACCTTCCCAATAACAATATTAGTAACCTCCTTTGGAGGACTATACATCCCTTGAACCTGCTGATCAATCATATCATAATCTGGAGGGGGGTAAATGACTTGGGCAACCTCAGGTTGATTGCCTTCAAGTAGACTTGTTTGTATTCCTGACTCAGCCACCATAGCATCATCACACAATGGGGGATATCCCAATGTGGCTCGAATACTATTGGTCACCCATTTGGTGTGCTCTGAGCCTGCATGAACTAGCATCCTCTCCCCCTTTATGGCTTCTCTAGAAACATGATCTCTGAGATCTTCCTTTTGAAATCTGATTTGGCCATCCAGATAATTCACACCCTCTTTAAAAAATGGTTTTAACTTTAGAAGCTTGTCAGATATTTCATTTTGAGAGGTAGTGATTGCAGTCTTAACAGAAGCAAAAGCAGCTTGAAAGTTCTTATCAAATTCTTCCATTTCTTTTGCTCTATCTGCAGGCAGGCCTGGAACAATCTTCTTCAATTCCTCAATGATCTCATGATGAGATTCAGTTAAATTGTCATTCATCCTTAGCTAATTTTCCAAGACATAGCTTTGCTTTAAAGCAATGTCATCCACCTTAGGGATGATAGTCTGCTGTTATTTTGCCAGATATACCACAGCATTACCTCTCTTATGGAAGCAATCTGTCATTTCCTTCTTGTGCATATTGACCTCAAACCTAATTGATTTTATATCTTGAGCTAAGTCAAATTGCAGGGACTTGTTGTTCTCATCAACATATTTTTCTATAGCCACTCTGTGTTCATCCAATTTCACCTGTAAATCTACCAAGAACTTGTTATAATCAAAGTCAGAAGGAGTGTGATGTGCTATAGACTGTAGAGCCTGCTTATAGCTCTTGCTCCTTCTCTGGAAGACCATAAGTTTTCTCTTTTTAGCTACCCTGGCTTCTTCAGTCTCTGAATCAGAAGTGCTATCAATTTGAACTCTTTCTTTGGGAGGAGGAGAAACAGCTGCTTCAGTGCCATGTTGTACAGTCTCAACATGCACTGGCTCCCCCTCAATTTCTTGCTCCACTTCCAGACTATCAGTTATTATTTCATCATTTGGAAATAACTCCTCCAGAGTATATTCCTTCTGGGCTTGATCATTTGCAGTATTCAGATTTGGAGATTGATGAATTGGAGCATCTTCTAGCACTTGCTCCCCCTGGACCTGTGCAGAAATAGAAATATTAGAAATCTCTTTTGTAGGAAAATACACCACCTCCCCCTGCACGTGTACCTGGTCATGAGTAGATACAGTTTGTGTAGGAGAATAAACTTGCTGAGCTGGTATACTTACTTCTTCTTCTTGAACTGCAGGTATTGTGGCATCCTGAACTTGTGTAGATGCAGGCTGATCTTCAACCTCTAGTCTTACTTGCTCTTCTTATGGATGCCCAGTACTGGTAGCATGACCTGGGGATTTCTCAGGTGAATCCTGCCTTTCCACTTCAGGCATCTCTTTGGTCAGCACCCTATCCCATCTGGAGAACAATCTCATGTCCATCCTTCTCATGTGATTAATTTTAGTTCCAGGTTGTTGTTGCATAATCTCAGGAATCTCCTTACTTAAGTATATACTCATTATCCTAGCCAGATTTGGCTTCTTGATCCCTTCCTTAATCTTTTAAAAGATTACAGATGACCAATCCGTTGGAATTGTAAACACAATCCTGGTCATTAGGCTGAACATATAGGCATAAATCCTATCATGTCCACCTGACTTGCACAGAATAACTTTTCCTACCACTTCTGACAGAAACTTGCCCTGTTGATTCATTCCTTTCCGATTGAACGTAGCTCCAATTTTCATGGTGGATTCCAATCCACACCATTGAAGAGCCTCCCTAGATTTAGAAGCATGGACATCCTCTTCATTCTCAATTGTAGGTAATTGCAGAATTGTTCTTATCTTACTTGGTGTAATCTCCACAGGTGACCCATGAACTGTGGATTTTATCGCATGACGTTCAGAGTCTACAGATGCAGAGGTAAAGAACTCGTGCACCTCCTTCTTCCATATCTTTGATGGTTCGGAAACCAGAAATTCTAAACCTGAGTCGGAGAGGAGAGAGATAACCCCAAGAACATCTGGAGGGGCAGCAGCAAAGGCCTGGCGCACCAACTCATATCCTTCATTAACATTATCTTCAATCTTTGGCACCATTGATCAGTCGAGAAAGCTTGAAAGATGAGAGAAAGAGAGAGAGAGGGAGAATGTCGACACAGGGTTTCGAAAACCTTGTAAGCGTGTCGACAGAATGAGTTTTTGACCTATTTATACCTTCTGTTTAAAGAAGATCAAAAGACGCCAAAAACAGACTATAAGTGTCGACACAGATGGATTGTGTCGACACAAGCTTCTATTGTCTCGACTACAAGTTCGTCTACTATGTGTCGACACCAATTTGTGGTTATGTCGACACCAGAGATATATAGTAGAGCATCAGAAATTCTGTGTTGACTCTTAGTATAAGTGTCGACACAAAATCTGTAGGTGTCGACACCACTATCCTGGTGAAGTCGACACTACATTCCTGGATAAGTCGACAATAAGATTCTTAAGTGTCGACACATATTTTCTGTGTCGACACAATATCTCTGACTTGTCGACATTACTACCCTGAGTCGACACATAATTACTGAATGTGTCGACACCATCTTACTTAGCCAATTTCTGTTTGTTCATCACAACTTATAAGTACAACAAAGTACTTTATACTACTTCAATGTGTCTTAATATCACTTGAATGTCTTGTTACCACTTCAACTTTATTGTTGATGATTTTGTGATTACACTAATCAATGGTTAACATACCTAATTCAATTTTGAATTTATTGAATTTTGTCTCATCTAAGGGCTTAGTAAACACATCTGCTATTTGATAATCTGTTTTCACAAATTCCAATGAGATGTCTTCTTTTTCTACATGTTCTCTAAGAAAATGGTATTTTATTTCTATATGCTTAGTTCTACTATGAGAAACAGGATTATTAGCAATAGAAATTGCACTCTTAGAATCACACAAAAGAGGTGTTCTACTTACTTGAATACCATAATCCTTTAGCTGATGCTGCATCCATAATAGCTGTGCACAGCAGCTTCCAGCAGCAACATACTCTGACTCAGCTGTGGAAATTGCCACACTAGTCTGCTTCTTACTACTCCATGATATTAGTCTTCCTCCCAGGAATTGACAAGTACCTGTAGTACTCTTCCTATCCTCTCTACATCCTGCAAAATATGCATCTGAATAGTCTGTTAGTTGAAAATCTCTATTCCTAGGGTACCAAAGACCTAGATTAGGTGTGCCCTTAAGATATCTCAGAATCCTTTTAACTGAAGTATAATGAGATTCTTTAGGGAAGGCTTGGTACCTAGCACAGACACATGTAGCATACATAATATCTGGTCTACTAGCAGTGAGATATAGTAGTGAGCCAACTATCCCTCTATACAAAGTCTCATCAACAGGTTTACCTGCATCATCTTTGCATATAGGCATACTTGTTCCCATAGGAGTTCTCATGGTGGAGGATGACTCCATACCATATTTCTTAATCAATTCTTTGGTGAACTTAGACTGTGATATGGACAAGCCATCATCAGTCTGTCTTACTTGGAGTCCCAAGAAGAATTTCAGTTCCCCCATACTGCTCATCTCAAACTTCCCTTGCATAAGTTTGGCAAACTTTTTACAAAGGTTGTTTTCAGTAGATCCAAAGATTATGTCATCAACATAGATCTGTACTAAGATGATCTTGCCTTTGGATTCCCTAAGGAATAGAGTTTTGTCAATTTTTCCTCTTGAGAATTTGTTCTCAATAAGGAAAGTAGACAGGGTTTCATAGCAAGCCCTTGGGGCTTGCTTTAACCCATACAGAGCTTTCCTAAGCTTATAAACAAAATCAGGTTTAAGAGGATCTACAAAACCTGATGAATGCTCTACATATACTTCTTCTTTAAGATCACCATTCAGAAATGCTGACTTCACATCCATCTGATATACTTTGAAGTCTTGATAGGCTGCATAGGCAAGGAATATTCTGATTGCCTCCAGCCTTGCTACAGGAGCAAAGGTTTGATCAAAGTCAATCCCTTCTTCCTGCCTGTATCCTTTTGCTACCAACCTTGCTTTATTCTTTACTATTATTCCACTTTCATCTAGCTTGTTCCTATATATCCATTTTGTGCCAATTATGTTGTGGCCTCTTGGTTTAGGAACAAGCTCCTAGACATTGCACCTTCTGAATTGATTCAGCTCCTCTTGCATAGCATCAATCCAGTGCTGGTCTTGGATGGCTTCTTCAAACTTCTTAGGCTCCAATTGTGACAGGAAACATGAATGTAGAACTGTGTTTTGATTTCTGCTTCTAGTTTGCACTCCTTGTCTTGGATCACCTATTATCTGATCAGCTGGATGATCTCTTAAATGTCTTGTACCTGGAGGAAGATTTCCTTCTGGTTGAACATCTCCAGCTCCTTCATTTAACTGATTCTCTTGATTTTCATCAGCTTCTATAGTGTCTTGTTCTCCCCCGGGACTGAAGCCTTCATTTTCCAATGCCCCATCTTCCTTTGATACTTCAGTAATGGAAAGCTTGTCCATACTTTTGCTTATACCTGTTGAGTCATTTGATCTACAAGACAACTCACAGTTGATTAATCTTGTTTCATCAAACACAACATGCACAGATTCTTCAACAACTTGAGTGGTCAAGTTGAAGACTCTATAGACCTTACTATTTGTGCTGTACCCAACAAATATCTCATCCTGGGATTTGGCAGCAAACTTAGTCAAATATGACTTGCCATTGTTAAGTATATAACACTTGCAACCAAAGATCCTAAAGTAAGATAGATTTGGTTTTCTGCCTTTCACAATCTCATAGGGAGTCATTTTGTGGCATTTGGTGATAGTAGCCCTATTGATTACATGACAAGCAGTGTTAACTGCCTCAGCCCAAAAATATTCTGGGAGAGAGGTGTCACTCAATAGAGTTCTACCAGCTTCAATTAATGTTCTATTCTTTCTTTCAGCAATTCCATTTTGCTGAGGTGTTCTAGGTGAGGAGAACTCTTGGAAAATCCCAAAGTCTTTACACAAGTTTGTTATGCTTTCAGATTGAAACTCAGTACCATGGTCACTTCTGATTTTGACCACTGTACTATTCAGTTCATTCTGAATTTGCTTTACAAAATTAAGTAATACACTTGGGGTTTCAGATTTTTGTCTCAGAAAGAACACCCATGTAAATCTAGAATAGTCATCTACAACCACAAAAGTGTAGACCTTCCTACCTAGACTATGAACTGGCATAAGAATAAAAAGATCCATATGCAAGAGGTATAAGCACCTCACAGAATCCTTGTTTTCAAGGCTTTGAAAGGAGGATTTTGTCTGCTTGCCCTTTTGACAAGCTGAGCATATCCCTTCCTTTATACACTTAATTTGAGGTCCATTCCTCACTAACTCTTTGCTAAAGAGTTGGCCAATTGTCTTGTAGTTTAGATGAGCCAATCTCTTGTGCCACTTAACACAATGAGAAGCATTGTCATCAGCTACAAGACAGATGGGAGAAGCCTTATTCTCACATTCAAAATTAAGACAATATACATTTCTCTTCCTATACCCAGTCAATATGATCTTTTGATCACTTGACCTCTTGATATGACATCCATTTTTAACAAATGAAATGTCATATCCTAAATCACTTAGCTGGCTTATGCTTATTAGATTATGTTTCAAACCTTTTACATAAGCCACTTGAGTGATAGTAATTAGGTTAGAAGAAATGTTACCAAACCCTTTGATGACTCCTTTTTCAGATCCACCAAAGATCACTTTAGGTCCATCTTTGACAGATGAATACTCCTTCAGCAGCCCCTTTGTTCCAGTCATGTGCCTGGAACAACCACTATCCAAGTACCATATAGGGGCATGGTTACTTGGATTCACCTGCAACACAGAATTACTTACCCTTAGAACCCAAGTAAGTCTTGGGTCCTTGGTTCAGGTTAGCATTAATAAAGCTACCATAACCTCTTCTAACAGGTAGACTATTGTTCTCTATAACACTTGGGTTATACCAGTAGTCTAGTGCAAAATGGTCTCTCTTGCCACAGCACCAACACTCAAACTTATTGTATCTAGATCTAGATACATCCTTGTCAGAAGAATTTCTGTTCATTGCTGGTGCTTCAGCAACTTCACCTACTGATTTCTTAAAACCATTGGGTTTATGACCATATGTAGGCCTGCTTGCATTTACACCCTTGTTCTTCAGAACATTAGTCTTAATATGACCTTGAATATCTTCATGATCATATTTGTTAGAAGGCACTTTCATCTTACTAAACTTTATGGGGACTGAAAGATTTAGTGGCTGATCAGGAGCTTTGCCTTTCCTCTTGAATCTGCCAGCCCTGGAGTTACCTTTAAATCCTAATCCAGCCTTACCCTTTTGAGTGACAAATTCATCTATCAAGGGTAAGACAGATTTTGGCTTAGAGTAACTAGCCACTAAATCCCTTTCAATTCTAAGTCTGGCCTCCAGACTCTTCACTTGATCATTAGTATAATTAATTGTGCCCATCTGAATAATAGTTATATTCTTCAGCTTGGCAATTTCATTTAATTTTTGATCAATAACTTTCTCTAACTCAGTTGTAGCAACCCTTAGTTCAGCAATTTCCTGAGCCTGAGATTTAACCAGGTTCTTGCTTTTCTTAAGGGCCTGCAACAAATTCCCATACTTGTCTATCAATTGATAGACATCTCCTTCAGATTCAGATGCATCTACATCACTTGATGCAGATGTAGCTGATTCTTCACTTGTACAACAAACAGATGTAATAGAAGGACATTGTACCTTATTATGACCAGACTGATTCTGGCATATGTCCTCTTCTGATCCTGCCATCAGCCCCATACACTGATGATCCTTTTGTTCATTGATGGAGTCTAGCAACTGCAAAAACTCCTCTTCTTCAGATGCAGCATATAGTCCAATATATGCTTCAGCTTCAGATTCGGACTCTGAAGTTGACTGGTCTGTTAGACTCTTATCTTTCTTTGCAACAAAGAATTTCTCCTTCTTGCCTTTCTGATAAGTCTTCTTTTTGTCTGAAGATTCCTTTCTCTTATCAGGACAGTCAGCCACTACATGTCCAGGCCTATTGCAACAATAGCAGACAATCTTTGAAGTAGTGGCTTTGCTGGGCTTTGATCTGCTCTTCTCTTTCCTTGATGACCTTTTCTTCTGATAATAGTCATCAACTTGCTATGATGTGGAAGGCCTAGACTTCCATTGCTTCTTTTTCAAGAACCTCTGGAATTGCCTTGTGAATGCAGCAAAGTCTGCATCTGAATCACAGCTTTCTGAACCCTTATCTGAATTTTCAGAACTATCTTCTGCAACTTCCTTAGGAGGAGATGGTGATTTCCTCCTATTCTTTCTAGTAGCTTCTGCATTGAATGCCACAGTCTTTTCTCTATGCTCTCCTCTTGAATTCTTTTCCTCCTCCTTCCTCACCATAAGTTGCATTTCATAGGATAACAACTTTCCAAACAAGGTGGGAGGAGATATCTCTGCCAATTTAGCCACTTCTCTTATGGCACAGATCTTTGTATCCCAATCCTTTGTTAAGGATCTCAAGAATTTGTCATTCAGTTCATAAGTACTGAAGATTCTTCCATAGGACATAAGCTCATTCACAATTCTATAGAATTTCTTGTAGCACTCAGTTATGCTATCATATTTTCCTTGTCTAAAACTTTCATACTCCTGATTGAGCATAGATTTCCTGTCCTGCCTTACTTCTTCAGATCCCTCCATGTAGACAATCAATGTGTCCTACATCTCTTTGGAGGTCTTGCAGTGAATCAGATTCTGAAATATTGAATCATCTATGGCACTAACAATAATGTTCTGAGCTCTTTTGTCCATGGTTGCCAAGATGATTTCATCCTTGGTCATTTCTGAATAACTCTTTGGAGTTTTAATATTTGCATCAAGAACTGATACCTTCATTGGAATGAAGGGGCCTTCCTGTACTGTGATGTAAATCCTTGGGTCAGATGCTTCCATAAACAGTCTGACTCTTTCTTTCCAAATTCCAAAAATTTCTTTCTTGCATATGAGTAATTTCATAGACCCTAGCTCCTTATGATTCTCACCAGAACCCATCTTTTTGAATCTTGATTCTGCCTATCAGATCTACCTCAGACTGTTAAGTCATTTTTGAGGAACCTCCCTCTGATACCACTTGATAGTTTTACTTTCAAGACAACCTAAACACCTAGAGGGGGGGGGGTGAATAGGTTCTAATTTCTTGTCTATAAATCTAGGCAGAATTCAATTACAATTTAAAACATCTAGCACAGCATTCACAGACAACTAAGCATCACAGATTGCACAATGTTTTATAGTGGTTCCCCAAGGTATGGGTACATCCACTTTCCCCTTCACCTATCTAGCAATATGCTAGATTCGGCCAAACTTCCACTATACTTAGATCCTCAGATCCTACAGCTCAGAACCAGGATAGGTTCCTACAACTCAGGCTCAACAGCCCTACCTCAGCCTTGCCTCAAGGCCTACCACTCAGAGAATAATCTTCTCCTACACTCAGGCAAATAGCCCTACCACTCAGAGATCACCTCTCCTACACTCAGCCTTTATAACACAGGCTTACAACTCAGATCTGTGTAAACAGATCCTACAGAAATTTAGAAAAGGATATTTTGATGTCTTGCCTTTGTTGAGAGAGAAGAGGACAAGACACTTCTTGATCAGCTGATGAAATCAACTGAATCTGAGCTTTCTTCAAAGCTTCTTGAATCTGAACTTAGCTGAGTTGATTTCCAAACAGCTTCTTGAGAAACCACTGATGGCTTCCTTCTTCTTCTTCAAGATGACTGGATCTCCCTCTATCCAACACCTTTTTGATACTTCAGACTTCTTCTTCTTAGACCTTCTGATGAAGATCTTCTTTTTCACTTTCTTGAATTGAAACTTCAACAGGATCGTAATCCTTCTGTTTCTTCTTCTTAGATCTTCTTCTATTATTTTTCTTAGCTCAGCTGCATGTTTAATTCCTTCTGAATGTGTCTATTTATAGACTTTCTTCATGGTAACCGGCTGATCCGGTTTCTAACTGTTTTCTGACAGGTCTGACAGCTTCAGTTAAACGGTGGCAACCCACAGCTGTCAAGTCTTCAAACAGTTCTTGTACCTTAGCCTTGGACAGCAAAATGTCGAGACAGTCAGTTAGAAAGTGTCGAGACCAATCTGTCTATCTGTGTCGACACAAGTGACTTTGGTGTCGACACAGTCTTTGATGATGTCGACTAAGTTGACTTTAAGTAGACACAGCTTCTTCAGAAAATAACTTGGTCTAGACTCTACAGTGTGTCGACACAAGTCCTGTGTGTCGACACAGTTGTTGTAGATTCAGAACTCAGCATGTGTCGACTCAGCCTTCAGGTGTCGACACAGCAATCTTCAATCCTGCCAAAATGTGTCGACTCAGTCTTCTGGTGTCGACACAAGCATAGTCGACTTCTGCCAATATGTGTCGACACAGTCTTCTGGTGTCGACACATCCACCCAGTGTCGACACAGTTGTGGTCGACTATCTTCTTCTGTGAGTCGACTATCTTTCTCTGGTCAACTATCTTTCACTAGTCGACTATCTTTCACGGTGTCGACTAACCTTCACTAGTCGACTATCTTTCACTAGTCGACTATCTTTCACGGTGTCGACTAACCTTCACTAGTCGACTATCTTTCACTAGTCGACTATCTTTCACGGTGTCGACACTGCTTCCCAGTGCTGAGGTCGACGATTTTCTTTATGTGTCGACACTGCTTCCCAATGTCGACATAGTTGAAGTCGACTATTTTCTTTATGTGTCAACACTGCTTCCCAGTGTCGACATAAATGTGGTCGACTATCTTTCTCTGTGTCGACACTGATATTCTGAAGTGTCGACACAAATATTCTGAAGTGTTGACACAATTTCTTCAGGTGTCGACATGTGGACTTAGAATATTTTTCTGCATTCTTTAATACTTCTTCACCTGCACATGTCAACTCAAAACAACATCAAATACACCTTGATGTATATCATTGAGCTAAGTTGGGCTTCTTCAAATCAGGTACACATTTTCCAATGTACCCAACAATGCTCCAAATGAGATTCCTTGTCGGTGGCGAGTTCCACGTAGAATAATATCTACGTCTCTGCAAGAATCCACACGAGCGGGAGAACCCCGAGCTTCGTCGCACGAAGGGTCGGGAAGAAGATCAGCCGCACCTTTGCACTTCCCACGGACTGCTAGGTTCGCGTCAGGGAAAGCAAGACCAGCGACGGTCGCTGGAGAGGAGGTGGTTGGTAGAGCGAACAGCCGGCGGCGGAACGTTTCCGTCAGGCGGAATCGGGAGATCGGCGGAACTTTTTCCGTCAAGTTCTATTCGGCCGCAAAAACAACGCGCACTTTTCACAAAACCCTAAGTCCCTATTTATACTAAAAGTATAAACAGACATAAAAGTATCGCTATCCGCAGACCACACAGTATAGGGTCACAGAATCATTCGTTGAGAATGAGTTCCAGGTTCGGCGAGAATCAGATCAAGAATCGACGAGAATCAAGGACAACTCTCGACGAATCAGCCTTAGTCGTCGAGTCATACTCGACGGCTCTTGACGATTCTCGTCGATCGGCGGTCGACGACAATCGTCGAACGGCAATCGACGATATTTGTCGAATGGCGGTCGACAACATTCGTCGACCTGCATTTAACGACAATTGTCGAGCGGCGGTCAACGATAATCGTCAAGCGGCGGTCGACGATAATCGTCGAGCCGCGTTCGACGACAATCGTCGAATGGCGGTCGACGATAATCGTCGAGCCGCGTTCGACGACAATCGTCGAACGACGGTCGACAATATTCGTCGACCCAACCACAGTCGTCGAGTCATACTCGACGACTCTCGCAGAAACAACCTTAGTCGTCGAGTCAAACTCGACGACTCACGTCGAAACAGTCTTAGTCGTCGAGTCAAACTCGACGACTCTCGACTAACCATTCTCAATGAACTTTCTTGGCAACGATTTCCGGACCCCCATACTTTATGGTGATTGGTAACCTTTACCAACACAGTCAATCTTCCAACTTCTCCACTGCTCTTATGTGCGACCCTACAGGCTCATATCGCGTTGGCAGTGATATTACATGTTTGACCACTTCTAGATCACCATGGAAACTCCAACACATACATCATGGTCATAGTTAAAACATTTATACATCTATCAATTTATAACTACCTATTTATGTCAGGCCCTTTCCTTCAATTAGGCTTGTCCACAACTCATTATACAAATTCAGATCTATAACCTCAACTTATCATATCACTATGATGACCATGTCAAAAGAGTTCACCCAAGCCTCGAGTTGGATCACCACATTAAATTCCACCGAATCGAATTCCACATTACACAGCCCAGAATTTAGGTGCAGCCTTACTCCGGGCAGCAACTCCGACCAAGGATTGCCGTGGCTACAGAAATTTGACTAGTGCGTTTAACCACTCATTGGAAAGATAATTTCAAGGGCTACAACTTTTGTGTTTAGTCGAAAGCCCAGATTTGATCGCATCACACCAGAAATTCACTCGAAGCCTGCTGTGTACAAGATTTTTCCCCAATCGCAAAAGATTCAAACTGACTTTCCCATGGCTACAGGTATCTCCTGGAAACGTGCAACCACTCGTTGGAAATATAATTTCGAGGGCTACGACTTTCGTGTTTAGTTGAAAACCCATATATGACCAGAACACCCCCGAAATTGGCCATGAAGGTCGCTGCGTGCAGAAAACAGATTTCTGCACGCATCTTAAGGCGAGATGAACGACATCCGTTCATCTTCCTCCTTGCACCAATCTCCCAAAAACTCCTCCAGAAAATCGTCCACCCTTATTCACCCTCACGAAGCCATATTTCTCCACAAATCACTCTCTCATCTTCACTTTGAAGAATGAAGAGGTTGGAGGGGACTAAGCCTAGAAAACGACCTAGGCATGGCTTTTCCCTAATAAATCTCCTCCTCACCATCAAGACTCTAAGGAGTCGATATCTCTCCTAGAATATTAACTACAGATCTAGAACCAAGGGAGAGGGGAGGAAGCTCACCTTGTTTCCAGCGGTACCACCATTTTCGGCCATGGATCTAGTCATTCTTCTTTACGGCATCTCTTGCTTGGTGCAATTGTTCTTCATGGCAAAGGAAGGAGAGAGAGAGAGAAGGCCGCCTCCAGGAGCTTCGACTGCTTCCCACGGCTCTGTCGGATTCGCGAGGTCCACGATGACGGCAAGAACAATCGGCAAGGATGGCTAGGGTTCGGCTTTATCTCCTCTTATAAACCGATGCATTAGGTTAAATCCTTTCGCCACGTGTCAACGCCCCATTGGACCGCCCCTAATGGGTCATATTGAAGTGACCCGGTCCAAGGAATCATCATCAACACGAATCCCGAAGTCTGGTTCGGTCCGCCTGTACAAGCCGGCGAATCTGCCTGGGCGAAGAAAATGCACAAGTCAAATTCGACGGGAATCAACCGTCATTCTCGACGATTGGCGAAAATCGTCGGGCATTCTCGACGAATTCGTCGGGTATCAACAATGGTACCCGGCGAATTTCACTTAGCGCACTTATCGAAAATTCCTGGCGTTGAGTGCGTTGAGTATTAGTCTGCGATACTCGACGATCGGTGGGTATCACCGGGCATTCTCGACGATTGGAGAGAATCGTCGGGAATTCTCGACGAATTCGTCGGGTATACACAATAATACTAGGCGAATTTCCCTTAGCCTAATTCTCAATCAGCAGTTCTGAATCTGGCGGGTATCGACCATCGATACCCATCGAATCAGCGAGTATCATTCCCGATACCCGTCGATCGGCGATTATCATTCCCGATACCCATTGATCGGCGAGTATCAACTCCCATTCTCGTCGATTTTCCCTTAGGACATTTCCTTTCGATCCGTTGGATATCACTCAACCCTACACTCCATTCAACGCACTTGACACCTTTTGCCAGTGCGTCCCGAGCCCGAGTTAAGTCTCTTGACTCAAAACTCGTGTGAGGGGCCTAGCGCGAATTGGGACGTTACAAATCCTACAAACAAAATAAAAGATTTCGTCCCCGAAATCAGGCTAGGGCTATGGGGATGAAGGTGAAAAATATTTTGCGCTATAAAATGTTACCTTGGGAGAACAGCTCCGGGTAGCGCTTCTACATCAAGTCCACCGGCTCCCAAGAAAATTCGTCCTTCCCATGATTAGACCATAGCACTTTTACCAGAGGCACGCTTTTGCGGCACAAGGTTCTTATCTCATTATCAATGATTCGTACCGGCTCCAATCACATAGATCTGTCAGACGCCACCTTACCATCAGTTGTGGGGATGTATTATTCAGGCCGCAACAACGCCTTCCGAAGTGACGATACATGGAACACATCATGGAGATTTTCTAGCTCGGGCGGTAGCTCCAGCCGATATGCCAAAGGGCCAATCCTTTCCACTATGACATAGGGTCCCACATACCATGGGCTGAGCTTCTTCACTCCCCGCACCCGTGACACTCCATGCATCGGCTGGATTTTCAGGAACACTTTTTCACCCACTTGAAACTCCACCATACGGTGCTTTGCGTTATAATACTTCGCCTGCCGACTTTGAGCCTCCAACATGCGATCCCTTATCAGCCTAACCACCCCATCAGTATCGTCAATATACTCAATTCCCAATGCCTTCGGGTCTTCGTCTTGCACCCAAGACAAGGGGGTTCTACACCTTCTTCCATAAAGGGCTTCATGGGGCGCCATGCCAATGCTAGCTTGATGGCTGTTGTTGTAGGAGAATTCCACTAAGGGCAAGAGTCTTTCCCACGACTCTCCCCTATCTATCACACACAACCTCAACAGATCCTCCAATGTTCGGATGGTCCGCTCAGACTGCCTGTCCGTTTGAGGATGAAATGCGGTGCTGAAGGTAAGGCGCGAGCCCAAATATGCATGTACCGCCTTCCACTCCTTGGAGGTAAAATTACATCACGGTCCGAAACTATCGTCTTAGGTACACCGTGATAACGTACAAACTGCTCCACAAAAATGCTTACAAAGAAATCCACATGAGCCTCCTTCTTCATAGGAATGAACCGGGCAACTTTCGTCAGACGATCAATGATCACCCACACTGAATCATTTCCTGAGCGGGAGCGAGGTACCCATGTACGAAGTCCATGGAAATATCCTCGAACTTCCACTCAGGGATTGGCAATGATTGCAACAGACCACCGGGGCTCCTGCACTCCGCCTTAACTCTTTGGAAGGCTTCACAATGCATGACAATGTATCAGACATCCTTCTTCATTCCGGGCCAACAAATCGTCTTCCATAAGCCGGCGTACATCTTTGAAATTTCCGGGTGCATGGAATATTGAGAGCAATGTGCTTCTCTCAAGATTTCCTCCTGGATTCTGCCACCTTTGGGAATGTAGAGCAGGCCACGAAAGTAAACGAGGCCGTCCTTTCATGTGTACTCGTCGGTAGTCCCGTCTTCGATTAACTTTATTGCCGGGGCCAAAGCCGCATCCAATCCTCGCTCCACTCGGATCCAGTCCCGGATATCACAAACTATACTCATGCTGGACAGGTACTTCGTATATTCCGAAGAAGCCTTAAATATTAAGGTAATGTCCATCTCCTCGATCATCCGTGCCAACTCCATGCTCATCAACCGAGACTCTGGGCTCGAGCCGGGTACTTTCCTACTCAACGCATCGGCTACCGAGTTTGCTTTTCTGGGGTGGTAGTTCAAGGTGAACTCATAGTCGCATAGAAACTCTTACCACCGCCGTTGTCTTAAGTTCAATTCCTTCTAGGTATGGACGTACTTCAAGTTTTTATGATCCGAGAATATTTTGTAGTGGACGCCGTATAGATAATGCCTCCATACTTTCAAGGCAAACACCACTGCTCCTAGCTCCAAATCATGTACCAGGTAATTGATTTCATGCTTCTTCAATTGTCTTGAAGATTAAGCAATTACGTGCCCGTGCTGCATCAACACCGCTCCCAACCCCTGATAAGACGCGTCTATGTAAACTTGGAATCCTTCCTTCCCAGACGGAAGGACAAGGATGGGGGCGGAGGTAAGTCTATCCTTCAATTCCTGGATAGCCGCTTCACACTAGAGTGTCCACTCAAATGGCACACCTTTCTTTGTCAAAGAAGTAAGCGGGAGGGAAATCTTGGAGAATCCTTTTACGAACTTGCGGTTGTATCCAGCAAGTCCAAGAAAACTCCTCACATCGGCCGCCGACTTCAAGGGCGACCACTCCTTCACGGCACGCACCTTGGCCGGATCCACAGCTAGTCAAGCCTCACTGATTACATTACCCAAGAAAGCCACTTCCATAAGCAAGAATTCACACTTGCTAAACTTGGCGAATAGGGCGTGCTCTTTTAACTTTTCCAGAACTAAGGCCAAATGCCTGACATGTTTCTCCTCCGTCTTCGAGTAGACTAAGATGTCATCAATCAACACAATGACGAAGACATCCAGATAGGGCTCAAACACTTTATTCATCAAGCTCATGAAAGCTGATGGGCATTTGTGAGCCCAAACGACATCACTGTGAACTCATATAAGCCGTACCTTGAGCTGAAAGCCTTTTTCGGAATATCATCCTCTTGTATTCTCAATTGGTAATACCCCGAGCGCAAATCTAGCTTGGAGAACCAATGCGCTCCCACCAGTTGGTCGAACAACTCATCGATACGAGGTAACGGATAGGTGTTCCGTACCGTCAGTCGGTTGAGTTCCCGATAGTCTATAAATAAATACAGGGTTCCATCTTTCTTCTTAACGAATAGAACAGGGGCTCCCCATGGTGATGAGCTGGGGCGAACAAACCCTGATTCTACCAACTCCTGCAGTTTAACTCTAAACTCCGCGAGTTCTTTTGGGGCCATCCGATAAGGGGTCCTGGAGAAGGGCTTAGCTCCTGATACAAGCTTAATCTGAAAATCTACTTCTCTATGCAGGGGTAACCCTGGAAATTTTTCAGGAAATACCTCAGGGAAATCCCGTGCTACCCGTACATCCTTCACATCTACCTGCATCTCCTTTAGTTCGAAACATATCATGTAGACTTCATCCCCTCTCATATGAGCTTTCAAGGTCTGGATTGAGGATAACAATATTCGTGGTGCGAAATTTATACCTTGGAAGACTACATCAGTATCCCCATGTCTCAAATAGATGTTCTTCTTCGCGCAGTCGATTCTTTCATGGTGCCAATCCAGCCATGCCATGCTCAGAATGAGGTCGAATTCTGGTATTCTCAAAATTGTGGCGGGAGTATCAAAGGTCTTTCCCCCAATGGTTATCTCCAACTCACACTTCGCGGTTACCGTCATCTCATATCCGTTTGGGACGCGTACTCTTCGAGCAATACTACTGAAATATTGTACTCCGTGTATATCCTTGATGAAGTCTTCAGACACGAAAGAATGTGATGCACCGGTGTCAAATAACGTATAAGCCGGTTTCCTGCCGACCATCACGGTGCCTAAGTGTCATTTAATAATACTCAAGCTAGACGTCTAGTATATCTTAAGCCACTAGAAGATATTAATGGAAGCAAAAGGGCTAATTCAAATCGTACCTACAATCATCTCCTGAGGATTCCGCTCTTGAGTAATATCCAAGGCATACATCTGATCCTGAGCGGGTCCGGGGTTTCTTCCTTGTGGTCCTCGTCCTCGACCACGCACATACCCTCTCCCCCACGGGGCTGCTGGAGGGAAAGCAAAAGGCGCGTCTCCAAACAGTTGCGGGCAGTAGCGTCGAATGTGGCCCGATTGGTTGCATTCAAAGCACACCCGTTCCTGCCTTTCGCCGTGTTGCTGAATTTGTTGAGGTGGAGGTAATGCTGGCGGTTACGTAACCGGGCGCTCCTCTCTAAAGTTCTGGGGGAAATGCCCGCCACCACTCCGATATCCTCTTCCTCTTCTATTGTCAAATCTCCTTCTGTTGCTGGGGTCGGCTTCCATCACGCCCTCCGCTGGCCTTTTACCACTTCCCAAGTGGTCTGCTTCCAATCTCTTCGCCATATCGATAATCTCCGCCAGACTAGCGTCCGCTATAAACAAAAGGGCTTGCCTTAGGGGATCTATCAAGCCTTTGTAGAATCGTTTGGCATACCCTCTATCATCCAACTCATAGGAGTCAGCGAATCTAGCCAAGTGCTGAAACTCCCGTTGGTACTCTGTCACCGACATGGACCCTTGCTTTAGTTGTAAAAATCTCTCTTCAAGACCATCACGAGCGGCCGAGGGGATGAAATGCTCTAAAAAGGCTTCAGAGAATTCGCTCCAACTAATGTCTGTGTACACTCTCCCACGAAAAGTGGAGCCCATGAGGGACTTCCACCACCTTTTGGCGTGCAGTTCTAAGAGTGTCACCACAAGGGTCACCGCCATATTGTTTGGACATCTTATTCCTGCCAACAATTCTTGTATAATGTCGAGCCACTCTTCCATACGCACCGCCGACTCTGTCCCAATATAAGTGGGAGGGGAGAGAGCTCGAAAAGTGCTTAACCAACTAGATCCCGGACCCTGTTGTTGTACAGGTGCCTGCTGAGATTGGGACCTAAAGGCATCTAAAATACCTGTGAGCGTCTGTCCCAGCTCTGATTGTTGGAATTGTGTAGGCGCGGACGGGGCAGGGGTGCCCCTCACTCGCTCAGCATGTACTGGGATCTACATATTGGGTACAAACCTAAGGTTAGGTTGGCTAATCTAAGGTTAAAGATGGACAAACTTAGTGTGAATTACATATGGGCACACCACTGCTTCTGCTAAGTCAGTTTGTCCCCAAACTGACTAATAAAACTGGGGTGGCACCATTATTAAGTGACTTCCTCCTTGGAGGATCGTAGCAAGCCGATACCATTTGTAAGACCCCCCTCCCGGAACACAAGACAAGGCACGAGAGGGTTCTTATGCCCAGAATAGCCGCATTGCGGTAACACTAACACTCGGGTCAGCCTGTACCACAATATGCCTATCCTGCCGGCTTCAACCAATATCAACATATAAATGCCAAACCAACCATAATAATAAAAGAAGTCAACCCACACCAAGCATAAGTCTATAAGTACAGCAAAAGAGAAGCTAAACAAGCTTCTACATAATCAGAGTACGTAAATAGAATTGCCCCGAAGGGCTACAACAAAATCTCTCTCACTCACATCTGTAACCGACGGTAGCGACGGTACCGTCCCCTCAGGACCTATCGTCCTGGCCTGGCTGTCCAGCTGCATAGCCTGCTGCTCCACCTGCGGGGTTTCCTCCTAAAAAGGAAGACGTAGCAACCGTTAGTCATTAAGACTAAGTGGCTTCACATCCGCTCCCCCGGCGACTCCTCGGCACCGGGCAGAGAAAGGAACATGTACAATATATATATAACAGTAGTACAAGTAGGTGAAGTAAGTATACAAATCATAGGTAGCAATAAAAGTAGTGTATAAATGAACAAGCTCTTATTCTACAATTCTACCATCTACAGCAGCAAGAGAGTATAATGCTATAACAGTAAGTAACTCAACTTATATGGATGCCCATACAAGCATATAAGTTGAGGGTCGTTCAACAATAAGTAACTCATCGTATAGGAGTGCCCATACAAACTTATACGATGAGGGTCGTGTGTATGCAATGAAGTGCAATTCTATGTATGCAATGCAATGACACACCCATGATCAAGCACATGCAATCGCTATGTCGACACAGACTTATAGTTCCCACTATTCGAGCAGGTAGCTAACCTCTCAGGCTTCAACCATCGTGGCCAATCAGTGATAGTAGAGCGGGCATCTCCACTACTAGGTTGGTCTCCACACTACCTGACCAAGGCCTCCGTACGCCTCAACGCTAAGAACACAACAGCAGAGCTCACATGCGTACTACGGCTAAGCGGGTTCTCTTGGGTAAATGTGCACAAAGATCCTAGCCCCGAACTGGCCTATGCGTGACACGGAAGGAGCCTCGGAAATGAACACGAGGACCAAGCCCAACCATTCACTTGGCACGGAAGGAGCCTCGGGACGTGAACACCGAGGACCAAGCCCAACCTTCCAAGGTCTAGCTATCAACTCCCATCGGTGTGACGATTGGCGAGCCCGTAGACCTGCCACACTATCCTTAACCCGGGATTACGACACAACGTGTCGACTCACACCACCTGCAATTCAACAATATCGTGGCATGGAAGGAGCCTCTGGACGTGAACACCGAGGACCAAGCCCAACCATCCATTAAATACGGGAAGAGCCTTGGGACGTGAACACCGAGGGCCAAGCCCAACCGTCCAACTTTACTCATCTCAATCCCATTCCATAGCGACGGTCAACACCGCACTTGTTACTTCCACAATGCTACCCGTAGGGAGACGACACTCTAAGCATTAGGTTACTAATTCTCTTTTTATCCATTCAACATACATCATGGCCATAGTTAAAACATTTATACATCTCTCAATTTATAACTACCCATTTATGTCAGGCCCTTTCCTTCAATTAGGCTTGTCCACAACTCATTATACGAATTCAGATCTATAACCTCAACTTATCATATCACTATGATGACCATGTCAAAAGAGTTCACCCAAGCCTCAAGTTGGATCGCCACATTAAATTCCACCGAATCGAATTCCACATTACACAGCCCAGAATTTAGGTGCAGCCTTAATCCGGGCAGCAACTCCGACCAAGGATTCCTGAGGCTACAAAAATCCGACGAGTACGTACAACCACTCGTTGGAAAGATAATTCAAGGGCTACAACTTTTGTGTTTAGTCAAAAGCCCAAATTTGATCGCATCACACCATAAATTCACTCGAAGCCTGCTGTGTACATGATTTTTCCCCAATTGCAGCAGATTCGAACTGACTTTCCCGTGGCTACAGGTATCGCCTGGAAACGTGCAACCACTTGTTGGAAAGATAATTTCAAGGGATACGACTTTCATGTTTAGTCGAAAACCCATATATGACCAGAATAGCACTGAAATAAGCCATGAAGGTCGCTGCGTGCAGAAAACAGATTTCTGCACGCATCTTAAGGCGAGATTAACAGCATCCGTTCATCTTCCTCCTTGCACCAATCTCCCAAAAACTCCTCCATAAAATCGTCCACCCTTATTCACCCTTACGAAGCCATATTTCTCCACAAATCACTCTCTCATCTTCACTTTGAAGAATGAAGAGGTTGGAGGGGACTAAGCCTAGAAAACAACCTAGGCATGGCTTTTCCCTAAGAAATCTCCTCCTCACCATCAAGACTCTAAGGATTCGATATCTCTCCTAGAATATTAACTACAGATCTAGCACAAAGGGAGAGGGGAGGAAGCTCACCTCATTTCCAGCGGTACCACCATTTCCAGCCATGGATCTAGTTATTCTTCTTTGCAGGATCTCTTGCTTGGTGCAGTTGTTCTTCACGGCAAATGAAGGAGAGAGAGAGAGAGAAGGCCGCCTCCACGACCTCCGACTGCTTCCCGCGGCTCTGTCGGATTCGCGAGGTCCACGATGACGACAAGAATGATCGGCAAGGATGGCTAGGGTTCGGCTTTATCTCCTCTTATAAACCGATGTATTAGGTTAAATCCTTCCTCCACGTGTCAACACCCCATTGGACCGCCCCTAATGGATCATATTGAAGTGACCCGGCCCAATGAATCATCATCAGCACGAATCCCGAAGTCCGATTCAGTCCGCCTGTACAAGCCGGCGAATCTGCCTAGGCGAAGAAAACGCACAAGTCAAATTCGACGAGAATCAACCGTCATTCTCGACGATCGACGAAAATCGTTGGGCATTCTCGACGAATTCGTCGGGTATCAACAATGATACCCGACGAATTTCACTTAGCCCACTTATCGAAAATTCCTGGCATTGAGTGCGTTGAGTATTAGGCTCCATTTGTTTGGGCGTTTCGTTGCTCCGTTTTGAGCAAATGCCGCCGGAAGGAGGAAAAACAAATGAACCTCCGGCGGCGTTTGCTCCGTTTCCACCCGCCCCCCTTGAGAAACGCCCCC
Organism: Platanthera zijinensis; assembly: GCA_039513925.1. NCBI lineage: Eukaryota > Viridiplantae > Streptophyta > Magnoliopsida > Asparagales > Orchidaceae > Platanthera > Platanthera zijinensis. Next base: position 99,980,068 of record CM077086.1, read on the forward strand.
AAAAAGCTCCGTTTGGAGCAGCCACCTCCCCCCTCCGGTTCGAACACTCCGTTTCCACCCGCCGGATCGACCCGCCACCGCCGAACCAAATGAAGCCTTAGTCAGCGATACTCGACGATCGGTGGGTATCACCGGGCATTCTCGACGATCGGCGAGAATCGCCGGGCATTCTCGACGAATTCGTCAGGTATCAACAATGTTACTCGGCGAATTACCCTTAGCCTAATTCTCAATCAGCAGTTCTGATTGTGGCGGGTATCGACCATCGATACCTGTTGAATCGGCGAGTATTATTCCCGATACCCGTCAATCGGCGAGTATCATTCCCGATACCCGTCGATCGGCGAGTATCAACTCCCATTCTCGTCGATTTTCCCTTTGGCCATTTCCTTTCGATCCGATGGATATCACTCAATTCTACACTCCATTCAACGCACTTGACACCTTTTGCCAGTGCATCCCGAGCCCGAGTTAAGTCTCTTGACTCAAAACTCGTGCGAGGGGCCTAGCGCGAATTGGGACGTTACATGTAAATTCCTCATAATCTTGGATTCACTCTCTTTCTAAGATCTAGAGAGAGGAGAGATCAAGGAGGAAGAAGGAAGGCTAGTTCCGGTCACCGGTGGAGTTTCAGAGCTCCAAATCGCGATCCGACTTCGGATCTGCAGAGGCAAGGAAATTCCGGTGCTTTTCATCCGCATAGATTTCCATGGCGCCAAGGAAAAACACAAGGGTAACGATTCTCATCCTAGGATATGTGAAGTCCCCCTTTTGTAGAGTCTGTATTCGAGAACAGACAGAGGCATGATGTTTGAAGCCTACCCGGACTAGTCTGTCTGGATCGGTGATGTTGCATTGCATATATGTCCGGAGAAGACTCCGCGCGAATGTTTGTTTTTCGGGTTTTCTACGGGGTAGATTGTAACAGGGAGCCTTGAGGACTAATTCCAAGGTGCACCCGGAAGGCTGGGCAGATGCGCGATTCTACCAATATGGTGGCCGGGGAGCCAACTTGAACATAACCGGGTTATGTGAACTGTGTGATAGAAACGGAACTCGGGGAGTTTCGACCCGCGCATATGGCTTAAATTGACGTTGAGGTGTGAGCAACGGGTCAGGTAGAACCATACCTGTTCTATGTCGTTCGGTGGGACCATTGGCATAGATGAGTGTCTCCGGCAGTCTATGGCTTAAATTGACGTGACCCGAGCCAGGAAGACAAAATGCTCATGAGGTTGGCCGTGCAAGGGACGGTGGTGGGACGGAAATGTATATGGCTTAAATTGACGTGACGTTGGCCGGTTCGCCGTAAATGTGCCCTGAGTGCACGGGGTGTGTGGTCGTGCCTGCCTGCACCTGTGATGAAGTGTGTTTACACTATGCTGCTTGATTATGCTAACAAAATGCAGGGAAAGAACATCGCCGCCCCGAGTTGGGGGCTGGGTCGTTATAATTTGGTCAGCATAGCTGACCGTTGCTTTTGTTTGCTATAGTGCGGTGGATTGTTGCTTGCAGGTGCTGCGGAGCCGAGTAGTAAATAGCATACTAAAGCCCAAGTTGCTGAGCCGACCCTTGAAGGAATAATTTTGAGTGTTTTTCTTATATTCTCATGTATGAACAGCCTACGTGCCGAGGTTTTGAAGACACTTATATTTGAGCAAACTATTGTAAGGCCATAAGGCCAGTACTCGTGTATTGTACATTCCTATTGGGTTGAGTAGTGGTCATTCATGCTTTGCTGGGTTCTTTATTCTTTGCAACTTAATAAACTGCTTCCGCTAGATGCTCTGTGTAGGACGATGTGATTGGTTGGTTGGTTTCAAGGAGTAACCCACCGGTCTGTCCGTGGTATATGACATCGGGTCCTGTCCTGACCTACTGCTATATGCTATATGACGGATAGGGGTGTTACACGGCCATCTCCCTCCTCCTCTCTATTTCCCTTTTCCTCCTCCTACTTGATGGGGAACGGGCCCCGCCCATTGATCGTATTGCCGATCCGACTCCGCGGTTGCGTCCGGAGGGTCGCCGCGAGTCGAAATGATATATTAGTTTATATATTTTGAGTATATTTTAGGGGTTTGATGCAGCCTCCATCCGGGCAAATCTGGACCATTGGATTCAATGAAGTTATTATAAATAAGAGATTAGGGCTGCAGCAAGGGCGATCGAGATTTTGGGAAAGAACAAGCCACCAGATCCTTCCCGATTCCTTCGTTCACGAAACCGGTGCCGACGCCGGAGGCCCTCCTTGGTGCCGACTCCAAGAGAGGTTTGTATCTTCATCTCCTCACCCGCCATCTTCTCAAACTCTACATCCGCCTGCTCCTCCCTACGTCCCTGCTCCTGCAGCCACCGCTGCTCCCTTCTCCAGCTGCAGAAGCCGCCCGCAGGAATCCCTCATCCGCCGGCTCCTCCCTGCGTCCCTGCTCCCGCAGCCACCGCCGCTCCCTTCTCCAGCTGCAGCAACCTCCAAATAGCCCTGAAGATCCTGACAGCCCTCCTTCTTGTAGATTTGGCTGCCGCAGCAGCAGGCGCCCTCCCTGACACTTCCTGTAGCCTGCCAGCGTCCCTGCAGATAACAAAAGAAAAGTTAAATTCATTAGCACTCCTGTTAAAGTTATGCCAATTCAAAGTGCTTGGAACGGTTTGACTCCGCTGAATAATGCATGATTGATTTGTACTGTAGAATGCTTTTACTATACTCTTAAGTAACATGGGATTTGAACTCTCTCCTGTTTTAAGTTCAGTTTACAGAAATTCTTTATTTTCATATATCTTGGTACTTTAAATTTATGCTTGATTCAAAGGAGGTTATTTAATTGTGGGTTTGGCCCCGCAAACCCTAGCGATTACCATCCTACATCAATTGGTATCAGAGGGACCTGAAAAGTTTTCTCAAACTTTTCAATCCTTCTCCTGTTCTCGAAAATCTTTTGCATAAACCCATGAAGCTCTCCTATTATTATGATTCTGATATTTCCGAGGATTATGATTCCTATGCTCCTCCCCCTTCCCTCCACTCAAATATCAATTCCCCGTGTGCTACTTATTATTTGCATAAATCTTCATATGTCCCCTCCATTGCATACCCCTTCTATGAATCGTGGCGAGTCTCTCGTCAAGCCTACGATTCATATTCCCCTTCTTCCACCACTTATTCCCATGAATCGAGGCGAGTCCCCTCCGATGCCTATGATTCATATTCTCAATCATCTACTACATATCCTTCAGTCTGCCATTCCTCCTACTCGTATGATCTTCCGTCACCTTCCCAAAGAAAGAGACATTGGGTTTAGCTTGGAAGAAACAAGCAAGCTAGAGTGGAAGAGAGTAAGCAGAGGAGGGAAAGGGAAGAAAAAGAAGATGCCATTAGGGCAGGTTATGTGAAGAATTGGCATGAGAATGATGCTAAGGAGATTTTAGAGCAGCGATGGAGAAGAGAAGCAGTATTGATACAGTCTCACATCCGAGGGTTAATTCAGTGCTGATCCTTTAAGAAGATCACCAGAGCTGTCCTCGTGATTCAATCACGCATGAGAGGATTATTACAGAGACAGTGGTACCAGACAGTGCAGAGAGCTACTCTTATCATTCAGAGATTTGCCTTGCCAGTGGATTGAGTGCAGAAGGACATTTAGTCTGATGATGGTAGTATCGCCCTATGAGCCTTCACACCGTTTGCTCACTTTTATTGATTTGTCATAATGGTTTGATCAGTCACTTCTCAGCTCGGCTAGGGACCCTTGTCTTATGCTCGATAATACCCCTGAGGGAAAATCAGTTAGTTTTGATATGAGCCCAGACTGGGTATGACATGGTGATGACTTATTGCAGTTTGATCAGATTGATTGGGGCCCAGGTGATACTAAGACACAGATCGATATATATTTTTTCACACCGCCGATCGATATGATCATTTGTAGTGCAATATTAGAGAGCTCTGACCCCTTACCAGTTGCTATAGTTTTCCATCAGATTCTAAGATTGAGGCTGCCGCCCAAGCCTCCCAAAGGCAGTGATTACATTAATTGCAGCATCGTGAGACCAACATCTTGGATTGGAAGCTTTTATCTGATGATTGCTGACAGTGGGAAATAGTGCAGACCACTCGCGAAGCCTCCTTGGAAGCCCTAAAGATTTGAGGGAAAATCTTCTCCAACATGGGGAAAATGATGGGGAATGGGCCCCGCCCGTTGATCATATTTCTGATCCGACTCCGCGGTTGCGTCCGGAGGGTCGCCGCGAGTCGAAATGATATATTAGTTTATATATTTTGAGTATATTTTAAGGGTTTGATGCAGCCCCATTCGGGCAAATCTGGACCATTGGATGCGATGAAGTTATTATAAATAAGAGATTAGGGCTACAACAAGGGCGATCGAGATTTTGGGAAATAATAAGCCGCCGCCTCCTTCCCGATTCCTTCAGTCACGCCATCGGTGCCGACACCGGAGGCCCTCCTTGGTGCCGACTCCATGAGAGGTTTGTATCTTTATCTCCTCACCCACCATCTTTTCCAACTCCACATCCGCCGGCTCCTCCTTGCGTCCCTGCTCCCGCAGCCACCGCCGCTCCCTTCTCCAGCCGCGGCAGCTGCCAGCAGGAAGCCCTCATCCGCCGGCTACTCCCTGCATCCCTGCTCCTGCAGCCACCGCCGCTCCCTTCTCCAGCCGCAACAACCTCCAAACTGTCTTGTAGATCCCGACAGCCCTCCTGCCTGCAGATTTGGCCGCCGCAGCAGCAGCCGCCCTCCCTGACACTTCCTGCAGCCGGCCAGCCTCCCTGCAGATAACAAAAGAAAAGTTAAATTCATTAGCACTCCTGTTAAAGCTATGCCAATTCAAAGTGATTGGAAAGGTTTGACTCCGTTGAATAATGCATGATTGATTGGTACTGTAGAATGCTTTTACTGCACTCTTAAGTAACATGGGATTTGAACTCTCTCCTGTTCTAAGTGCAGTTTACAAAAAATCTTTATTTTCATATATCTTGGTACTTTAATTTTATGCTTGAATCAGAGTAGGTTATTTAATTATGGGTTTGGCCCAGCGAACCCTAGCGATTACCATCCTACATGAATTGGTATCAGAGGGACCTGAAAAGTTTTCTCAAACTTTTCAATCCTTCTCCTGTTCTCAAAAATCTTTTGCATACACCCATGATGCTCTCCTAATATTATGATTCTGATAATTCCGAGTATTATTATTACTATGCTCCTCCCCCTTCCCTCCACTCAAATATCAATTCCTCGCGTGCTACTTATTATTTGCATAAATCTTCATATGTTCCCTCCATTGCATACCCCTCCTATGAATCAAGGCGAGTCTCTCGTCAAGCCTACGATTCATATTCCCCTTCTTCCACCACTTATTCCCATGAATCGAGGCAAGGCCCCTCTCATGCCTACGATTCATATTCTCAATCATCTACTACATATCCTTATGTCTGCCATTCCTCCTACTCGTATGATCATATATCACCTTCCCTAAGAAAGAGACATTGGGTTGAGCTTGGAAGAAACAAGCAAGCTAGAGTGGAAGAGAGTAAGCAGAGGAGGGAAAGGGAAGAGAAAGAAGATGCCATTTGGGCAGGTTATGTGAAGAATTGGCGTGAGAATGATGCTAAGCAGATTTTAGGGCAGCGACGGAGAAGAGCAGCAGTCTTGATACAGTCTCACATCCGAGGGTTTATTCAGCGCCGATCCTTAAAGAAGATCACCAGAGAATTCCTCGTTATTTAGTTACGCATGAGAGGATTATTACAGAGACAGTGGTACCAGATAGTCCAGAGAGCTCCTCTTATCGTTCAGAGATTTGCCCGCTAGTGGATTGAGCGCAGAAGGACATTTCGTCTGATGGTGGTAGTACCGCCCTATGAGCCTTCGTGCCGTTTGCTCACTTTTTTTGATTTGTCACAATGGTTTGATCAGTCACTTCTCAGTTGGGCTAGGGACCCTTGTCTGATGTTCGATAATGCCCCTGAGGGCAAATCAGTTGGTTTGGATATGAGCCCAAACTGGGTAGGACATTGTGATGACTTGTTGCAGTTTGATCATATTGATTGGGGCCCAGGTGATACTAAGACATAGATCGATATATCTTTTTTCACACCGCCGATCGATATGATAATTTGAAGTGCAGCATTAGAGAGCGCTGCCCCCTTTCCAGTTGCTACAATTTTTCGTCAGATCCTGAGATTGAGGCCGCCGCCCAAGCCTCCCAAAGGCAGTGATTACATTAATTACCGCATCGCGAGACAAGCATCTGGGATTGGAAGCTTTTATCTGATGATTGGTGATAGTGGGAAACATTGCATACAACCCGCAAAGCCTCCTTGGAAGCCCTAAAGATTTGAGGGCAAATATTCTCCAACATGGGGAAAATGATGGGGAACGGGCCCCGCCCGTTGATTGTATTGCCTATCCGACTCTGCGGTTGCGTCCGAAGGGTTGCCGCGAGTCGAAATGATATATTAGTTTATATATTTTGAATATATTTTAAGGGTTTGATGCAGCCCCCATCCGGGCAAATCTGGACCATTGGATGCGATGAAGTTATTATAAATAAGAGATTAGGGATGCAGCAAGGGCGATCTAGATTTTTGGAAAGAACAAGCCAGCGGCTCCTTCCCAATTCCTTCGGTCACGCCACCCGTGCCGACGCCGGAGGCCCTCCTTGGTGCCAACTCCAAGAGAGGTTTGTATCTTCATCTCCTCACCCGCCATCTTCTCCACCTCCACATCCGCCGGCTCCTCCCTGCGACACTGCTCCCACAGCCACCGCCGCTCCCTTCTCTAGCCGCAGCAGCTGCCCGCAGGAAGCCCTCATCCGCCGGCTCCTCCCTGCGTACTTGCTCCTGCAGCCACCACTGCTCCCTTCTCCAGCCACAGCAACCTCCAAACAGGCCTACAGATCACGACATCCGACCTACCTGTAGATTTGGCAGCCGTAGCAGCAGCCGCACTCCCCGACACTTCCTGCAGCCGGCCAGCCTCCCTGCAGATAACAAAAGAAAAGTTAAATTCATTAGCACTCATGTTAAAGCTATGCCAATTCAAAGTGATTGGAAAGGTTTGACTCCGCTGAATAATGCATGATTGATTGGTACTGTAGAATGCTTTTACTGCACTCTTAAGTAACATGGGATTTGAACTCTCTCCTATTCTAAGTGCAGTTTACAGAAATTCTTTATTTTCATATATCTTGGTACTTTAATTTTATGCTTGAATCAAAGGATGTTATTTAATTGTGGGTTTGTCCCCGCGAACTCTAGCGATTACCATCCTACATCACTACTCTCCTCCTCTAGTCTCCACTAAAAACCCCCTCTTTTTATCCCCCTCAAACCGAGCCATCAACCTCTCACAAAAGCCCTAGCCGGCCACCTCCCTAGCCGCCACCATCTTTCCACCCCTTCCTCCACTCGGCCACCCTCTCCACCACCAACCCGAGCCCTCTCTTCCCATCCAACACCCAAAACTGACCACCCTCATCATCACCATAACCAAACCCGACCACCCTCCACTTTTCTTTCCACCACCTTTTCTCTCTCCACTTTCCATATATATAGTCTCTCAAATTTTCCCTCACTTTAAAGGTTATTGCAAAGGAAGAACGACTTGCAACTTCATCGTCTGGCGCGGATCTGAGGCTTTGCGTGGAAATAAAAAAATCAACCACCGTCATGTGCGATTCCTCCACTCATCTTTGTGGACAAATTTTTCTTGGTGTTTTGGGTAATGAATTCTAATCCATCTCTTTGTGTGTTTCTTCTACAATTTGTGAGATTTTGGTGGATTTAGAAGGCTGGTATTTAGCCCTGATTTATATTGAATGTTGTGCGTAATTAAAATCAAAATTTCAAGCATTATTTTCCCAAATATTTTTCATAAAATTGGAGGGGGTAAATATCGTGAACACTTATAGAAATCGGTTTCCTTAGCCTTGATTTCTTCGGTGTCCAAGTGATTTGGCAACTCTCGTATTAATAAATTTTTTGGGATTGATTTTGAACTTAATTTTAAATCACTAATTTAGGCCGGATTTTCTTTTATTAGAATTGTGAATTGTTTGCGTATAATTTAATTCGAATAGCTAATTGTCCGGATCGTGTGGGTCCTTTTCGCTTGAGCGAACATTGGCCTATAGCCCTTGTTCAATCTATAAAAGGGGTAGCGTCCCTTTGCGTTGTGTGATGTTGAAAATAGTGCCATTAATTTCTTGACTTATCGATATTGCTAAGTAGAGAAACCGCACGCCAGATATTTATTTTAATTGTCAAACCTAAGAGCGTGTAGTTTAACCCGTCGAAACCATGGGCCTGCATCACAGGTGAGTAAAAGCATTGATTATACCTTGGACAGTCAAAGCCAAATAATTGGCAGGCTGAAAATGTGGTTAAGTACACAGGCATTGAGTGAAGTCTACTCACTCAACTCCATACAACAAAAAGCTGTGAGACAGGCTAAGACAGTCAAAGCCTAAGAAGAAACAAGAAGGAATGTGGCTAAGTCCACTGGAATTGAGTGAAGTCTACTCACTCAATTCCATACAACGTAAATCGTTGAGTATAGCTTAGTTAGTCAAAGCCACAAAAAATCCGTGTAGTTATTTTGACTAAGTCCACATGCATTGAGTGAGGCAAGCTCACTCAACTCCACGTGATAAAAGGCGTTGACTGAACCTTAGTCAGTCAGAGATAGTGTTTACAACACAAGATTTTGTCTAAGGACAAAAGAGTTGAGTGAAGGATATTCACTCAACGCCTAATCAAATAAAAAACTCTCCAAGGACAGATAAGTTGAGTGCAGTCTACTCACTTAGCGCCATATCAATCTAATTGACAGATGCTGAAAGCGTTGAGAGAAGAAGTAACACTCAACGCTTCCTAAGCAAGAAAATCGGCTAAGTCCAAATGCGTTGAGTGAAGGTTTCTCACTCAACGCCAAGTGACTAGAATCATTTATATGTGGTATGGCGTGTAGTAAAACTAACTCACTCAACGACAAGAGGCAGAAAGATTTTTCTAAGTGTTTTGGCAATGAGTGAAGCTTACCCACTCAACGCCTAATGACTGAAATATTTTCTAAGTGTTTTGGCATTGAGTGAAGGTTGCTCACTCAACGCCTAATGAAAGAGAATTTTTTCTAAGTGTTTTAGCATTGAGTGAAGGTTGCTCATTCAACGCTTAGTGGCAGAAAATCTATCTAAGTGTTTTGGAATTGAGTGAAGCTTACTCACTCAACACCTATACTAAAGATGTTTGATTTTGGCTAAGTCCACAGATGGTGATGTCAGCAAAGTCAACATATTAACAGAGTTCAAATTAAGTGCGGGAAAGCTACAGAACACGACAAATACTACTGGTGAGCTATTATACGTCTTCTTCCGTTAAAGCAAGGTGCAGCTATTTGCTGCAGGTGGTCCCCACTCTTCTTGTAGCCGTTAATCATCGGAAGATATAAAGGGACAACTTCAAATGTTGAACTCAAATTCTTATGGTTTTATCCAAAAAAATAAAAAAGAGCGACTGGACTTCATCTTCCTCGCCATTGCTGCCGAGAAAAAGCTTGAAGTCTTCCAGCAGAAGAAAAAGTTCAGTTAGCCGTAGCATTTTCTTCTGCTATAGCAAGATCAGAAATACTTCGGATAAAGAAAGAAAAGAGTGCCTCCAGTCTTCTACATCAAGTTTAGAAGTAACATATTGAGTTACCTCCAACAAAAGCAGTCATTTATTTCTTTCTACTGCTGTGAGGAAAGTTAGAGCTGGGATAACTCAGCTCAAGTAATTGACACAGAGAAATTTCTTTATGTCAAAATTAATTAAAGCACTGTTTTTCTATAGGATCCTTTTAGATCTAAGCTGTAGGGCCTGAAAGGATATGTTAGATCTGATTACTCTAGAGGGGTGGGGGGATAGATTATTAAAAATTTTGGTTTATTCTTAATTTATATCAGAGTGAAAATAGTGATACCATATAGTAGTTAAGCAAAAGAAAATAGGCTAACTATTCCAGCAATCACAAACACAGCAAGAACAAAACAAACAGAAAATTTGCAACCAGACAACACAAGAAATTTATAGTAGTTCCCCTAAACTTGGGTACATCAACTCTTCTACCACCCTGGTAGGAATCCACTAATAGTTTTTGATCAGGTGACTGCCACCTATGAGCTTTTGATCAGGTGCTCAAAAACCAATGTCAAATCATTTGATCAGGAGACTTGCAACCAAGCTAACTTTTGAAGGGAGTTAAAACCCTATACAGTGGGGTGGAAAGAGGTTGATGGAAGTCTTCTCTTTTCTCAAAAAAACCTTGAGAAGACTATGTGAATTCTGATGGTGTCAAAGCTCCCCTTGACAAGATGAAGGTTCAGGAAGAATGAGCTTTGCTTTAGGGTGAGTAGGTCTTCAGCTTTGATCTGCCAATGTCCAGGAAATCTAGTTGACTGATGTTGAATCAAAGATTTCTGTAGATTCTTGGAACTGAAGATGAAGAAGACTCTTGATTTCTAATGATTTTTCTTCTTCAGTCTTGAGTATTGGCAAAGAATGAAAAAGCGTTGAGAGAGAATGAAAGAGACGTCTAGTGGTTCAATGTTCTCTATGATGTATCATTTTCTTTTCTTGTCTCTGTCTTCTTGAAAAGAGAGAATCTCTTTTTAAAATTCTGTCACTTAATTCTCCTTTGAATTTTGAATAACTACCTTAAATGCTGGCTGATCTGGAGAATTCAAAACGGCTGGAATAAAAAATTTATGAGTTTCCCCAACTGTCCTTGATAGAATAAGCAAGTAAATATTCTGATGAATACCATATTTAATACAGCCAATAACGGCTATATCCACATGAATATATGCATTAAATACTCAGAATAATACTGCTAATAAATGAGAAAATAAAGAAGAAGAAGGAGGAAAAACTCATTCTGAAACCAGATAGAAAACATCGAACTCTGAACAGAATTCGTCGACCTGAGATCCAAGATCATCAACTAGAGAAATCTAGTTCGTGGACCTGAGCTCTGCGAACTGCTAATTGAGAAATACTTTCCAAATCTACACTCTGAGTTCGTCGAGCTGAGAATCTGACTGAAGAAAACTAATTGTCGACCTGAGCTCGAATATCATCGAGCTCAACACAGAGAATTAACTCTGAGTTTCGTCGATTTGAGATCGAAGATCATCGAGCTGAGTTCAAAGAATTTCGAGCTGATCAAACTGTCTTCTGATATCTTCTAAGTTTGAGTCTTCTGAGGTCCTTTGCTGGCTGGTCCAAGGAAGTAGAACTAACAGGACTAGCCTAAACTCTAGGACTACTAAACATGACCCTAGCTATACAATATTTTGTCAGATTCAGCCTAAGTTAGTGAACCTAGCCCAAATCCAACTAAGGATCTAACAATCTCCCCATATTTGGGTGAGGTCACTAATACACAACAAAATAAGCAATTATAAAGCAAAAGAAAATATATCTAATAGAAATAAATATTCATCAGATATCTACAGCACATGCTTCATGATATAAACAAAAATAGAGTTCAAATGTAAATGAGAACAACACAATAGATAAACTCATTTTCTCTGTTCAACTTTATCCTGGTCTGATCCTTCAGCAGGCTATCTGAATATGATTTTCCTGTTTGGATTGGCAGCTTCTTTCTTTGACATATACATGTAAGATGCTCCAATAACAGTTTGAGATGAAGTTCTTGGAATAACAACCTCTGGGTGAAATTTCATATAATCATCAACATTAAAGAACTTATTTGCTTTTGCATACCTTTTCAGCTCTTTTTTTTTGTAGGCTGACATTGTAGAATATTGAGAGATGTCCTTGCCTTTAGCTTTAGCTTTACTAATCTGAGAGAGTCCTACTAACTTCTGAAATCTAGCCATCTTGGCAGAGGTCTCCTTCTCTGGATCAACAAAAGTAATATGAGGAGACTCTGGCCTTTTTGGACTAGAGTCCTGCTTTTGTTTTTCAGTAGGAGCTTTCTTAAAGGAGTATGGAGGAGGGTTGCTTGCAGAGGTTTGCTGATTGCTTTGCCTAGGATGTCTCTGATATGTTTTGGTCACAGGAGAAGGTTTTTGAATGATATTACCTGAGGAGCCTAAAGAGGGAGGAGGAGGAGGAGGAGGGTCTTTCCTGAATTGTCTTGGAGGAGACCTATACCTTCTCCTCTTCTTCCTTTCTTTTTGTTCATTCTTGGACAACCACATCCATTTAGGTATTCCAGGATAAGGAGTTATCTTCTGCAAAATATAATATGGAGTGTCATTATTTGGGTTTTGCTTAGGAACAACCTTTCTTTTCTTGAATACTTTCTTCTTGCCATTATCAAAATTAGAATCACCTGTTGGATCTTCTTCAGAAAAACTCTGTGGGTTGTCATACAATGCATCAATCTCTGTAATGACTTCTTAAGGAACTTGCTTTTCAGCTAGAGGATGGATAAATGGAGGAAGATCTGCTGGAGGTAGAATGACTTCAGCAAGAACTTCTTCAGTTTCCTGATCCATATCATCAACAAGGATCTCATCCATGTCTGGCAATGGAGAGGAGGAGAATACAAAAGTGGGAGGAGGAAGAGCCTTGGGCTCAAAAAATTCATCCGCAGCCACCATGATAAGCTCAGCCCATGGAACTAAAATAAGTTCAGGCTCTGGAGCTTCAAAGCTATTCTGAATCTGCTGTAAAATTTCTTAATTAATAGGAGCTGTATAACAAACTATATCCATACACAACTGAAAAGAGACAAAAGGAAGACAGTCTCTATACAAAAAATCAAAAGAATTAAGAACTGAATTTAGTTCAAGATCTGGAGAAATGAAACAATCTCCATAAAGAATGTCAACAGATAGAGGTAACTCAGTTGACTCAAAATCTGAATCCAAAAATTCATCAAGTTCTTCATCAAGAATCTCTATATCAACAATGTCTTCATCTGCTGTTGTTATTACTACAATTGCTGGAGCTTCTGCTGCTGTTACTACTGGAGCTACTTCTTAACAGAGTATCTCCCCCTGCCTGTTTTCAGTAGTAACTAGAGCCATGCCCCTGACAGAAGGAGGGACATGGAGGGCAGAAAGCTGAGCAGCAAGAGTGGAGATTGAAGAAGCAAGAGGTGAAATAGCCTCTGTTATAAGTTGTTGAAGTAGGGGTGTAATGGATGTCAGTATGGAGGAAATGGAGAGTGAAGTTAATTCCATGAATTATGGAGGGGTCTGAGTAGAGACAGATGGATTGATAGAAGAGGATGAGGGATGATAGTCTATCATGAGTTCTTCTGGAGGAGATAAAGAATGGCTTGGAGATGAAAGAAGGTTGAATGATGGTAGTGATGTTAAATTTTGAAGTGGAGGTATATATGCAAGATGAGAAGGAAGGGGGGGGACAAAGGAGGAGTAATAGAAACTGGTGAAAGAGCTTGCTCTAGATGTTGTTGTTGTTGTACTAGAGAAGAAATGGGGGATTGTGGAGGTGTAGGTTGATGAACTGGTGAAGAAGGGTTGATGGGGGAAGTAGGAAGTGTAGGTGTAGGTGTGGGTTGATGAACTGGATCTATAAAGATTTGTTGGATGGATGTGGAAGGAGTTTTAATGAGTGGAGGAGGAGGAGGAATAGAATTGTCCTCTGTAGGGTGCGGAGCGGCTGGAACAGCCCTGGTACTCTCAGAAGTCTTAGAGGAGGAAGCCCTGGATGGATTTGGGATGTTCCTTTCCAACCTGCTAAATAAGGTGCAGGTCAGCCTCTTCGAGGCGTTGATGAATATGGTTGGGGCAACTAGTGATTCAGCGGCCTTTGCCTGAAGGAAGATACCAAGTATCCTTCCAAAACACACTTCTTTCTTGGTGTTTTTCTTCATTATCAGATTAAACAGAGTCCTAGCCCAATTAATGGCTTTCTTATTGACTATAGCACACATAACTAGAAACTGCTGTCTAGTAATATGATCATGGGCGGTATGCTTGCCCAACAACACCTTGCCAACTACGTCTGCAAGAAATTTATACCAACCAGACAAGTGTTTCTTCAGTAATTTATTGGGGTTGTCTCCAGAATAACCCATCAAAGTCAACATCTCATCAAATTCAGAAGAATCAATTTCAAGTTCTTCTCCATTAACTAAGCCGAAAATTTCTGTAAGAATATCAGGAGTAAAAGGGATGGTGTTACCCGATATTGTTCCAACCATCGTATCAGCACCTGGAGCCGATGAAGAGTAAACCCATTCTCTGATTTCAGTCTTTGCTATCTTCATTCTTGTCGTCATCAGGTTCTTCAGGTGCAGTTCCTCAAACAACTGCAGAATATCGAGAAATATCTGGTCAGAATGTTGAAACGATTCAAAGTCAATGTTGAATCCCTTATCGAACTTCAATCCTATGAGAGCACCTGCTGGAATCGCCATAGTCACTTAATCAGCTTTTGATTTTGAAGCTTCTTCATTATCAGATTCTTCTTCAGCATCTGATGGGCTGCAAGAGGCATTGATAGCCATGAGGCAGACTTCCCTAAACTTTGCCTCTTCTTCCTCTTCACTAGAGCTGAAAGATGTGGATTCATCTTCTTTATCACTCCAGGTTTCAGCAACAAAGCCCTTCTCCTTCTTTTTGTGCTTACTGGAGGAAGGCCTGCTGTAGTGCTTGCTCCTAGAGTCTTTTTTTCTTCTCTTCTATTCCTTCTGATTCTCTAGGCATTCAGAAATGAAATGTCAAGGTTTCGTGCATCCAAAGCACACTATTTATTTAGTAGGAGTTTTATCATACCTGGGCTTGTCATCATTCAAGGATGACTTTCTCCTGAAGTCCTTTCTTGCCATTTTGTAAAATCTCTTAGCAAAGAGACTCATCAATTCTTCATTTACTGTTGAAGCTTCAGTCTCTTCAGCAGCTTTGAATGCTATATTTTGCTCCTTTCTTGCTGGCAGAGGAGTCCTTTGTTCTACAGCTTCCGTGGATTTGATCAGCTACTCATAGGATTTGAGCTTTCCCAGGAGAGATTCTGTGAAAATCTCATTCAAGCTTATGGTCTTTTTGATTGGCCAGATTCGGGAGTCCCATGAGCTTGGGAAGCACATTAGGATCTTGTCATTCACCTCTGTGAGGGAGATGTCTTTATCCAAGGTCTTCAACTCACTGATGGTGGAGCTTAATCTGGTGTACATGTCACTGACAGATTCAACTTCATATTTCTTGAAATTTTCATATTGTGAGATGAGAGTTGATCTTCTATCCTTTCTCTCATCTGCTGAGCCAGCAACCATCTGGTTGAGAGAATCCTAGATTGCTTTTGTAGAGGTGCATTCAGCCACCTTTTTAAAAATGTAATCTTACATGGTTTGAGCCAATATGTTCATTGCTTTGGCATTTGCAATTTTGGCTTTCTTTTGTGCATTTGTCCACTCAGGTGGTGGAACAGCATGAGTGCTTGAGTAGAAGTTGAAGCAGTTGCTGCAGTAGGAGGTCCTTTCAAAATGGAATTAAATATGTCATCATCAATAGAGTTCATATATAGTTTAATTCTTGCCTTCAAGATGGAAAACTTATTTAGATTGCAAACTAGAGGTCTGGTGCTTTCATAATCCTTGTTTTGTGCAATTGTGATAGAAGAAATGTTGAGAAGAAGAAAATCTGATCTAACTGGATCTTGGTTCAAGTGTTAACTTGTATAACCAAACAAACACACCCTCTGATACCAATTTAAAGGAGGGGTTAGATCTGATTACTTTAGAGGGCAGGGGGGGGGGGGTGAATAGAGTATTAAATTTTTTTGTTTATTCTTAATTTATATTAGAGTGAAAATAGTGATACCATATAGTAGTTAAGGAAAAGAAAATAGGCTAACTATTCCAGCAATCATAAACACAGCAAGAACAAAACAAAAAAAATATGCAACTAGACAACACAAGAAATTTATAGTGGTTACCCTAAACTTGGGTACATCCACTCTTCTGCCACCCTGGTAGGAATCCACTAACAGGTTTTGATCAGGTGACTGCTACCTATGAGCTTTTGATCAGGTGCTCAAAAACCAATCTAAAATCTTTTTATCAGGAGACTTGCAACTAAGCTAACTTTTGAAGGGAGTTTATATCCTGTATAGTGGGGTGGAAAGAGGTTGATGGAAGTCTTCTCTTTTCTCAAAAACAACTTGAGAAGACTATGTGGATTCTGATGGTGTTAAAGCTCCCCCTGAGAAGATGAAGGTTCAGGAAGAGTGAGCTTTGCTTCAGGGTGAGTAGGTCTTCAGCTTTGATCTGCCAATATCCAGGAATCCAGTTGACTGATGTTGAATCAAATATTTTTGTAGATTCATGGAAGTGAAGATGAAGAAGACTCTTGATTTCTTATGATTGTTCTTCTTCAGTCTTGAGTATTGGCAAAGAATGAAAAAACGCTAAGAGAGAATGAAAGAGACGTCCAGCGGTTTAATTTTATCTGTATTGTATTTTTTACTTTTCTTGTCTCTGTATCCTTGAAAAGAGAGAATCTCTTTTTTATATTCTGTCAATTAATTCTCCTTTGAATTTTGAATAACTTCCTTAAATGCTGGCTAATCTGGAGAATTTAAAATGGCTGGAATAAAACAATTATGAGTTTCCCCAACTGTCCTTGATAAAAAAAGTAAGTAAATATTCCGATGAATACCATATTTAATGCAGCCTATAACGGCTATATCCAGATGAATATATGCATTAAATACTCAGAATAATACTGCTAATAAATGAGAAAATAAAGGAGTAGAAGGAGGAAAAACTCATTCTGAAACCGGATAGAAAACGTCGAACTCTGAACAGAATTCGTCGACCTGAGATCCAAGATCGTCAACCTAAGAATGTCTGTTCGTCGACCTGAGCTCTATGAACGGCTAACTGAGAAATACTTACCAAATCTGCACTCTGAGTTTATCAAGCTGAGAATCTATCTGAAGAGAACAAATCGTCGACCTGAGCTCGAAAACATGGAGAATTAACTCTGAGTTTCGTCGATCTTAGATCGACGATCGTCGAGCTGAGTTCGAAGAATTTTGAACTGATCAAACTATCTTCTGATATCTTCTAAGTCTGTTTCTTCTGAGGTCCTTTGCTGGCTGGTCCAAGGAAGGTAGAACTAAGAGGACTTAGCCTAAACTCTAGGACTACTAGACATGACCCTGGCTATACAAGATGGGTCAGACTCAGCCTAAATTAGTGAACCTAGCCCAAATCCAACTAGGGATCCAATAGAAGGACTTCAGAAGAAAGTCATCTAGGCAAGATGACAAGCCAAGGTATGACAAGACTCCATCTAAAGAAATTGTTTGGAAAGATGCTCTCCTATGAGATATGAGATGCAACTAAATGTCAGGAAAGAGGAAGAGGCAACCAGCAGATCCCAAGCCCAGGAGAAGTCCTTGGCATTCAAGGCAAACCGCATTAGGAAGAGCAAGGAGGGGATTCCCTTACCTCCAAGAAGACCAGCTGATTCAGACAGCTCAGAGTCAGATGCATTAGAAAGCAGCATGTTAGATGAGTACTTTGCTTCCTTCTCGAGGAACTTTAGAAGATGATGGAGAAGAAATATTGGAAGAGCAAACCTTCCACATCTTCTCATCACAGGAGGAATCATTCCAAGGCTGACAGGTATGATTCTAAATTAAGTAAATATAATTTTTCTAAAGTTTTTTGCTACTGTTGCAGCAAACCATGACATGTAGTAGTTGACTGCCTAGTGAAGAGGAAGGAAGCTGCTGAGAAGAAAAAACACCAGCATAATGGCAGAAGGAGAAGTCCTTCATTGCTAAGAAATTGAAGAGCTGGACAGACTCATATTCATCTGAGTCTAAAGAAGAAGAAGCCTATATTGGGCTAGTTGTTGCTGCTGCTAAACAGATACCTATAGCAGCATATGAAGACTATCATGCTGCTAGGATAGGTATCAGGGCCCCTCTATCATATTCAGACAGTGATTCAGTGGTGGATGAAGAAGATGCCTACAGCTGTTGTGAGCTGATGACAATGGCTAATGAGGAAATCAGCCAGGATCAGCCTGGTCAAAGGAAGGTAAAATCTCTATCAAGCTCTTCTTCTGAGTCTGGATATGAGACAAGTCCCTGTACAGAAACCTCTTCACACAGTGGTGAAGATGATTCTGAATCAGAAGGTGATGTCAATCAATTGATTAACAGATATGGAGAATCTCTGGATGCCTTCAAGAAGTTGTCTTAGAAGCAAGCTGTGGAGATTGGCACTCTACAGCTGGCTGCTTCCCAACTGAATGAAACAACATCTTTGCTGAATAAGAATGACAAGGAACTTAACTAACTTAGGGTCTTGAATAACATCAAGATAGGCTCCATCAAATAAAAGAACAGTCTCATCAGGGATCTTAAAGAGAGGTTTTCGAGGGAGAAAAGAATATTGGCTAGCTATTCTAAGTCTTGTACTGTGTTACCCTTGATAGACTCCTACTCCTATCAAAAGGGTAAGAAGGGGTTGGGATTTCAGGGAAGCACAAGAGTTGCTCCTTCCAAAGGGAAGTTCAAAGCTCCAGCTCCAACTCCAACTACGCCACTTACTTCGTAGCCTCCCATTACTTTTAGGAAAGTTAAGTTGCCTTCAAATAGGTATGACCAAGAAAGCATCTTTGGTCGCTATATTAATGGCGGATCCACATGTGTGAACAAAGATATTCACACCCAGGGTGGAATGTATAGAAAAGTGAGTGCCTTTAAGGCTACCCATGAAGAAATTCAAATGGCCCATAATGGACCATTTGTCTTTGGTGCTCCAGCCCCCACTCTCAAAAAGGTGGCTGCAGCAAAGGTTCAAGATCATTCAGCAAAGTCTATGACCAAGGGCCAGTCTTCCAGCAAGCCTAGTTTGGCTGTGTCTGATGCCATAAGGATCATGCTTTCTGAAAAGAAACTTGCTACTGTTGGAACTCAGAGCATGCCAAATAAGAAATCTAGAAAACTTACCTCCAATCAAATCCTTGCTGAAAGGAATCTGAAGAAGGCTACTGCACCTCTTCCTACTGTTCATCCAGCAGCAAACCAAACTGCTAGGCCTATATAGAAAAGAAGATACAACATTCATGAATGTTGGTGCTGTTGCAAAGTGGGCCACTTTGTCTTAGACTTTTGGCACAATCCAAATGTGCCAAGAGCAGTTATAAGTCTACCAGCCAGAAATGCTGCTGGTAGACAAGTTCATTATAAGACTAACATGCACATATATAGGACCCAATAGAAATTGGGGTCCTAAGGTAAAGTAAATTGTGTGATGTAGGTTAGTTCTAGTGGCCATACCCCTATATGGTACTTGGACAGTGGTTGTTCTAGGCACATGACTAGGACAATGAGCAACTTGAAGGAGTACATTCCAGTGAATGATGGACCCAAGGTTATCTTTGGTGGTTCAGATTGAGGGGTGATTAGAGGCTATGGTAAGATTACCAATGGCATAGTCACCATCACAAAAGTGTATTATGTTGAAGGGTTGCGACACAACCTCATAAGAAAAGCCAACTTTTTTGATCTTGGCTTTGTTATTGTCTTCCACAAGGATGAGTGCCAGATAAGGAGGTCAAGTGACAAAGAGGTCATCTTGATAGGAACTAGGAGTGGAAATGTTTACTGTTTAAACTTTCTTTGTCTTGATACAGACTCTCCTATTTGTCTAATGGAAAATGAGAAAGTCTCATATTGTGTCCAATGACATAAGAGGCTAGCTCATTTGAATTACAAGACTATTAGCAAGCTATTTAGTCAAGAGCTAGTTAGGAATGGTCCTAATATGAAGTGCACCAAGGAGGGCATTTGCTCAACATGCCAAAAGGGCAAGCAGACCGAAGCCTCCTTCAGGTGCATTGGGACCAAAGATTCTGTGAGGTGTTTGTACTCCTTGCATATGAACTTATTTGGTCCTTGCCAGTTAATAGTCTTGGTAGAAAAGTCTACACCCTTGTTGTGGTTGATGACTATTCCAGGTTTGCTTGAGTGTTCTTTCTCAAGAAAAAGAATGAAACCCTTGATATCTTCATCAAGTTTGTCAAGCAAACTCATAATGAGTTTAACAGTTCAGTGGTCAAAATTAGAAGTTACCATCGAACCGAATTCCAGTATGAAAGAATGATAATATTCTGTGAAGAGCAAGGGATTCACCAAGAATTTTCTTCTCCAAGAACTCCTCAGCAAAATGGAATTGTTGAGAGGAAAAATAGGACTCTCATAGAGGCTGGAAGAACATTATTGAGTGATACATCTCTCCACGAATATTTCTAGTCTAAGGCAATGAATACTGCATGTCATGTCCTCAACAGGGCCTCTATCACCAAGGGACACAAGAAGACTCCCTATGAGATCTTGAAAGTTAGAAAATCGAATATGGGCTATCTCAGAATCTTTGGTAGTAAGTGTTATGTGCTTCACAATGGGAAATCCTATATGACTAAGTTTGCTGCCAAGTCCTTTGATGAGATTTTTGTTCGGTATAGCAATCATAGCAAAGCCTATAGGATCTACAACTTGAAAAGCAAAGTTGTAGAAAAATCTATTCATGTAGTCTTTGATGAGTCTACTACGATTAACAGAGAGATGTCAAGCTTATCTTCCAGTACTTTAGGTACAAAGCAGATGATGGATAAGCTGACCATCAATGAAGCAGCTCCAGTTATCCAAGATTGAACAAACATTCCAGTAGATGGACTACAAGAAATAAATGAGGTGGATGAAGATAAAAAAGAAGCTGCCCCTATAACTGAAGCTGAAGATAGATTGCCTCCAACAATCAGGCATCTGAAGGATTATCCAAGAAACCATATCATTGGTGATGCAAATCAAGGAGTAGTGACCAGGAGTAGAAGTATCAACACATCACTATACTCAAGCTTCCTATCACAGGTTGGGCCAAAGAAATTTGAAGAGGCCAACATAAATCAGTTCTAGATTGTTGCTATGTAAGAGGAACTGAACCAGTTTAAGAGATGCAAGGTCTGGAAGCTGGTTCCCAGACCACAATGACACAATGTAATTGGAGTCAAGTGGATTTACAGGAATAAACTTGATGAAAATGACACTATAATCAAGAACAAGGCAAGGATAGTTGTTAAGGGGTACATGCAAGAGGAAGGTATGTATTTTGATCAAACCTTTGTCCCTGTAGCAAAACTGGAGGCCTTTAGACTATTTATTGCATATGTTGCACACAAGGGATTCAAGGTATACCAGATGGATGTGAAGTCAGCCTTCCTGAATTGTGACTTAAAAGAAGAAGTCTTTGTTGAGCAGCCTCTAGGATTTATTGTTCCGAACTCACCTGATTCTATTTATAGACTTAAGAAAGCTATATATGGGCTAAAGCAGGCCCCTAAAGCATGGTATGAGACTTTGTCTAGCTTCCTTATTGAGAACAAATTTTCAAGAGGGAAGATAGATAAGACCTTATTCTTAAGGTAATCTAAGGGTAAGATCATCCTAGTCCAGATATATGTAGACGACTTTATCTTTGGATTTACTGATGATAACTTTTGCTAGAAGTTTGCCAAACTTATGCAAGGGAAGTTTGAGATGAGTAGTATGAGTGAACTTATGTTTTTCTTGGGTCTTAAAGTTAGACAGACTGATGATGGCTTGTCCATATCCCAATCTAAGTTCACTAGGGAGTTAATCAAGTAGTTTTGTATGGAGAATTCTTCCACCATGAAAACTCTCATGGGGTCAAGTATGCCTAAAGGCAAAGATGAGACAGGGAAACTTGTTGATGAAACTTTATATAGAGTGATAATTGGCTCCCTTCTATATCTAATTGCAAGTAGGCCAGACATCATGTACACTATATGTGTTTGTGCTAGATATAAGGCTTGCCCTAAAGAATCTCACTACTCAGCTGCAAAGAGGATTTTGAGGTGTCTTTAGGGCATATCAGATCTTGTCCTATGGTACTTTAGAAATGGGGAGTTCGAACTAACTGGTTATTCAGATGCAGATTTTACAGGCTGAAAAGAGGACAGGAAGAGCACTTCTGGCACCTATCAATTCTTGGGAGGAAGACTAGTGTCTTGGAGCAGCAAGAAGCAAATAAGTGTTGCAATCTCAACAGTAGAGTCAGAGTACATTTCAATAGGTATTTGCTATACTCAGTTGTTGTGGATCCAGTATCAGCACCAGGATTATAACCTCCAGATAAGTAGAAGTCCCTTATATTGTGATTCTACTAGTGCCATCTCAATTGCTAGGAATCCTGTCTCACACAACATGACTAAGCATATTGAGATAAGATATCATTTCATCAGGGAGAATGTGGAATGTGAAGATATCAACCTTGAGTTTGTCTCAACAGACAAGAATGTGGCTGACATCTTCACTAAGCCACTTGATGAAGCAAAGTTCAACACCTTCAATTTTGAATTAGGCATGTTGAACCTAGCATAGATTTAGTTGCTCTCCATGGTGTTGCAAGTTATACTATTAATTAAAGGTGGACAAGTACTTCAGGAAATTGAAGATTTTTCAAGTTGTTTATCTTGAGTGGTATCATTCTGGTTGAAGTACTATCCAGATGATGAAGACTAAAGTGTCTATCAGGAAACATGATAGATGATGCTTCAGTTGAGGGGGAGCGAGTCCAGCACTGCTCTAACACTCTCAAGAGGTTCAACTGCTACTTATTTGTACTAAAAAAGGGGGAGCAGAAAATCAGAGCCTCCCTAAATATTTACAGAAGTCAAAAAGGGGGAGGAGTAGGATATGATCTGGTATCATAAGATAGGAGGAGAAGGATACAAGTGGTATTAGAACTATGAGAAGTATATGATCAAATTGATCAAGACCAGGTAGCAGAAATTCAGGGGGAACAAGTGTGATGTTGATCACCCTGCAGGCAAGGAAGTGTGGTAACGAAAACTTCTCTTATTTTTTAAAATTTCCAAGTTATTGCTCCACTGTTGTATATGTTAGTGTATGTCATTGACTCAATTGATTGAGGGTTTTGACTTCTTAAAATAGGAGGAGATTGTTGGGTCCATTGCCTACAATGTCCAAGATTTGAAGAAGTCAATCATGTCAATGATATACATAAAGTTGTATTTGGCGTGTGCCTAAGTTCATGCATGCAGATTTGTCCTTGCAACATTGATAGGATTGGTATTGCAAGTGATGTGACAGGTGGTCACAAAGTAAAGATGTGGAGGGACAAAAATTTGTCTAAGTCTACAGGCATTGAGTGAAGCCAGTTCACTCAATGCCAGATGCAAGGGAAGACGCTGGATAGGCTGGAAATCGCCTAAGTATACAGGCATTGAGTGTAGTCTACTCACTCAATGATAGGTGAGTACAAGCATTAAGTATAGCTTGGACAGTCAAAGCAAAACAATTGGTAGGCTAAAAATGTGGTTAAGTTCACAAGCGTTGAGTGAAGTCTACTTGTTGGGTCCATTGCCCACAATGTCTTGGATTTGAGTGAAGTCAATCCTATCAATGATATGCACATATCAGTAGATGACTATGATATGTCAGGTAGCCTAAGTGGCTAAGTCAGGTAAACACTTACCTAAGGTGTAGGATGAAAGAAATCTGTCCAAGTACACAGGCGTTGAGTGAATGAACATCACTCAATTCCAAATGACTTATAGCGCTGAGTGTAGCCTATATTGTCATAGCCTAAGTTGGAATGAGCTGAAATGTGGCTAAGTTCACAGGCGTTGAGTGAAGTCAACTCACTTAACACCATGCTACTAAAGAGAAAGTTAGCTAAGTGTTTTGGCATCTGGTGATGAATACACACTCAACGCCATACAACAAAAAGTCTGTAAGTTTAACTAAGTCAGAATTCATCGAACTAAGTGCATAGTTCGTCGAGCTCAGCTCACCTTTCATCGAGCTAAGTTTAGAGATTGAGATTCTTAGTTTGTCGAGCAAAGTTGAGAGTTCGTCGAACTGAGTTCAAAGTTTGTCGAGCTCAGATTCACCGTTCGTTGAACTCAGTTCAAAGTAAGACAGTCTAAGCCCGACCATTTTAAACACAGAAATTTGGCTAAGGCAAAAAGCATTAAGTGAGGCTTACTCACTCAAAGCTCTCAATGCCTTTATGAAGAAATGAGTTAAAATCTGGTAGCGTTGAGTGAGTCATGTTCACTCAACTCTCTCAATGCTTAAGTTGCTGAAGAAGCAGAAATTTGTTTAAGGCAAAAAACATTAAGTGGGGGTTACTAACTCAATAATGTCAACACCTAGTGAAGACATAATTTTGTCTAAGGGGTTTGGCATTGAGTGATGCTTACTCACTTAACGCCAAGCAGTAGAAAGCTGATAAAACAAATTGGCATTGAGTGAAGCTGAATCTCTCAATGCCTAGTATCAAACTTCATATTCTAAGTAGTTTGGCATTGAGTGAAGGTTACTCACTCTACGCCAAGAGACAATAAATCTGTCTAAGTGTATTGGCATTTAGTGATGCTTACTCACTCAACGCCTATTCTATGATGCTTGATTTTGGCTAAGTCCACAGGTGCTGACATCAGCAAAATCAACAAAATCAACTAAGGTCAATTCAGACACGGGGAAGCTACACTACATGACAAAACTTATCGTGAAGCTACTGTACGTCTTCTTCCGTTAATGCAAGACGCAGTTGGAAGCTGCAGGTGGGGCCGACCGATCTCTAAGAGTTGTTGATCGGCGAACTACAAAAGGAAGAGATAGGGGCAAGAAAAAGATAACTTTTAGGGAATACAATATTCAAAAAGGAGAGCAGCCATCTTCATCTTCTTCGACATTGCTATATGTGAAAAGCTTGAAGCTCTCTAGCAAGAAATGTTCAGTTAGCTGTGCAAGTCTCCATATGCCACAGCAGATTCAGAATCAATTTTGAAGAAAGAAGAACCTTCATCCTTTAGCATGTTCAGTTAGCTATTTGAAGACTCAAGATCAAAAGATCTTTAGCCTTCAGCAACAAGTTCAGAAGTTATCTTCTTAGTTCTCCAGCAAATTCTTTCCCTACTGTGAGGAGAGTTGGAGCTGAAATTTTTCTACTCAAGTTATAGACACAGAGAAATTTCTGTGTCAAAGTAAATTAAACTATTTTTTTGTAAAAACCTTCTGGATCTGAGCTGTAGGACCTTTGGGTTTGAGGTAGGACAAATTTGCCCGAGCTGTAGGAGTGTTGCAGCACTCTGAGAGTAGGTCCTAGTGCCTCAAATTATAGGGCTGAAAATCCTGAGTTGTAGGCCTTAGAGATAAGGCTGAGGTAAGTGGTTTGAGGAGCACTGAGATGTAGAGCACTGTAGGGCTCTGAGATAGGAACCTTTGTGGTTCTGAGGTAGGGTTCTGAAGAGAACATGAGTGTAAGGCTGAGGGCCTGAGGTGTAAGCTCTTTGGAGCATTTTGGAGAAGTGCCTTGACTAACAGGAAGTTAGCAAGGTGGGAGGAGAGTGGATTCACCCATAATTTTGGGGAACCACTATAAAAAACTTGTGTGCTTTTCTGTGTTTGCTTTTATTTTCTTAATTGCAGGTGTTAAGGACAAGCTCTAGATCACTCTAAGCTGAAAGCTAAAAGAAATAAACAAGTGATTTAAAAAGATTATCAAAAGACCAAGGCAAACCAATTCACTCCCCTCTATGTTACTAGCTACCTTGAAAATAAGATCTTTCAAGTGGTATTATAGGGAGGTTCCTCAAAAAGGATTTAACAATCTGAGTGATCCTCCAAGATAGCTGCTGCTAAGTGGACATGGGCTCAGGAGAGAGCCAGAGAGAGATGAGTTCCATGAAACTCCCCATCTGCAGAAAGGAGCAGTTTTGAATATGGAAGGAGAGGGTAAGGCTATTCATGGAAGCCTATGATCCAAGAATTTTTGCAACTATTAGGGAGGGACCTGTCATTCCTATGAAGGTATCTGCTCTGGATGCCAATATCTAGAAACCAAAGACTCTCTCTGAAATGACCAAAGATGAGGCCATATTAGCTAGCCTTGACATGAGAGCACATAACATCATTACTAGTACTGTATATGACTCAACCTTCCTTAACTTGGTTCACTGCCAGACCTACAAGGAGATGTGGGACACCCTTGTGGTCTACATGGAGGGTACTGATGAGGTAAGAGATGATAGGAAGTCTCTCATCAACCAAGAGTATGAGTCTTTCAGGCAAATCCTGAAGGAGAACATAACTACTCGTTATGAAAGATTCTTCAGGATCATAAATGAATTGAAGACCTATGGATGGGTATTCAATAATTATAAAATAAATGGCAAGTTTCTTCGATCTCTCACTAGAGATTGAGATACTAAGATCTGTGCCATAAGAGAGATGGCCAAACTTGCTGACACTCCTCCCCAAATATTGTTTGGGAAGCTGCTCTCCTATGAGATGCAGCTGGCTGCCAAGAAGGAGGATGCCTCAAACAAACCACTGGTCAAAGAAAAGTCCTTTGCATTCAAAGCTGAAAGCATAAGGAAAGGAAAGGATAAGATTTCTTCTCCACCAAGGAGACCAGCTGAGTCAGAAAGCTCTGACTCAGAGGCATCAAATAGCAGCATGTCTGATGAATATTTTGTAGCCTTTTCCAGACAACTCCAGAGGTTAATGAAGAAGAAGAAATGGAAGAAAAGGCCTTCCAATTCCACTCATCACAGAAAGAACCAGTCCAAGACTGGCAGGTATGGTTCTAAACATAATAAATATAACTCCTCTTAAGTAATTTGCTACTGTTGCAGCAAACCTGGGCATGTGATAGCTGACTACCAAGAGAAGAGGAAGGAGACTGAGGAGAAGAAGAAGCACCAGGACAAAGGAAAGAAGGAAAAGTCCTTCATTACCAAGAAGAAAAAGAGTTGGACAGACTCATCATCTTCTGAGTCTGAAGAAGAGGAAGCCTATATGGGCTAGTTGCTAATGCTGTTAAAGATGAAGCTATTACAACAGGAGAAGTTAATCCTCAAGGGAGGATAGGAATTAGAGCCCCTTTGACACTGTCAGACAGTAAGTCAGAGGTGGATGAAGATGTCCATAGCTATAGAGGGCTGATAGAAATGATAGATGAAGAAGGCAACCAGGATCAGCCTGGTCAGAGCAAGGTACATCTATCACCTAACTCTGCTTATTTGTTTGAGTTTGAGACTAGTCCTTGCTCAGAAGCCTCTTCACCCTGTAGTGAAGAAGATTCTGGATATTAAGGAGATGTCAATCAACTGATTGACAAGTATGTAGAACTTCTGAATGCCTTCAAGAAGGTCAAGAAGTTGTCTAAGAAGCAAACTAAAGATATTTCATCTCTTAAGCTTGCAGTTGCCCAGCAAACTTTAATAAAAAAAATCTGTTGAACCAGAAAGCTACGAAAATTAGCCAACTGAAGTCCCTCTTGGACATTCAGGTAGCCTCCATCAAGAACAAGAACTATCTCATCAGGGGGCTTGAAGATAAGCTCGAGACATTATTGAGTGACACATCTCTCCCAGAATATTTCTGGGCTGAGGTAGTAAATACTGCATGTCATGTCCTTAATAGAGCCTCTATCACCATAGGCCACAAGAAGAGTCTCTATGAGATCTTGAATTGCAGAAAACCAAATCTGGGCTATCTCAGAATTTTTGGTAGTAAATTCTCTGTGCTTCACAATGGCAAGTCCTATGTGACTAAGTTCGCTTCCAAATCCTATAATGAAATATTTGTTGACTACAACAATCATAGCAAAGCTTATAGGATCTACAACTTGAAAAGAAAAGTTGTAGAAGAATCAGTTCATGTAGTCTTTGATGAGTCTACCATGATTAATAATAGACTTCCTAGTTCCTCTTATAGTACTGCTGGTATAGAACAGATGATTGACAAGCTGACCATCAAGGAAGCATCACCAGTCATCTAAGATGATATGGATACCCCAGAAGATCTACCTGGCACACTGGGAATGGATGAAGATCAAAAAGAAGATGCCCATGTTGTTGAAAGAAGACAGCCACCTGCAGTCAGACATATGAGAGATCATCCAGCACAACAGATCATTGGTAAGGCGAGTCATGGAGTAATGACAAGGAGCAGAAGTCAGAACACAGCCATGGATTCAAGATTTCTATCCCAAGTGGAGCCCAAGAAGTTTGAAGTGGCCAACATAGACCAACATTGGATTGGAGCTATGCAGGAGGAACAGAACAAGTTTAAGAGGTGTAGGGTCTGGAAGCTAGTTCCCAGACCTCATGGTCATACTATCATTGGAGTCAAATGGATCTACAGAAATATGCTTAATGAAAATGGCATTATAATTAAGAACAAGGCCAAACTAGTTGCTAAGGGGTACAGTGTCAAAACCCGCATTTTCTCCGAGGAAAACGGATTATCAGAGTAGGAGAAAACACGCGTCATGATGCCACGTCAAGCAGGGGATAACTGCCGATGCTCAGGCAAACCACTATCAACTATACTTTAAGAAAATTCATAAGTTATATGATTAGAAAATCAATTATATTTTTAAAGGCCGTATCGCTCAGCTCGGTGGATCACCATGTCCACAATTTAAAAACTATACTTATACGCTGCGGAAAATACTTTATTCAGGTTCGACATCCTAAAAGAGTGCATTAGTATCCCCAGAGGACAACTTATATTATGCAGGACCCTACTTTTGATTTATACTATATATATAGGAAAATGATCTTTTTACGTTATTTGGAAAATAGTGATGAGTTTTATAAAACATGCTGATCATGAACTATACTTATAATAGTGTTTTTTGGTTTAAAAGTAACTAGCAACCTAGCATAAATCATCCCAAGAGCAAGTAGACTAACTCCAGAAAGGTAGCATCAAAAAGTAATACATCTTGTATCAAGGTAAAACTACCAGTGGGCGCCAACAAAATGACACGAACCCACTGACAAATATGTATGTCTATAAGAAAAACAGTAAAATAACCTCACAAGACCAAGGAACTAATCTCTACAGTACTAGAGACCACCAGCAACAGCACAGCACAAGTAGCCGCCTAATCGGCTTCTAACCAGAACCTGAGGCATTCAAAGAAGAAAAGAATACCTCAGCAAGTTAAACAAGTCAAAGCTGCACGAAAAAGTTAGGTTATAAGGTAAGCAAGAAGAGTAAGCAAACCGAAAACAAGCACCAGTTTCCAAGGCAAGGCAAAAGAAAAGCACTAAGTGTGAGGAAACAACAACAACCCTGCCCAAAAATAAATCCTACAGAGTTTACCAGGCTACCATGAGCCCAAAACGTTGCAAATTTACAAAGGAAGAAACGTCTAACACCCTAAGCTGTGAGAGATGGTAGTAGCAAAAACAACGCGGATCCGGGTTGGAGGCAAACTCAGCCCCCCAACCACCATTTCCAAGAAACTAAGCTCAGGGGTCTACATGTGAAAGCACTAGGGATCTCCCACCCCCTTGCCCAGCCCGTACCTGGAGCAAGATAAAAGAAAAAAGGTGACCTTGGCTAAATTACACAACACCTCCCCCATTAAGAGCTTTAAACACCCACTTCTAACCACGACCCACGATTCGGCCTTTTTGGAAAAAAAGAAAATAGCCGACATGGAACCTCAAAATCCAGGAATTCACTCGGTGGAGAAAATCAAGGTAAGGAAAAGCGTTGAGATGACTCAATACGGCATGGCGTTGAGTGAGCCCCACTCACTCAAAGCCTAAACTGATGGTGGCGTTGAGTGAGCTAACCTCACTCAATGCCAAAACAGCTATGGCGTTGAGTGAGGTCTACTCCCTCAACGCCTTCAGCAAAGCAGGTTGTGGCGTTGAGTGAGCTAAACTGGCTCAACGCCAAAACAGCTATGGCATTTAGTGAGGTCCACTCCCTCAACGCCTTCAGCAACACAGGCTATGGCGTTGAGTGAGCTAACCTCACTCAACGCCAAAATAGCTACGGCATTGAGTGAGGTCCACTCACTCAACGCCTTGGAACATAGCCGCAATAAAACCAACTGTGGCGTTGAGTGCGTCCACCATTCTCAACGATAGAATAGCTTTGGCGTTGAGTGAGGTGAAATCACTCAATGTCAAAGTACTTACCCGTAGGAAAGGGCTGCGGCATTGAGTGAGCCCGCCTCACTCAGCGCCTAAACCGCCATGGTGTTGTGTGAGGCCAACTCACTCAACACCATCCGGAGGAGGTCGGCGGGAATGCAGATTGATTCTCGCCGAATTGGCGGGAAATGCAGATTGATTCTCGCCGAATCGGCGGGAATGCAGATTGATTCTCGCCGAATCGGCGAGAATCACAAACGATTCTCGTCGAAGTCGGCGAGAATCACTTAGTGATTACCGTCGATTTTTACTTAGAAGAAATTTCTCACTCAACGCCACACTACTCAGCCGCAAAAGAATAGATCAAGGGGCAATGAGATTGAGTGTGTGCACCACACTCAACGCCAAGTCCCAGCAGACCCGGCGTTGAGTGTGTGCACCACACTCAACGCCAAGCCCTGAATCCTCCATCGCTAACTCCAGCAAGTCTATTCTTGTAGTATTTTAAATATAACAGCCAAACACATTTCTAGGGTTATAGTGAGGACTAGCACAATTTTAGAGTTAAAGCTTCTAACTCCTACCCGGCTACAGCTACGATACAGGAAAATGCTAACCTAACCCTTACTTCCTTCCCCGGCCCGAGAACAAACAAGCTACAGCGAGGGAAAAAGAACACAGAACATACACGGCTGTTTTGGGCAAGGTTCTGTACAGGGAATTTTCTAACAACAAGCTTAGGCATAATCACCGGTTCTTGCACAGGAAAAGAAAGCATCTATTGTACAGGAAAGGAAACTGACTATGGCTAAAGCAATGCTCGGTTGTATCAAAAAGGATAACTGGGCATATGAGAAAATAGGAAAACTAAATGGCAAGGGCAAGAGTACCACCTGCCTCGATTTCCAGCGAAGCTTGGTTGGCCTCCCTTATCCTCACTCGGTAACAACAACAGTAACACCTAAAGCAGAAATCTGGAGCTTTAATGGTGGAAATGGACAACCCTAGAAAATGTAGACCCCTAGAAACACCACGAAAACTGAATTTCTTACCGTAGGAATGAAGGTCTAGGCGAGAGCAATCCAAATCCATTTTCGGAATCGAATTCCGTCCACAAACGCTCCCAGAATTGGCGTCCGAAGGGGAGCAGTTTCTGCGGTTTCTCTGCTTTCTGCGAACAGGCGCGGACTGGTTCGGTCTTTCAGGAAGATGAATAGGAGCGGTTTCCTCTTAAGTCTAAACTATCCTATATATAGCATCCTCTTAATCTTAATTACTAATCAATTAATTAAGGCTAAAAATGACAAAGCAAAACCGCCAAGCATCCGCACCCTTTCAAAATAATTATTAATATAATATTTATTAAATAGTTTTATTTTTTCATAAAATACAAAACGACGCGAACACCAAACATCCTCGGAATTCGACGAAATTCGCACTGTATCTAAATATCAACTCTACGAACACAACGGCGAAGTCGAAATTAACTTTCGACGAACAGAACTCGAGTTATACCCACCCGAAGCAAAAACACAAGCATCCCCCGAGAAGCCACACCGGGTAACCCAAAATGACTCGGTTTGCTAGGGAGATCTTGTCAATAGGCTATAAAATAGGCCACCCAATTCTAAAGATTTAAGACCACACTCGACTGATTACACAAGCCAAGAAAACTCGTCGACGTAACGCCAAACGAGAATTAAATAATCGCAGAAAATGAGGAGCGTTACAGTCACTCCCCCTAAAAGAAAGTTTCGTCCCGAAACTTTACGCACCATGCCCCAACTATAGAAGGAATGGTAACAAGCCAAACATTACAAGAAGAAAACACACCAATCTAATCAGGGAAATAATTGAGGGTGTGCCTCCCTCATAGCCGACTCTAACTCCCAAGTCGCGCTTTCCAAATCCTGATTCTTCCATAGAACTTTGACCATCGGGATGGAATTCCTTCGCAGCACCCGATCTTGAGCATCCAAAATGTGGACCGACACTTCAATAGAAGAGAGATTGGGCTCCAACTGGGGCATAACATCCAAGACTTGCCCACTACTGCGCACACACTTCCGCAATTGGCTTACATGAAATACATTATGAACACCTGGGAAGTTTGTTGGCAAATCTAACCTATAAGCTGACACGCCAATCCGTTCTTACCGAACCTCTTAACACCAACCATCGGGGAAACCTTAAGAAACACAAGGTCCCCTACAGAAAACTCCAAGTCCAACCTACGCTGATTAGCATTCTTTTTGTATCACTCCTGTGATATACGAAGCTTTTCTCGAATAAGCTTCGTCACGACTTCCATTTCCTCGAGCGCATCCGGACCCAACAAGGGTCTCTCACCTGCCTCAGCCCAAAACAGGGGAGTTCTGCAGCGCCTCCCATACAAATCTTCAAATTGAGCCATTTGCAAACTTTCTTGATAACTGTTATTGTATGCAAACTCCATAAGTCGCAATCGCTCATCCCACGCTCCACCGTGGTCTAGAATGTGGCATCTGACCATATCCTTAACTATCTGGTTCACCCGCTCCATCTGCCAATTGGTCTGTGGGTGGTAAGCAGTAGAATACCTCAAATCTGTACCCAAAACCTCCTGCAGACTCTTCCAAAAATGAGAACTAAACCGGGAGTCTCGA
Organism: Platanthera zijinensis; assembly: GCA_039513925.1. Classification (NCBI taxonomy): domain Eukaryota; kingdom Viridiplantae; phylum Streptophyta; class Magnoliopsida; order Asparagales; family Orchidaceae; genus Platanthera; species Platanthera zijinensis. The sequence goes on from CM077086.1 coordinate 100,012,685, forward strand.
TCAGAAATGATACTAACAGGCACACCGTGCAATCTGATGACCACATTAAAGTACAACTCTGCTAACTTCTTCATCGGATAGTCAATCTTATACGGCATAAAGTGAGCACACTTCATCAGTCTATCCACTATAACCCAAACAGAATCAAATCCCCTTGGAGATTTCGGTAAGCCCGTGATGAAGTCCATAGAAATACTTTCCTACTTCCAAGTCGGGATCTCTAGTGGAGTAAACTTACCACCAGGCCTTCTGTGATCGGCCTTCACACGCTTGCAAGTGTGGCACTCAGCAACAAATCGGGCTATATCACCATTCATACCATACCACCAGGCAATCAGCTTCAAATCACAATACATCTTTGTAGATCCCGGATGGTAGGCAACACTGGATCCATGAGCCTCTATGCATACCATACCCCTGATGTCTCCAACAGTAGGGATGCAAAATCTGCCGCGGTACTTCAAAGTACCCGCATCATCGATGGAATAATCCGGCAACTCCCCTCTCTCAGTCCTGAGGTATAAGTACAGAAGGTCCGGATCATCCTTCTGGTGCAACCTAGTAAGGGAAATCCAAGACGGCTCTGCCACTGCCAAACTACTCTGCATGCAACAGCATCCCACCGAGATATCCATAAGGAGGAACTCTTCCACTAAACGATCGGCGGAGAGATTAAAGATCTTCCCCGTCTTCCGGTTCAGGGCGTTGGCCACTACATTGGCCTTGCAGTGATGATACTGGATCTCTACGTCATAATCGGCCACATACTCTAGCCACCGCCGCTGGCACAGATTCAACTCCTTTTGTGTGAACATGTACTTCAAGATCTTGTAATAAGTGAAGATCTTGCACTGAGCCCCATAAAGTAGATGCCTCCACAGCTTCAACGCATAAATTACCGCTACAAACTCAAGGTCATGCATAGGGTAATTTCTCTCGTGAGTCTTTAATTGCCTTGACCCATACGCAATCACTTTTCCAACTTGCATCAGCACGCAACCCAGAACAACATGCGAAGCATCCACGTACACATCATACTCCACACCCTCAGTAGGTAGGGTCAGAACGAGAGCAGAGCACAATCTGTTCTTTTGCTCCAGGAAGGCTTCTTCGTACTTCTCGCTCCAAACAAAGGCCGTGTTCTTCTGAGTCAACCTGGTCAAAGGTCAGCCAGGGTAGAGAAACCCTCCATCAACCTCCTATAGTATCCGACCAAACCTAGGAAGCTTCTGATCTCCTTGGGCGTGCCCGGCCTGCTCCAACCCATCACTGCTGTGATCTTTTCTTGGTCGACCGAGATCCCATACTTGTTCACCACGTGGCCCAGAAACGAGACCCGAGGCAACCAAAATTCACACTTGCTCAACTTGGCGAATAACTTGTGATTCCTCAACTCCGATAGAACCAAGCGCAGATGCTGCTCATGCTCCTCAGCGCTGCGGGAATAGACCAACACGTCATCGATGAAAACAACAATGAACTTATCTAGGAAATCCTTGAACACCCGGTTCATCATATCCATGAAAGCTGATGGTACGTTGGTCAATCCAAACGACATCACCAAGAACTCAAAATGACCATGCCTCGATCTAAACGCAGTCCGTGGAATATCTGCCTCACGGATCCTGAGCTGATGATAGCCAGAACAAAGATCGATCTTGGAGAATACTGTGCTACCACACAACTGATCAAATAAGGTATCGATCCTCGGCAGAGGGTACCTTTTCTTAATAGTGACTTTGTTCAACTCCCTGTAGTCGATGCAAAGCCGCATCGACCCATCCTTCTTCTTTACAAACAAAACAGGAGCACCCCAAGGCGACGAACTCTGCCTGATAAACCCTTTTGCCAATAACTCATCTAACTGGACTCGCAACTCCTATAGCTCATGAGTGGCCATCCGGTACGACGCCTTAGCAATAGGACGCGTAACCGGTTCCAAATCAATCACAAATTCGACATCCCGATCGGGAGGAAGACTAGGAAGGTCATCAGGAAACACATCAACGAAACTACGAACAACGGGACTAAGCAAGCAAAATAACCATAAAGAAACAACTTCTGAGCACATACCGCAGAAATGACAGGAGAATCTTGGCACGGATCAGCATACATGCTTCCCGGCTGACCATTGTCCTTGATGAAGCCCAAGCGCTTCCCTTTGCACTGAATGACCGCATCATACTTAGACAGCCAGTCCATGCCCAGAATAACATCGAAGTCCTCCAGATCAATCATCTTCAAGTCTACCCTCGCAAGAAAATCCCCTAACAAAACAGGGCAATCTAGAATGCCCAAATCTGATAACACAGATTCACCAGAAGGGAACTTGACGCGGATGGTATCACAAACTCGATCTAGAGTTAACCGATGTCGCTCCACAAAGGCTCTAGCCACAAATGAGTGGGTAGCGCCGGAGTCGAACAGAACACGTGCCCAGCGGTTCTTCATCTTAAATTTCCCTATAGGAGTATATACAACTAAGGATCTACCAAAACCCAACTGTAACCATTCTAACAAATAAAGCTTTCAAGCAGTAAAAAGAAACAACTAACCTGAGATGACCTGAGTCGAAGCTTGAGCCTCCTCGGAAGAGATCACGTTCAGCTTTCCTTTACCCTTGTCCACACGCTGAGGCGGAGGTAGTGCCTGAAGTGGAACTGCATGAAGAGCAGGCTGGACCTGAGGATACCTAGACTTGATGTGACCCTTCTGCCCGCACTGATAGCAGACTTTATCCTTGTACTAGCACTGGGAAGCATCATGCCCGGGTCTCTTGCAAACAGAACAGGAAACATCCCTCCTAGGAGCACCCTGAATAGCATGAACTTGCTCCTTCTTCTGAGCTGCTGCCTTTTTGAAACACCTCTCAATAGGGTGGCCTGACCGACCACAGAAGCTACACACCACCTTGCTCTTCTTTCCCGAAGCAGCACCGGGTACCTGGGGTTTCTTCTCCTCAACAGACTTCTGCTTGTCCTTTCTCATTTGCTGGCCTATGATCTTTGCGGTCTCGATAGCCTCCACCTTTGGAGCAGCCTCCACTACCCCTGCATAAGTCTCTGATCCATAAGCACTGGTCAACTGTTGCACCTTGCTCCTCAAGCCACCAAGGAATCGCTTGACTCGATCAGCCTCAACACTTACCAACCCAGGAGCAAACTGGCTCAACTTGTTGAACTCTACCTCATACTCACCGATCGTGAGTTGCCTTTTCTTTAGGTGGAGGAAGTCGTTCATAAGACAGTCACGCTCGAACGAAGGCAAGAACTTCCTCAGCAGCATTTCCTTGAACACTTCCCACGAGAAACCAGCTACCAAGCTCTCCTTTTCTCTAAGCCACCAACTCTTAGCCAAACCCTTGAGCTGATAGACGGCTATCATCACTCTCTGATCATCTGAAATACCGGAGTATGAGAACATCTCCTCCATGGAGATCATCCAAACGTCTATGACCATGAAATCTTCCTTCCCATCATAAGTAGGAGGGTTAAGTCTCTGAAACTGTGAGATAAATGCCATCTCCACTGGCACCACCACTGGAGGTCTCAGGGGTGCAGGAGGAGGAGGAACAGCTAACCCCCCTGCAGGGCCTTGCACTCCCTGAGTCTTCCCTACCACAACTTCCACCAAAGACTGGATCTGGGCTCGCACCTCCACCATCTGCCTGCTCAAGGAATCGCTACTCTGTCGCAGGCTCTCGATTACCGCATCATTCTGCGCTCCCGATGACTCACCCTCAGATAGGGGGGTCGATCTAGTCGAAGGGCGTCTCGCCATTCTAAAATCATAGCAACATTAGTCAGATCCTAGTACGACAGCTGCAACTAACTACAAGTATAGACAATACATATATAAATATGAACTTAAAGCTGCTAAACTTGCTCTGGGAGTTTATTTTTATAAGATTTGATGTTATGCCCTAACCTAGGATGGTTAACCACCACCATACTAACTCTTGTGCCTAGATCAGGAATGCATGACTTATATTATTTTTGACTCGAAAACGTATGTGTGTACATATGTCATCCTGCCAGTCTTTAGCTTGGCATGTTGTGCTTATGCAATGTTATGTTATGCATGTTTGTGCTATGCATTCTAAAAAGGCCCTAATATATGTTATGAGCGGCGTACACATTATAATGTTATGCATCCCATACTACATAACATCCTCATGCAACGAAAAAGAAAACGAGCTAGTCGCAACCATGTGGTGAGGTTATGCATCCCATACTACATAACCCTCACATGTTGCCCCTATGATGGATCCATATACGAACACATATTATGCATCCCATACTTCATAATATGCCCCGTATACTTCATGTTATGCTATGAGTATAGTGTTCGTGCTTTTGCCAAGACGTGCTGATGACATATCGGTGTGTGAATGACATGATGCTAAACTGCTAATGCAATCAAAAGGGACGGTTGCCCGACTAACTTGTCAAGCAACCTCCCTCTGATACCAACTGTCACAACCCGCATTTTCTCCGAGGAAAACGGATTATCAGAGTAGGAGAAAACACGCGACATGATGGCACGTCGAGCAGGGGATAACTACCGACGCTCAGGAAAACCACTATCAACTATACTTTAAGAAAATTCATAAGTTATATGATTAGAAAATCAGTTAAATTTTTTAAGGCCGTACCCATCGGCTCGGTGGATCACCTAGTCCACAATTTAAAAACTATACTTATACGCTGCGGAAAATACTTTATTTAGGTTCGACATCTTAAAAGAGTGCATAAGTGTCCCCAGAGGACAACTTATACTATGCAGGACCCTACTTTTGATTTATACTATATATATAGGAAAATGATCTTTTTACGTTATTTTGAAAATAGTGATGAGTTTTATAAAACATACTGATCATGAAGTATACTTATAATAGTGTTTTTAGGTTTAAAAGTAACTAGCAACCTAACATAAATCATCCCAAGAGCAAGTTGACTAACTCCAGAAAGGTAGCAGCAAAAAGTAACACATCTAGTATCAAGGTAAAACTACTAGTGGGCGCCAACAAACTGACACAAACCCACTGAAAAATATGTATGTCTGTAAGAAAAATAGTAAAACAACCTAACAAGACCAAGGAACTAATCTCCACAGTACTAGAGACCACCAGTAACAGCACAGCACAACTAGCCGCCTAATCGGCTTCTAACCCGAACCTGAGGCATTCAAAGAAGAAAAGAATACCTCAGCAAGCTAAACAAGGAAAAGCTGTACGGAAAAGTTAGGTTATAAGGTAAGTAAGAAGAGTAAGCGAACCGAAAACAAGCACCACTATCCAAGGCAAGACAAAAGAAAAGCACTAAGTGCGAGGAAACAACAACAACCCTGCCCAAAAATAAATCCTACAGAGTTTACCAGGCTACCATGTGCCCAAACATTGCAAATTTACAAAGGAAGAAACGTATAACACCCTAAGCTGTGAGAGATGGTAGTAGCAAAAACAACGCGGATCCGGGTTGAAGGCAAACTCAGCCCCCCAACCACCATTTCCACGAAACTAAGCTCAGGGGTCTACATATGAAAGCACTGGGGATCTCCCACCCCCTTGCCTAGCCCGTACCTGGAGCAAGATAAAAGAAAAAGGGTGGCCTTGGCTAAATTACACAACACCTCCCCCATTAAGAGCTTCAAACCACCACTACTAACCACGACCCACGATTCGGCCTTTTTGGAAAAAAAAAGAAAATAGCCGACAAGGAACCTCAAAATCCAGGAATTCACTCGGGGGAGAAAATCAAGGTAAGGGAAAAGCGTTTAGATGACTCAACACGGCATGGCGTTGAGTGAGCCCCACTCACTCAATGCCTAAACTGACGACGGCGTTGAGTGAGCTAACCTCACTCAACGCCAAAACAGCTATGGCATTGAGTGAGGTCCACTCCCTCAACGCTTTCAGCAAAGCAGGCTGTGGCGTTGAGTGAGCTAACCTCACTCAACGCCAAAATAGCTATGGCGTTGAGTGAGGTCCACTCCCTCAACGCCTTCAGCAACACAGGCTGTGGCATTGAGTGAGCTAACCTCACTCAACGCCAAAATAGCTACGGCGTTGAGTGAGGTCCACTCACTCAACGCCTTAGCACTTAGACGCAATAAAACCAACTGTGGCATTGAGTGCGCCCACCATTCTAACCGATAGAACAGCTTTGGCATTGAGTGAGGTCAACTCACTCAACGTCAAAGTACTTACCCGCAGGAAAGGGTTGTGACGTTGAGTGAGCCCGCCTCACTCAACGCCTAAACCGCCATGGCATTGAGTGAGGCCCACTCACTCAACACTATCCGGAGGAGGTCGGCAGGAATGTAGATTGATTCTCGCCGAATCGGCGGGAAATGCAGATTGATTCTCACCGAATCGGCGGGAATGCAGATTGATTCTCGCCCAATCGGCGGGAATCACTAACAATTCTCGTCGAAGTCGGCGAGAATCACTTAGTGATTCCCGTCGATTTTGATTTAGAAGAAATTTCTCACTCAACGCCACACTACACAGCCACAAAAGAACAGATCAAGGGGCAATGGCATTGAGTGTGTGCACCACACTCAACACAAAGTCCCACCATACCCGGCGTTGAGTGTGCACCACACTCAATGCAAAGCCCTGAATCCTCCATCGCTAACTCAAGCAAGTCTATTCCTGTAGTAATTTAAATCTAACAGCAAAACACGTTTCTAGGGTTATAGTGAGGACTAGCACAATTTTCGAGTTAAAGCTTCTAACTCCTACCCGGCTACAGCTACGGTACAGGAAAATGCTAACCTAACCCTTACTTCCTTCCCCGGCCCGAGAACAAACAAGCTACAATGAGGGAAAAAGAACAGAGAACATACACGGCTGTTTTGGGCAAGGTTCTGTACAGGGAATTTTCTAACAGCAAGCTTAGGCATCATCACCGGTTCTTGCACAGGAAAAGAAAGCATCTATTGTACAGGAAAGGAAACTGACTATGGCTAAAGCAATTCTCGGTTGTATCAAATAGGCTAACTGGGCATATAAGAAAACAGGAAAACTAAATGGCAAGGGCAAGAGTACCACTTGCCTCGATTTCCAGCGGAGCTTGGTCGGCCTCCCTTATCCTCACTCGGTACAACCAGCAGTAACACCTAAAGCAGAAATCTGGAGCTTTAATGGCGGAAACGGAAACCCTTAGAAAATCGAGACCCCTAGAAACACCACGAAAACTGAATTTTTTACTGTAGGAATGAAGGTCTAGGTGAGAGCAATCCAAATCCGCTTTCGGAATAGAATTCCATCCACAAATGCTCCCAAAATCAGCGTCCAAAGGGGAGCAGTTTCGGCGGTTTCTCTGCTTTCCGCGAACAGGCGCGGACTGGTTCGGTCTTTCGGGAAGATGAACAGGAGCGGTTTCCTCTTAAGTCTAAACTATCCTATATATAGCATCCTCTTAATCTTAATTACTAATCAATTAATTATGGCTAAAAATGAAAAGGCAAAACCGCCAAGCATTCGCACCCTTTCAAAATAATTATTAATATAATATTTATTTAATAGTTTTATTTTTTCATAAAATACAAAACGACGCGAACACCAAACGTCCTCAAAATTCGACGAAAATCGCACTGTAGCTAATAATCCACGCTATGAACACAACAGCGAAGTCCAAATTAACTTTCGACGAACAGAACTCGAGTTATACCCACCCGAAGCAAAAACACAAACATCCTGTTGAAGCCAAAAATGACCTCAACGAATGTTCACAAACTAGGTTGCAGCCGACGCCTACTTCTCTCAAACCTTGACCCTTGACTGGCTGCTAAGGTCCCAAGACCGACCCAAAGCCTCAGCAGGGAGGTCCCACCTCACACCCGAAAGATCCTTGAGAGCTTCCCCTCCAAAGCCAAATGCTGGGCTAGGAGCTCTTCAGAAAGCACTAGAGTTCAAGAATAATGAAAGCCTGCTTTCCAAAGAGCCCTTATGGGTCTATTTATAGTCTTCCCTTGACCCGAAAATACTGAAATACCCCTGATGGGTCTTCCAATAGCCCAATCCAGCTGCCATTCCGGGGGTATATAGGTAATTTTACCTGGGGATAATTAAATAATCTTTTCCTAGACGCCGGACCCCGCCACAGGGACCTGCTTGGCGAGAACCCCGGGCGAGAAGGCTCTCGCTGAGCCCCAGCTGGGCTCATCTTGGCGAGATCTCCCGCCAAGAGGGTTCTCGCTCTCGGTGGCCTTGATGCCATTGTCGCTGGACATGGCGCTGAGTGAGTGAAGCTCACTCGACCTAAAGCCTTCACTGCTAACCACGACGTTGAGTGAGTGAAGATCACTCAACGCCCTCCGCTGCTGAATGCGGCATTGAGTGAGTGGAGCTCACTCAACTCCCTTTGCTACTGAATGCGGCGTTGAGTGAGTGAAGCTCACTCAATGCCTATCGCCCTCCGAACGCGGCGTATAGTGAGTGGAGCTCACTCAACGCCCTTTGCTACCGAATGCGGCGTTGAGTGAGTGAATCTCGCTCAACGCCCTCTCGCCCGCTCCCCGGGAGAGTTCCTTCCGGCCGGGAGCTATCCTGTCCCGAAGCCTAAAGCTGACCTGAAGACCCAAATCCCGGCGCGAACGATCTCGCCTACTAATAGGCGGGAGCTCCTTAAGGGCGAGAACTATGCCAGTCTACCCTAGGGCTAACCCGGGACTAGCCCAACCCTGACCACTGAATTCTTAGTCTTCCGGGTCCAGCCCAGCGAATATGGGGTTGTACACAATCCCCGCTCTTTTCTAGCTAGCCCTGCGCTCGATAAGACAAGTCCAACCCCAGATTATTCGCTGAACACGTGCCTGCCTGCCAAAGGAATCTTTCGGTGGGCCCTACTTCGGCTATAAATACGTGCTGGACAGGCGATCATAAGCCTTGCCTCTGAACCACTGTTTCCTGACTGAGCTCTCGCCTCTATTTTTTGCGCGAGGCCACCATGTATGCTAAACGCGCTAGTAAGCCACTTTTGCAAGACCTTCAAGACCGGTTAGCCATTGCCCAAGCGCGAGCTCTGGCCAACAGTGCCGCGGTGGCTCCCTGGCTAGCGAGGAAAACTTACGCCACTGGTCCTTCCGAGCCGAAGAAGAAGAAAGACAAGAGGAAAGCCAAGGTGGTCCGATGAGACCCTACTCGCGAGAACAGAGATCCACCTTCTCCTACCCAAAATCCCGCGGGGGACCCCTCCCTGCAAAAGGTATGCCTTTCGACCGCGCCTTCCGAGATGATCGTGCTATAGGACCAATAGCTAACGTGACCTTTCGCAGGAATCCTCTCCTAATGTCGTTGTCGGGTCCCCGCCGACTCCCCCGAACTTTTTAGCTCACCCCCCTGAGGATCAAACGCAGGTTTCGGGGGTAATTCCTCCGGTCGAGACCAGGACGATAGGTACACTTTCTGCCATTTCTCAATACTTCAATCATGCCCTCTCTTCTGAACTGTCTTCTCGCAGTGACTTCTTCCACCGACCCAGGCCTCGTCACCCGGGAAGATGAGGCGAGAACGGTTGGACTGCCTCCCCCCGCAGCGAATCCCGCCCTGCAGGCGGGAAGGGTAGCTTCTGAACCCTCCGCCACTCCCAACGATGTCGATCATCCTTTGAGAGAAGATAACTCCCCCCATGCTTCCGGCCTGGCCGGGATCATCCTGCGCAAGCCATTCCGCCCCGGGCGGGGCAAGCCTCTTCACCTTCTTTATGGAACTGATAGGGGGGTGGCGGGCCTTCTCGTCCGGCGTCAGTCGACGGTTCTCGCCGGACTGCAGGTATATGAGACGCTCTTGTTGGCTAATCGTTACGCCTTAAACAAATCCTTGGGCGCTCTTTTTGCAGAGGATCCCAGCTCGCGGTCGGGAGCCAACGAGGAGGGAGAAGAAGAAGAAGATGGCGAAGGCTCCCCCTCCCTTCGTCTGGCGAGATAGAGGAAACCCTGAACGGCACCGGGAATGCGAAGGGGCGAAGGAGGAAGATCTCGGCCATTTTGTCCAAGCTTATCCAGCGAGATCGTGCCCATGCTGCCGCGGCAAGAGCATTCCGTGAGTCTGTGGAGCAGAGGCTGGAAGCTCTGGAGCGAGATTTCTTCTTGGGTGAAGTTGATCGGCCGGGAGGGCCTACTACCGAGTCTTCAACAGGGAGATGCATCGCACAGATCCGGGATCAAGCTCGGCGGATTAACCTAGGGTGTACCACCCTGTCATCCTATTTCAATCCGCAGGCGCCTCCAAGGACCAGGCTGCGGGAATGAGGTCGATGGCATTGGGAACCCTACTAGTTCCCCAGATCTCGCCTTCTCTCTCTATTTAGCCTTCCCTTCAGGCAATGTACCCCTATGTTTGTTTGTAATAACGATTATTATTAATTTCATTCAGCTCTCGCCGGCGAGAGCGTGTCATTATCCATATCTTCTTATCTTATGCTGTGATTTTTTAAGAGTACGTGTCGGAACTAGGGTGCTCGTGCCAATTAGACACGATGGCGTGAGATAGAATGCTTGTGCCGCAACAGGGGTTCTCGCGCCAAAACTAGGATGCTTGCGCCAATTAGACGCGGGTGTTGCTCACTGTTCTCCAGAGAGAGGGGGGGAATCGAGGCGTCGCCGGCCCAGATCGTGACAGCTGTACTTCGCCATTACTTTCTCTCTCTATCGGACGGCGCCGTTGTTGGGTATTGTATCCACAATGCACCTGATTTGAAGAAGCCCCTGAACAAGCTAAGGTAAATAGACAATATATTTGATGAAATATTTCTAGTGGTGCTTGCAGTTATTCTATGCTAAGTACACACTAATGTCAGGGTGCAGTGGGTCAATATACACGGGTCTGTGCAACGTAATCCCTCGTTGAGCAGATCAGTGTGTTGGCCTACGTGTACTCTCTCTATTGGGGTGTACTTAATTTCAAGTACAGGGCTATGATAGAGCAAGAGCAGACAAGGAGCAAGGATGGGCCAAAGACCTGCTGACGGGTGGAAAGACGAGAATTCGTCTAAGTATAATTCGTCGAAAATCACTAAGTGATTCTCGCCGATTCGTCGAGAATCACTAGTGATTCTCGACGAGTCGACGAGAATCACTAGTTGATTCTTGCCGGGTTGGGCCGGCTGTCGCGACGCAGTCAGAAAAATCATCTAAGGCAGAATCGTCGAGAATCACCAAGTGATTCTCGCCGATTCGTCGAGAATGACTTTGCATTCTCGACGAGTCGGCGAGAATCCAAGGTGATTCCCACCGATTCTCCCCGGCCTCTATAACCTGTGCAGCCAGAATTCTCTAAGTAGAATTCGGCGAGAATCGTAAGTGATTCGTCAAGAATCACTCACGATTCTCGCCGAATTTGACTTGGGCATTTTTCCAAGTCTGTCTGGACCGGTCCACGTTATCTGCGGGATTTTGAACCGGACTTCGGTCTTTCTGCTGGTGGGGCCCACATCGGTCATCTCTTGACCTAGTGTATAAATACTCTGGTATTTGTGTACAGTAACAGATACAGAAGACATACGAAAGAAAGCGGCCGACGAAACCCTAATCTCGCGATCTTGCTTCGCCTCCGTCGCCGCAGCCGATCACCGAAGCCGATCTCGATCTCCTCCAGATCCTCGGTGATAGAAGCCAAGTCCCGCACAGCGTCTCACGTGTCTATCCAGAGATCCTTTGTCTCTTGATTTGAGATAGGGAAATTTTTCCCCGTCCGAATTGATCGAGACGATCGATCCTCGTGTGACCGTTGGTAGACCTTGCCGACTTCGCTAAGAAGATTGGATCTCCAGTGCTTTGCTGCTGTGTTCAGTTGCCGCCGCCAACACCGAGAGCCTTCCCGCCGCTTGACGCCGCCGCCGGTCTCGGGGAGATCCTCTCCAAGTGAGATCTAGGGTTGTGGACTCTTCGTTGACTTCAAGAACACGTCGTCGAACGAAGAGGGACACCCTATTCTCCTTACGTTGTTTGTATTTCTTACAAGCTATTTTCATTTTCTCTTTCATTGTAAAGGACCGATTGGTCTCTAGTTGTAGGGTTGGGTGCAACCCGTGTTGTGGGAGTGTTGACTCCTACGTGTGGAAGGGTTCCTTCCGTTAGTGCAAGGATTGGATTTCAATCCTGTTGGTGGAGTGACCGAGTCGTCCCTGGTTGGGAGATAGGTCGAAGGGGGAAAGTGGACGTACCCAAATCGGGGAACCACTATAAATTGCTTGTGTATTTTTGTGCTGTGTTGTTTTGTTTTCTTGTGCAGGTGAAACATTAATTCCGCAAATTCGCTACAAATACACCTATCCCCCCCATAGGTGTAAGTAGTTGACACTAGGTGGACTTTCAAGTGGTATCAGAGGGAGGTTCCTCATCAAAAAGGTTCACACCCTGAGTAGATTCCTACCACCAGTGTCAAGAAGCAGACAGATATCCTCCATGGATGGACTCAAGCACTCCGGCAAAATCCCAGTATGCACCAGACTGAACTTTCCTATCTGGAAGGAAAGAATCAGATTCTACATGGAAGCAGTCGACCCCCGGCTCTTCATGATAGTGGAGGAGGGACCTTACATTCCCACTAAGGCCTCCACCATTGATCCTACCAAGAAAGTACCCAAGAAACTTTCGGAAATGGACAAGGACAAAATGGTGCTGTTCGGACTCGACAAGAAAGCTCAGAACATCCTGGTGAGCGCAGTTGACGACTCTATGATGCAGAACTTCAGCAACTGCAGGACAGCCAAGGATCTCTGGAGCTGTCTGATTGTCCTGATGGAGGGCACAGATGAAGTGAGGGACGATCGGAGATCCCTCCTCAATCAGAAATATGAGGCCTTCAGACAAGGGCCAAAGGAGGAGATCGGAGTCACCTTCGAAAACTTCCTCAAGATCGTCAATGCACTCAAAGGATATGGAAGAGTGTTCACTGACGGTGAACTCAATGATAAATTCCTTAGGTCCCTCACTAAGGAATGGGACACAAAGATCTGCGCCATCCGCGAGTTTGGCAGACTTGCGGAAACCGACCCTCAGATTCTGTTCGGGAAGCTCATGTCCTATGAGCTTCAGTTGAACACAAGGAAGGCTGAAGAGGAAGCAGAGAAAGCCGCGGCCAAGGAAAAGACGGTGGCTCTGAAAGCCATTCAATCCAGAAAGGGTAAGGGTGTCGCTTCCTCCCGTGCGTGGAAGAGGGATGAAGAGGAAGACTCTGAGCCGAGCTCCTCCGGATCAGAGTTATCTGAGGAAGATTTATCCCTTATCACACGGGAATTCAAGAAGTTCCTCAAGCTGAGGAATCAGAGAAAGAGAAACGGCTCCTCCTCAAGGGATCAGAAGAAGAACTATTCCTCTGACAGGTATGTTTCCAAACCAAACAAACACCGCTCTTCTGACATTATATGCTTTGGTTGCAACAAGCCAGGACACGTCGTGGCCGACTGTCATCAAGGCAAGAGGGAAAAGGGAAAGGGAGAGGAGCACAGGTCCTCAAAAGACAAGAAGAAGGAGAGGAGTTTGTAAGATCCGCCTTTTCCCTTTTTGAAGGCATCCCGGATCTTATGCCCAGAACCGTCGCCTTACGGTGACACTAACTCCTGAGTTAGTCGACACCGTAAGACGCCGATTCTGCCGGCCATTACGATCATTTTTCTCTAGAGATGCGGAAGTAGAAGTGTATAAACAAGCTAATACACATGTCCACAGAAATCACAGAGCATATCATATATATGGAAATGAAAGTGCTACTATAGTCCATAATGAGTACAAAAGAGAAAGTAGGGCTTATGCCCTTATACATCAATAGAAATCAGTCTCTCTCTCACAAAACAGAAAGCAGTAAACTACGCTATCTACTACATCTCCTCCCACCTGAGGTCGTGCGGTAGTAGTGTCTGGTGGTGGTGGTAGCTGCTCCTCATGCCCTGCCTCCTCGTCCCGCTGGACGTGCTGGTCCACCTCCTCAAACTCCTAAAAAGGGGGAGTCAACGTATGTTAGTCAAAAAGACTAAGTCGTATCCTCAACACCTCCTCCTGTCGCTCTTAGGCACCGGATGGAAGGAGGATGCGGAGGACAACAAGGGGTAGCAAAGTGGAAGCAGGTGACATTTCTATCTAGCAGGAGTAAGTAAAATCTAGCAGTTCTATATATGATCTAGCAGTTCTATATAAAGTGCAAGTAAGTAAAGACAGTGCAGAAAGAAAAGTACTGCAGTAAGAAGATAGAACTGGAAGTAAATGCAGTACAGAAAGGAAAGTACGCTACTGCTACTCCTACTCCTATCAATATCACAGAAGTACCCCAACTTATATGAACGCCCATACGAACTTATAAGTTAGGGTTTCCAAAAGTAACTTATCATATAAACCGCGCATACAATTTATATGATAAGGATCTATGAAGCGTATGTCCTAATGAATGAATGTATGTTATGATGAATATGTTAAACATGCAAGTGCAACACACACACACGACTCCGTGATCACAGACCTTTAGTTCCCTCTTTTTGAGAGCTTGCATCACTCTCGGGTACTACCGTTGTGGCTACGGCAACAGTGGAGCGGGCTCTCCACTTCTAGGTGGGTATAAGCACTACCAGACCTAGACCCCTCTCATACGCCTCTGTACACGTCCTAGGTGCACTCTAGAGTTTTGCGTACGTATTTTGCTGACTACCCGTCAGTATTGTAGGTCGAGTGTACGTCTTCGGGGATTCCGCAGTATTATATATTTAGCATACTGGCCCCTCCACCCGTACTCCTCGCCCGAGTCATCGTACTGCCATCGGTGCATCGACTGGCCAGTCCCGCGTGACTCGCCACTAATTTTATGCACATGCAAGGTATTAATCTGAGCTTCCTGCTCGTACTGATATTGATAACACATTCCCTCCAATCCAATTTGGGTGAGCAAGTGCTTGTATCCCTCCAACCTTAAGAAACAGGTGAACAAGCCACTCGTATCCCTCTAACCCGGTTAGGATGAGTTCATTACTTGTATCCCTCCAACCATGTGAAACAGGTGAGCAAGTAACCCATATGATGTTTCCAACCTTATTTAACCGGCGAACCTATCGCGTAGAACTCCAAGCCTATTAGACAATTCTCGTCTAAGGTTTATTATACATAGTGATTTAGAGTGAATCCCAGGACTGCCCAAGGCATGCCCCGTGAGGGGGTCTCGAGGGCACTAGGAACCAAGACGGGCATGAAACCCGAAGTTCCCTTTCGCAAGGATAATTAGTTTTAGTTGATGTTTACCCGTTACCCACGATTCTCCTTTAGTATTACTCCTTAGTAGCCTAATGACTTATGGTATTAATCGGAAGTCGAGGGTCTCCCGTCGGACTCCGTTATGCCTATTGTAAAGTGATTTACACTCTATCACTCGTTACTATACTTATGATGTAATCGACACCACCCGGGTTTATTCCCAATTTCCACGACTATCCCATTTTATTCTATCTCCTGGTGGTCCTAGTAGAGTAAACCTACTTATTCTAAATGTAGCCCCAGACCTAATACCACCCTGCCATATTCAAATTACACTACCATCCCCATCGTTCTGTTCATTAATCTAGGGTGGTATTCTCTAGATAAGTATTCACATACGACACATCTATCGAGACTGAGCGACTAGGGTAAGATGACCTAACTAATGATCAATTGAGTGAACTTCCAAATGCGTTGTATTGTGTTTAATCACATGAGATTATTATAGATATGATACATCGATTTATTCATTATTTTATATCCACCAGAATCATTCAATTATTGTTAAGGGTAAAATTGTCATTTTCCTGTATACTTATAAATTAAATCTTCAATTTATCAAGTCGAACCTCAAGGGCTCGAATATGTCTCCCATGAGTTTAAATAATATCATTAGGGTTTTGTAAATCTTCTAAACCCTAGTTTGATTCATTTTAGAAAATTCTTAAGTGTTCACCAAATTCTCAAAAATTGTCAAATTCACTAAGTGTGGGATTTTTCCTCCCCAAAAATCCCAACTAATTTAGGGTTTGAAATTATACCCTACTGGTCTACTAATCAGGGGGTGTGCATTCTAAATGCACCCCTTGAGGCAAATATCAAAAACAAGTTTTACATTTGCTATTTGCACCCCGAGCCTAAGTAGTTCAATTCCTGCAGGTGGGTCTTTCCCAACATGACTTGTTCCAATTTCAGAGAAATTTCTACCACTGGTCTATATGGTCCCTAATGACCAGCCACCAAAATTTGGGGCCATTTGGAGTTAGCTAACTCCAAGAATCACCTAGTTAAGCCCTAGGGGTATTTTGGTAATTTTCCCACATTTTGTTTCCCAATCAAGCCCATTTTTGGGCAGGGCCTGAATATGCCCTAATTATACCTCTGACCAAAATCTCAGGTCAAGGGGGCTTCTGGTATGGCTTGTGCAGCCATTTGAAATTCTGCAAAATTGTTATTTGCAGCCCAAGCCAAATATTATTTCTCAAACATGCAAGTGAGATTCCTCATCATGCAGTGCATCAATTTAGCCCAAATTTTAACCATTGGTCTAATATACCCATGAGAGGGTGCCACCAAAATTTGGGTCCCATTGGAGTTGGAGAACTCCAAAAATCACATTTATTTATGTTTGGGTATTTTTGTAAAAACTATAGCAAAATGTTTTCCAAAAATTCCAAATTTTTGGCAGGGCCTAAACATGCCCTAAATACACACTTGACCAAAATTTCAGGTCATGATGACACTTGGTTTGGCTTGGGCATCAATTTTACTTTCTGCCCTAGTCTAGGAGCAGTCCTAGCAAAACAGCCCTACAGCACAAAATACTAGACCGAAACTTGAATTTAGGGTGGCAAATTAAATTTAACCCTTTTAGCTACAATTTTTATGTTGGACAAAAATTCATCAGGTGGCCATAAGGGCCTTAATATCAACATGCAAAGTGGCTGCCAAAATGTCACAAATTAACCCACTATTCATTAAATGAAATTGTAACAGATTTATTAAATATTAACTAAATGTATGATCAGCCTGCCCGAATTTTAAAGAGGATCAAACGGTGCCTGTGTTTCTTCTCCATGCAACATGCATGGCCATAACCCGTGCAGGCCATTCTTGCGGGGCCATTTCCGGCCATCGCCGGCGGCGGGGCCTCCGGCCAAGGCCTTCCCCGGCCTCACGGTGGTCGGGGCTAGAGCTGGCCGGTGACTGGGCGGCGGAGAGCGGCGGACGGCGGCGGCGCAACCAAGCCGAAAAGCTCCCAGGCCGCCATTTTTAAACCGATTTTTGAGCTTTTTGATTCCTAACGTCGAGCTCGTTTGAGCTCGACCTCTAGCCTAGTGGATCTAGGAAACTAGTACACTTGGAGGGGAAGGGATACGGACCATTGGCGGCGGTTGTGGTTGAGGGTGGCGGCGGTTTCCCATGGGGTGAATATTCCGGCGAACTCCTCTTTGGTTAGCCATGGCTGCAGGTGATCTCTCTTTCTCTCTCTCTCTGGGGTAGGGTTGAAGTGGGAATGAGGGAGGGAGCTTGGTTTTGGGCTGAGATAAGAGAGGGGGGGGGGGGGCGATTTCACCAATGTGGGGCGATTTCACCTAGGATGGCGATTTCACCAAGGTGGGGGGGCTCGGGTTGGTGTGTGTGGGCTGGTTGGGTGTGTGGGAGTGGGCCCCACTGCTCTAGCTGGGTTAATTAGACCTTAATGGGTCGGGTTCCAAGGGTAGAGTTGGATTGGGTGAGTGGAGAGGTGAGGTTGGCTCACATAAATGAAATAGGCTTGGTAGGCTCGGGTTTGGGCTTGGGGCTTGACCCAAGGCTGCATGGTGGGTCCCCTCTTCTCCTAATACCCCTACATGGTCAGCCAACCCATTGTGGGTTGGTGGGGTGAGCCCAAGTGACCCAAAATGACTCCTTAGCATTTTCTCTCTCCTATTCCTCCTCTTTTCTCTCTCCTAGGTAATTTCCAAAATTGCCATTGTATGCCCCTATTTTTCTCTTCCATAGGGGGTATAGGGTCACTCTAGACCCACCTAGTGATTCTGGGTTGGTTTGGGTGGACCCAACCTAGTGAAATGGGCCAGGGCACCATTTTCACTATTTAGGTGAACATGTTGACTTGACCCAACATGGGTCAACTAGTTGACCCCATGGCCTACCCTAGGGTCCACTTAGATTGTATTTAGGGTTAGGGCAATGTGGTGGGGTCATGGTGTGGCTAGGGTTTGTATTTAGCCTAGTTTGACCTAGGTTGACTTGGGCCCCATAGTGGGCCCCACATGGTCTAAATCCTCCTCCTAGGGTCAAACCTAGCTAAACCCTAGCATCCACCACATGTCTAACCCAAATCTAAGTCATTTGAAATTTGGGATGTTACAGAGTTACATCGCAAAGAAGCCAAAGTCGCTGAGTGAATCTGACACGTCAGACACCAGTGATGATGAGGAAGCCTACTTTGGGCTAATGGGTCGCTCTGACTCAGAAGGAGAATGCCCCCCATTTACTGGGAAGGTAAAAGCTCACACCCCTCTCTCCAACTCTGACTCTGATCCTGAGTCTCAGGATGATGATGCTGAGGATAGCCCCTCTGCCCTTGAAGCTGAGCTCCTAGATAAGTATGAGCTTTTGCTCAATACATTCCTGAAATATCGAAAGAAACTGAAGGCGGAGAAAAAGGAAGTTAAATTCCTTAAAGGTGAGAGTGTATCCCTGAGGGAAGAGATCACCAGTTTGATCTCCCTCCGACATGAGAACTTGGACCTGACTTCAAAGCATTCAGAGTCTCTTAAGCTCCTTGATCTTAAGCAGGAGGAAGTCGACAAGTTGGAAGAACTACTTGCGGCAGAAAGGAAGATCGTCAAGAGCTTCTCTATGCCAAAAACTGTTCTTCCATTAGTTGATACCTTCTCTGCTCAAGCCAAAGGGGCTGGCTTGGGGCACGTAGGGGTATCTAGCTCCTCGTCCAGGAGAAACAGGAGAAATAAGGCTGCCAAGAAAGCCTCTGCTGATGAGAAAGGAAAGGCCCCACTCAGTCCTGTTGAGTTCAGAAAGCCTAGCTTTCCCTGTAACCAACATGACTTTGAGTCAACATATGGGCATCACTTCAGGCCCTCGGTTGCAAAGCCGAAGAGCCGATATGATGGGTGGACCTTTCCCCGTAACTTCAGTGAGAGTGTCTTCAAGGCACCTTATGAGGAAATCCATTTAGGAAATTATGGTCAATTCTCTAGCGGCCATAATAGGAAGATGACACCTAAGGCCAAGCATGTTACACTGAAAAGCCAAGAGGTGAAGAAGTCATGTGACTGTGGTCATCATGTTGCCTCCACCTCCAGGTCTTCGGCCCCAGCTGAACCCCACATTTCAAGGGTAAAGCAGGCGCCCAAGAGGAAGTATAACAGGTTTGACTGCTGGTGCTGTGGCAAAATTGGTCACTTTGCCGTGGATTGTTGGTTTAATCCAAGGTATAATGAGACTCCTTATGTTAGCAATGTGAGGCCGACCACTCGTAGAGTTAACCAATCGAGGGGGAGTATGCTAACAAGGAATCTAGGACCCAAGTTTGATTGGGTTCCTAAGGCAAATTAATTCTGTTTTGCAGGGATGTCCAAAGGCCAACAAAACTCCTATTTGGTATTTGGACAGTAGATGCTCCCGTCACATGACCGGGACAAGAAGCCTGCTGAGGGAGTACTCTCCAGTCGAGGATGGACCCAAAGTCATATTTGGGGATCTGATCGGGGAGTCACCAGAGGTTACGGTACGATTTCCAACGGTATACTCTCTATCACTAACGTAGCTTATGTTGAAGGGTTAAATCACAACCTGATCAGCGTAAGCCAGTTATGTGATAAAGGGTATGACGTTAAGTTCTGCAAGGATAAATGCCTGATAATATCATGTGACTCTTCGGAGACCGTATTAACAGGCATTAGGAGCAGAAATATTTTCTGTTTAGACTTTCTTAGTTTAGATTCTTCTACCCCAGTATGCCTCGTTGCTAAAGGCAGTGCATCTCTTTGTGAACAATGACACAAGAGATTGGCACACATTAATTACAAGACGATTAATATGCTGTTTTCCAAAGACTTAGTAAGGGATGCTCCCCTTATTAAGTGCATCAAAGATAGTCCATGTCCTGCCTGTCAAATGGGCAAGCAGACTCGGGCTACCTTTAAGGGCATCCCAGACAAAGATTCCTCCAGATGTCTATATCTTCTGCACATGGACTTGTTTGGTCCAATGCAAGTTCATAGCTTAGGGGGGGAAGTCGTATATGCTAGTGATTGTAGATGATCACTCTTGGTTTACGTGGGTGTTCCTTTTAAAACGCAAGTCTGATACGTTTGACATCTTCACCAGTTTTGTCAAGCAGATACAGAACGAACTTAACTGCTCAGTGGTCAAAATCAGAAGTGACCACGGAACAGAGTTTGAGTCTGGGGCTATGACAGAGTTCTGTGAAGAGCTTGGTATCTTTCATGAGTTCTCCTCCCCTCGCACTCCTCAACAGAATAGAGTGGCAGAGAGGAGGAATAGAACACTCATTGAAGCATGCACGACAATGTTAAATGACGCTTCTCTCCCAGAATACTTCTGGGCCGAGGCTGTCAACACGGCCTGTCATGTACAAAATCGGGCATTGATCAACAAGAGCCATCGTATGACTCCTTAGGAGCTACTGAAAGGCAAGAAACCAACCATATCCTATCTGAGGATTTTTGGCTGCAAATGTTATGTACTGAATAATGGGAAGTACCCGCGTACTAAGTTTGGTGAAAAATGCTTCGAAGGCATATTCATGGGCTATAGTAGCCACAGCCGGGCTTACAGAGTTTTCAACAAGAAAACTCTAGTGGTAGAGGAATCAATAAATGTTGTATTTGATGAGGGAAGCTTGCTTAACTGCAAGACTTCTAGTTGTCTTCCTGAAGCTGCAGGTGCCAGACTCGAAAAGCTTCAACTGGATGATTCCGAGAAAGATGCAACTCCAAAGTAAGTCAAAGTCTCCACATCTACACCGATCGGAGAAGTTGAAGCTCAAAATGGGGCAAATCCTTTAGAAGAAGGAGATGCCCAAGAAATAGTTGAAGCTCCTGATGCAAGAATTCTAGAGTTCAGACACGTGAGGGATCATCCCAGAAATCAAATCATTGGAGATCCCCGAGACGGTGTCAGAACTCGCCGAGGTACTCTTAACGAGATCTTGCATCTTAGCTTTCTGTCGCAGGTGGAGCCAAAGAAGTTCGACGAAGCGAACAAATACGCATCGTGGATTTTGGCCATGCAAGAGGAGTTGCATCAATTCGAAAGATGCGAAGTCTGGACGCTGGTTCCCAGACCAAAGATGCAAAATGTGATTGGCACCAAGTGGATCTTCAGAAACAAGTTGGATGAACATGGAGTCATCATCAAGAACAAAGCCAGACTGGTGGCTCAAGGATACAGACAGGAGGAGGGGATTGACTTTGACCAGACGTTTACACCAGTTGCTCGGCTCGAGGCAATCCGGCTATTCCTAGCCTATGCCTCTCACAAAGGATTCACAGTCTATCAGATGGACGTGAAATCGGCTTTCTTGAATGGAGATTTGAAAGAGGAAGTATACGTTGCTCAACCTCCAGGTTTTGTCAATCCTACTTATCCTAATCATATATATTTTCTTAATAAAGCGCTATATGGCCTAAAACAAGCTCCTCGAGCTTGGTATGAGACATTGTCTAGTTTTCTTCTTGAGAACAAGTTCTCTAGAGGAAAAATAGATAAGACATTGTTTCTCAGGGAAGTCAAAGGCAAGATTTTGCTGGTGCAAATCTATGTTGATGACATTATATTCGGCTCAACGGACAACAATCTTTGCAAAAAGTTTTCCAAACTTATGCAAGGAAAGTTTGAAATGAGCAGTATGGGAGAGCTGAAGTATTTCTTGGGACTTCAAGTGAAACAGTCTGAGGAAGGAATCTTCATTTCTCAGACAAAGTTCACAAATGAACTCCTCAAGAAATTCGGAATGGAGAATGCAACCTCTATGAGGACTCCAATGGGATCCAGCATGTCTCTGGATAAAGATGAGAAAGGGAAACCTTTTGATGAAACCAAATACAGAAGCATCATTGGATCCCTGCTCTATCTTACTGCGAGTAGACCGGATATCATGTTCTCCACATGTGTTTGTGCCAGATATCAGGTGAACACTAAGGAATCTCATTATGTCGCTGCAAAGCGAATTCTCAGATACCTTAAAGGTACCCCTAATCTTGGCCTATGGTACCCGAGAAGCAATGATGTCGAGCTAATAGGGTTTTCAGATGCTGATTTTGCAGGGAGTAGGGATGACAGGAAAAGCACCTCCGGGACGTGTCAATTACTCGGAAGAAGGCTTATTTCATGGAATAGGAAGAAGCAGAACTGTGTAGCAACCTCCACTGCAGAGTCTGAGTACATCTCGGCTGGCAGCTGTTGCGCACAACTCCTATGGATAAGAAACCAGTTAGCCGACTATGACCTCCAGTTCAAGGAAGTACCGATGTACTGCGACTCCTCCAGTGCAATTGCTATTGCCAACAATCTGGTCTCGCACAGCAGAACGAATTATATTGAAGTGCGTTACCACTTCATTCGGGAGCACGTGGAGAACAAGGACATCTCTCTCTGTTATGTTCCCACTGACAAGCAGATTGCAGACATCTTCACAAAGCCTTTGGACGAGGCCAAGTTCAGTCTTTTCAAAACTGAATTGGGGATGCTAAACTATGAGGAATGAAGACCACAGAAGCTCATGGCTCGTGCATCTAGGGGGAGCATCTGTCAGGCACTCAGGTGTAAGCATAGGTGCAAGAACTGAGGGGGAGCATGGGGTCATATGCACCAGACCCCGATTTGCAGAAGCCGAAAAGGGGGAGATTACCCTCTCGGCTAAGGTTAAGGTGGCTCCAAGTTTTGCTCTCAAGTAATTGGTAATGAATATCTCTCTCAACTCAATTTTAAGTTTATGAGTTTCATTCCTATATGCTCTATTCACCTTAGCTTGTAGGGTTTAGGCTTCTTCAAATAGGGGGAGATTGTTGGGTATTGTATCCACAATGCACCTGATTTGAAGAAGCCCCTGAACAAGCTAAGGTAAATATACAATGTATTTGATGAAATATTTCTAGTGGTGCTTGTAGTTATTCCATGCTAAGTACACACTAATGTCAGGGTGTAGTGGGTCAATATACACGGGTCTGTGCAACGTAATCCCTCGTTGAGCAGATCAGTGTGTTGGCCTACGTGTACTCTCTCTATTGGGGTGTAATTAATTTCAAGTACAGGGCTATGATAGAGCAAGAGCAGACAAGGAGCAAGGATGGGCCAAAGACCTGCTGACGGGTGGAAAGACGAGAATTCGTCTAAGTATAATTCGTCGAGAATCACTAAGTGATTCTCGCCGATTCGTCGAGAATCACTAGTGATTCTCGACGAGTCGACGAGAATCACTAGTTGATTCTTGCCGGGTTGGGCCGGCAGTCGCGACGCAGTCAGAAAAATCATCTAAGGCAGAATCGTCGAGAATCACCAAGTGATTCTCGCCGATTCGTCGAGAATGACTTTGCATTCTCGACGAGTCGGCGAGAATCCAAGGTGATTCCCACCGATTCTCCCCGACCTCTATTACCTGTGCAGCCAGAATTCTCTAAGTAGAATTCGGCGAGAATCGTAAGTGATTCTCGCCGATTCGTCGAGAATCACTCACGATTCTCGCCGAATTTGACTTGGGCATTTTTCCAAGTCTGTCTGGACCGGTCCATGCTATCTGCGGGATTTTGAACCGGACTTCGGTCTTTCTGCTGGTGGGGCCCACATCGGTCATCTCTTGACCTAGTGTATAAATACTCTGGTATTTTTGTACAGTAACAGATACAGAAGACATACGAAAGAAAGCGGCCGACGAAACCCTAATCTCGCGATCTTGCTCCGCCTCCGTCGCCGCAGCCGATCACCGAAGCCGATCTCGATCTCCTCCAGATCCTCGGTGATAGAAGCCAAGTCCCGCACAGCGTCGTACGTGTCTATCCAGAGATCCTTTGTCTCTTGATTTGAGATAGGGAAATTTTTCCCCGTCCGAATTGATCGAGACGATCGATCCTCGTGTGACCGTTGGTAGACCTTGCCGACTTCGCTAAGAAGATTGGATCTCCAGTGCTTTGCTGCTGTGTTCAGTTGCCGCCGCCAACACCGAGAGCCTTGCCGCCGCTTGACGCCGCCGCCGGTCTCGGGGAGATCCTCTCCAAGTGAGATCTAGGGTTGTGGACTCTTCGTTGACTTCAAGAACACGTCGTCGAACGAAGAGGGACACCCTATTCTCCTTACGTTGTTTGTATTTCTTACAAGCTATTTTCATTTTCTCTTTCATTGTAAAGGACCGATTGGTCTCTAGTTGTAGGGTTGGGTGCAACCCGTGTTGTGGGAGTGTTGACTCCTACGTGTGGAAGGGTTCCTTCCGTTAGTGCAAGGATTGGATTTCAATCCTGTTGGTGAAGTGACCGAGTCGTCCCTGGTTGGGAGATAGGTCGAAGGGGGAAAGTGGACGTACCCAAATCGGGGAACCACTATAAATTGCTTGTGTATTTTTGTGCTGTGTTGTTTTGTTTTCTTGTGCAGGTGAAACATTAATTCCGCAAATTCGCTGCAAATACACCTATCCCCCCATTAGTGTAAGTAGTTGACACTAGGTGGACTTTCAGCCGTAATGATCACGGTTGCCTATAAATAGAGAAGTCCACCAACCGCATTTATTTCTCTGATCCGGAACCTTAACTCCCTTCCATTGCTCTCGCCCTCTTGCTTCCGTCTCTACCTCTCGAAAGCTCTCCCTTCACTCACAAACCCAAATGTCGGGCGAGAGCGAGGGTCGCGCTCATTGCGCGGAAGCATTCCGAAAGCATCTTTTCCCTTCCTGCACCCTCACCCTTGATGAGTTCAACACGACCGTTAATCGCTTCGTCCCTGCTGGCTTCTCGGCGAGGAATCCGGGCAATCATGACAAGGTGATTACCTCGGGGCCGGGAGAGCTCGCCATCCCCCTCGAACATTTCGAGGTGGGTTTCCGCCTTCCCCTCTGGCCGGAGATTTGCCAAGCTCTCCGCTACTACGGGGTGGTTCCCGCCCAACTGAACCTGAACACCGTCGCGATCCTTGTAGCATTCATATGCTACATGCGGTCTGAGAGGATCGAGTTCAGCCTGCCAATCTTCCGGAAGCTATTCACCTTCCGCGCCAAAGGAGGGGTGGTCTTCTTCTCCGGGCAGCTGCTCAAGACCACCGGTCTCGCCAACAAACATAACCACTGGGGCGAGAGGTTCGTCTACGTCACTGGCGACTTCGACAATGTCCCCCTCCAGCCTGTTTAGTATGAGGATGCCGCCTATAAGCCGCCCGCTCTGGGATCTCACGAGAGCGCGATTCTGGAGTTCTTTGGCACGAAGGAGTTCGACGTCCACTTCCTCCGGCGAGACGTCGACTCCCTTCTTCCCGTCCTCCCGGGCGAAGGTATGGTTTCGCCCTAGATTTGACTCTGTCAGGATCTTCTTGTGCTGAATAGTGCCACTTTGCAGGAGAGCGGGAGGTCCCCCTATGCCAACCTTTCGCTGAGGCCCTGGGTACTGAGAGCCTGGCCGCGAGAGATTCTCTCGCCCTCGCGAGAGCCGGCGCTCACGCCTGCCAGGATGAACCGGCCCAGCCCTTGTCGCCAAAATCCAAGAAGTGGAAAGGCTCCCTTCCCGCCCTCCGATCGTTGAAGAGGCCAAAGCCGTCTGCTTCCGAGAAAGGGAAATCCTTGGAAGTCTCGCCCATCCGGTCTCTCCCCCCGGGCAGGTCCTTCGAAGAGCTTCTAGAGAGGGCCAGCGAGATGGATGCTGCTGCCAGGAGCCGTACCGAGGCTCCCGTCGGGAACCCGCCGGCCGCAAGCGAGGGTGGGGGAGAGGGGGCCGCTGCCGAGACCTCTGCCCAGAACTCACCTGCCGTAAACGAGGCTTGGGAAGAAGGGGCCGTTGCCGAGACCTCTGCCCAGACTCCGTTCAAGGAGGTGCCGAAAGGGCACAGAAACTATGGATTCGACGTGAAGTACCTCGACGCTGAGGGGAAGCCTCAGCTCCAGTGGGACCCCGAGTCCAACCTGATCAAGGTTTCGACGCTCCTTCCCAGCTGGGCGGAGCGAGACGAGGTCACTGGCGAGGCCTTCTCGCTAGGCTACGATCTCTACAGCCGAGAGGACGCCAGCGTCTTCGACAAGACGCCCACTCGTCTCTTGGCCTTTGATTCCGTCCGGGCCCTGCTGCGCGGGTTCGAGCTCGCACATATGTGTGCTCGCCGGAGCATTAGCCTAGATAAGAATTTCATGGATATGTACAAGGAGAGGGAGGGAGCAGTGGCTCAAGCACGTGCCTTGAAGAAAGAGCTCGCGAGTGCTCAGGAAGAGCTCGCGAATGCTCAACAATTGCTATCCCTATGCCCCGCATTCGAGGTAAGCGAGACCTTCCTGGACCCCTGTTCTCGCTTCTTGAAGCCGTGTTTGTGCAACATTTTTCTGAGCTGATCCCTTTTCCACAGGATCCCGCCCCATCCACGGCGCTCTGTGCGTAGTTGGCCGACGTGAGCTATGAGAACGTCTTACTGCGTGACCAACTCCGGCGTGCGGAAGCGGCGAAACGCCCGCCTCCTCCTCCGCTTGACGAAAGGCTGAAGAGTCGCTACTTCTCGGAGTACAACATCGACAAGCTGCTGCAGGCGAATGCTCAGGCCACCGTCAAGCTTACCCTCGAGACATTACGGGACAGGAGGCTGCTGTGGGAGGCGGGCAAGACCATCATTGCCGACCAACTCCTCCCATGGCTCTTCGATCCCATCCTGAAGCCTCCCGGCGCGCCCGACTCCCAGCCCTCGGACATCCCGAAGCCTTCTATCGATGCCGGCGATACGTCCGAGGCGAGCTCTGGTGAGGGATCCGGCGAGGCTTCGAGCGAGAGCACCAGTGGTGATTACAGCGCGCCCCCTTGAAGGGTCTTTTTTTGTTATTAGTCTCTTTTGTAATGAGCGAGAAGCTCCAAACTCCTTGTAATTTATTATTAAATATAATGCAACGTTTTACTTCTCGCTATCGATGTGTTTGCTTGAATGAGTAGGTTAGCCAGCCAAGTTAGTTCCGCGCGGGCTTCCGCCGAGACCATTGGTCTCCTTGGGGGTAACCTACCTTAGAGATCAATTAGGCGGGAACCTTTCGCTATCGATTAGGTCGTCCTGCTCAGGTCTACCGGAAGTCTTCTTCGGCGAGGTCCCCCTAGCCGAGACCTTCGAACCGAGACCTCCACTGGCCGAGACCTTTAGGACCTCATTCCCGATCTAGGCCAGGGTCGTGTCAAAACTTCTTCCGACAAACCAAACTTATGCCCCATCGGCGAGCCCTCGGACCTGCCAGCTAGATCGGAGCCTGCGCAGCGGGTCTGCCTGGGGCCGAGCCAAGCTCGTCGTAACACAGAGTAGCTTCAAATCAAGAACCAAGGACCAAGAGCCAAGGACTCAGCCTATCCCCCAAAGGCGAGCCTTCGGACCTACCAGCTAGATCGGAGCCTGCGCAACGGGTCTACCTGGGGCCGAGCCGAGCTCGGGGTGTTGATGAAGATCAAACCAAACCTCTCCCCCATAGGCGAGCCTTCGGACCTGCCATCTAGATGAGAGCCTGCGCAGCGGGTCTACCTGGTGCCGAGCCGAGCTCGGGGTGTTGATGAAGATCAAACCAAACCTCTCCCCCACATGCGAGCCTTCGGACCTGCCAGCTAGATGAGAGCCTGCGCAGCAGGTCTACTTGGGGACGAGCCGAGCTCGGGGTGTTGATGAAGATCAAACCAAACCTCTCCCCCACAGGCGAGCCTTCAGACCTGCCAGCTAGATGAGAGCCTGCACAGCGGGTCTACCTGGGGCCGAGCCGAGCTCGGGGTGTTGATGAAGATCAAACCAAACCTCTCCCCCACAGGCGAGCCTTCGGACCTGCCAGCTAGATGAGAGCCTGCGCAGCGGGTCTACCTGGGTCCGAGCCGAGCTCGGGGTGTTGATGAAGATCAAACCAAACCTCTCCCCCACAGGCGAGCCTTCGGACCTGCCAACTAGATGAGAGCCTGCGCAGCGGGTCTACCTGGGGCCGAGCCGAACTCGGGGTGCTGATGAAGATCAAACCAAACCTCTCCCCCACAGGCGAGCCTTCAGACCTGCTAGCTAGATGAGAGCCTGCGCAGCGGTTCTACCTGGGGCCGAGCCGAGCTCGGGGTGTTGATGAAGATCAAACCAAACCTCTCTCCCACAGGCGAGCCTTCAGACCTGCCAGCTAGATGAGAGCCTGCGCAGCGGGTCTACCTGGGGCCGAGCCGAGCTCGGGGTGCTGATGAAGATCAAACCAAACCTCTCCCCCACAGGAGAGCCTTCGGACCTGCCAGCTAGATGAGAGCCTGCGCAGCGGGTCTACTTGGGGCCGAGCTGAGCTCGGGGTATTGATGAAGATCAAACCAAACCTCTCCCCCACAGGCGAGCCTTCGGACCTGCCAGCTAGATGAGAGCCTGCGCAGCGGTTCTACCTGGGGCCGAGCCGAGCTCGGGGTGTTGATGAAGATCAAACCAAACCTCTCCCCCATATGCGAGCCTTCGGACCAGCCAGGTAGATGAGAGCCTGCGCAGCGGTTCTACCTGGGGCCGAGCCGAGCTCGGGGTGTTGATGAAGGTCAAACCAAACCTCTCCCCCACAGGCGAGCCTTCAGAGCTGCCTGCTAGATGAGAGCCTGCGCAGCGGGTCTACCTTGGGCCAAGCCGATCTCGGGGTATTGATGAAGGTCAAACCAAACCTCTCCCCCACATACGAGCCTTCGGACCTGCCAGCTAGATGGGAGCCTGCGCAGCGGGTCTACCTGGGGCAAGCCGAGCTCGGGGTGTTGATTAAGATCAAACCAAACCTCTCCCCCACAGGCGAGCCTTCGGACCTGCAAGCTAGATGAGAGCCTATGCAGTGGGTCTACCTGGGCCCGAGCCGAGCTCGGGGTGTTGGTGAAGGTCAAACCAAACCTCTCCCCCACAGGCTAGCCTTCGGACCTGCCAGCTAGATAAGAGCCTGCGCAGCGGGTCTACCTGGGGCCAAGCCGAGCTCGGGGTGCTGATGAAGATCAAACCAAACCTCTCCTCTACAGGCAAGCCTTCGGACCTGCCAGCTAGATGAGAGTCTGCGCAGCGGGTCTACCTGGTGCCGAGCCGAACTCGGGGTGTCTTGAAGATCAAACCAAACCTCTCCCCCACAGGCGAGCCTTCGGAACTGCCAGCTAGATGAGAGCTTGCGCAGCGGGTCTACCTGGGGCCGAGCCGAGCTCGGGGTGTTGATGAAGATCAAACCAAACCTCTCCCCCACAGGTGAGCCTTCGGACCTGCCAACTAGATGAGAGCCTGCACAGCGGGTCTACGTGGGGCCGAGCCGAGCTCGGAGTGTTGATGAAGATCAAACCAAACCTCTCCCCCACAGGCGAGCCTTCGGACCTGCCAGCTAGATGAGAGCCTGCGCAGCGGGTCTACTTGTGGCCAAGCTGAGCTCGGGGTGCTGATGAAGATCAAACCAAACCTCTCCCCCACAGGCGAGCCTTCGGACCTGCCAGCTAGATAAGAGCCTGCGCAGCGGGTCTACCTGGGGCCTAGGCGAGCTCGGGGTGCTGATGAAGATCAAACCAAACCTAACCCCCACAAGCGAGCCTTCGGACCTGCCAGCTAGATGAGAGCCTGCGCAGCGGGTCTACCTGGGGCCGAGCCGAGCTCGGGGTACTGATAAAGATCAAACCAAACCTAACCCCCACAGGCGAGCCTTCGGACCTGCCAGCTAGATGAGATCCTGCGCAGCGGGTCTACCTGGGGCCAAGCTGAGCTCGGGGTGTTGATGAAGATCAAACCAAACCTATCCCCCACAGGCGAGCCTTCGGACCTTCCAGCTAGATGAGAGCCTGCGTAGCGGGTCTACCTGGGGTCGAGCCGAGCTTGGGGTACTGATGAAGATCAAACCAAACCTCTCCCCCACAGGCAAGCCTTCGGACCTGCCAGCTAGATGAGAGCCTGCGCAGCGGGTCTACTTATGGCCGAGCCGAGCTCGGGGTGTTGATGAAGATCAAACCAAACCTCTCCCCCACAGGCGAGCCTTCATACCTGCCAGCTAGATAAGAGCCTGCGCATCGGGTCTACTTGGGGCCGAGCCGAGCTCGGGGTGTTTATGAAGATCAAACCAAACCTCTCCCTCACAGGCGAGCCTTCGGACCTGCCAGCTAGATGAGAGCCTGCGCAGCGGGTCAACTGTGGCCGAGCCGAGCTCGGGGTGTTGATGAAGGTCAAACCAAACCTCTCCCCCACAGGCAAGCCTTCGAAACTTCCAGCTAGATGAGAGCCTGCGCAGCGGGTCTACCTGGGGCCGAGCCGAGCTCGGGGTGTTGATGAAGGTCAAACCAAACCTCTCCCCCACAGGTGAGCCTTCGGACCTGCCAGCTAGATGAGAGCCTGCGCAGCGGGTCTACCTGGGGCCGAGCCGAGCTCGGGGTGTTGATGAAGATCAAACCAAACCTCTCCCCCACAGGCAAACCTTCGGACCTGCCAGCTAGATGAGAGCCTGCGCAGCGGGTCTACCTGGGGCCGAGCCGAGCTCGGGGTATTGATGAAGATCAAACCAAACCTCTCCCCCACAGGCGAGCCTTCAGACCTTCCAGCTAGATGAGAGCCTGCGCAGCGGGTCTACCTAGGGGCGAGCCGAGCTCGTGGTGTTGATGAAGATCAAACCAAACCTCTCCCCCATAGGCGAGCCTTCGGACCAGCCAGCTAGATGAGAGCCTGCGCAGCGGGTCTACCTGGGGACAAACCGAGCTCGGGGTGTTGATGAAGGTCAAACCAAACCTCTCCCCTACAGGCGAGCCTTCAGACCTGCCAGCTAGATGAGAGCCTTTGCAGCGGGTCTACCTTTGGCCGAGCCGAGCTCGGGGTGTTGATGAAGGTCAAACCAAACCTCTCCCCCACAGGCGAGCCTTCGGACCTGCCAGCTAGATGAGAGCCTGCGCAGCGGGTCTACCTGGGGCCGAGCCAAGCTCGGGGTGTTGATGAAGATCAAACCAAACCTCTTGTAACACCTCTACCCGTCAAGAAGAATATAATATAGGGTCCGGCCGGGGCCCCACACCATATTCCACAAACAGGTGGAGACGCTACGAAATAATATCATAACCACGCATCCTAACACAGAGCATTCTAGTGGAAGATTCACGGTTGAATTATTGAACTCAAGATAAATAACATTGTCCACTAAAACTTAGGAATATATATAAACATCACACGAGTTTGGCCTTAAGGCCTTACAACAGTTTCTCTTAACAAGAGTGTGGATTACAAACATCGGCACGCAGGCCGGCCACACATGAACAAAAGAAACAAAACAATGCCTTCGAGGGCAGCAGCGCAGCTTTGGGCTTCAGCCCGCTAAGTCCCGCTCAGACTAGCAACTCCAGTACCTATAATAACCAATCCACCAAGCGGTGGCAAAAAGGGCAACGGTCAGCATTCAGCTGACCAATTATAACGACCCTGCCCCTGGCACGGGGCAGCGGAATTCCATCCCTGCATAGCAATCTTCCAATATGATATATATAGCAATTTAAGCAAGACGTGCACGCCCGCACAGTCACATATCACAAACGCCGGCACGACGGCCCGACGCTCCGTGCACTCAGGGCACATTATCGGTGTTCCGTATTTCCACAGCCACACCACCGTTCAGAGGTCCCAGACATAACGGTTCAATATGAGCATTCTAGTCTGATCGGCTCACAGGCCGTCGACTCTCGCTATGTGATCCTAACAGGGTCTTAAGCACCCAAGGTTAGACAACCATAACGCGGGTACAGATCAACCTTTCCCGTTGCTCAAATCTTCAGACTCACGCCTGGACTGACGCGGGTACAGCTTCACCTTGCCCGTTCCACCATTTCCTAGTTGCAGCCCCACGGCTCAACCTCATACAAAGTAGCAACTCACAGCTACAAGAGAGTCCAACTCTCATTAATCCTGGACGTCCTCCAGTACTTTACCCATCATGCCTACAAGCAAGAATCACGGAGTCTTCTCCGATATGCAAACAAGCATCACCAATCCAGACCATGTCCAGATGGGCTTCACACAGCTTGCCTAGATCCGTACTCCAATTCTGGACTCTAACAAGGGGGACTTCACATATCTACCCCAAGGGACGCCACAACCCACCGCACACTCGCGGGGAAGGGTTTTCCCTATGCAATGCAGGAATTAAGGACTTCACATGTCCAAGCAGGAAATCGTTACCCTAGGAGTTCGCTTCAGAGCCATGGAGAGAAATTTGAGACGGATGAAAGCCTTCGCAGCAGCGTTGCCTTCGCAAATCCGAACTCGGCTCGCGATTTGGACCACCGTAGCTCCACCGGCAGCCGGACTCCACTTCTTCTTCCTCACCTTGCTCTCACCTCTCTCTTAAAAGTTAGAAAGAGAAGATGAAACTTAAAATGAGCCTTTCCTCCTTCTTTCCCAGCCTTATCAGCTCAGGAATGATCCCCAGCCACAGGATCCTCTTTAAGGAAAATGAACGGCCAAGATCTGCCCCAAAATATTGAACTTTTTGGCCGACACGGCCTGTGACACGCCCGTGTCACAGGCCGTGTACCCTTAAGCGGCACACGCGGCACTCGCACCGACTAAAAATTACCAGAACACGGGCATCGACACGCCCGTGTCGAACCTGACACGCCCGTGTCGGTCATGTGACACGCCCGTGTCACACCTGTTACACGGTACTCAACGAGCGCTAAATCCAGTCAGAGCAGTACACGGGTAGGCACATGCCCTCTGACACGCCCGTGTCAAAACTGACACGGCCGTGTTCAAGCCTTGGTTCCGGGCCGTGTACATTTCTGACTCGATACGACATTTTATTGAGTGACACGCCCTGGGACACGCCCGTGTCGAAGGCCGTGTCCCAGGCTCGACTATCGTCGACCTCCGATCGTCGACTAACCTAAACACGCCGTAGACACGCCCGTGTCCCAGGCCGTGTACCCCAACACGTCCTGGGACACGCCCGTGTCCCAGGCCGTGTTAAGCAACCTGCACCTCAATTCCAATTTTGAGTCTTTTTGGGGTGTTACAACCCTCCCCCCCTTAAATAAATTTCGTCCCGAAATTTGCAGACAATAGGGAGAAAAATAACAAAATAGTTATATGTTTCTATTACATATATAACGAGCAAACAAGTTACGAAAATAACTCGGGAAACTCGGCTTGCATGGTCTGCTCGCGCTCCCATGTTAGCTCTTCTCGGCCACAATTGTCCCATCGGACTTTGACCATCCCGATCACTTTGTTCCGCAACTGTTTCTCGGCTCGATCCTCGATCCATATAGGCTTCACCTTTGTTGTTAGCCCATACTCTACCGGCACTCGATCGTTGTTAATTCCTTGAGCTGGATCCTTGACTGCTTTGCGTAGCACCGAGATGTGAAACACATCATGCAATCCACTCAATTCCGACGAAAGAGCTAGCCGATAGGCGGCTTCCCCATCTCACTCCACCACTTCAAACGGACCAAGGTATCGCGGACTTAGCTTTTTCAACCGCCTAATCCGAGATACGCCTTTGAAGGGCTTAATCTTTAAATAGACCCAGTCACCCACCGCGAACTCCACGTTCCGGTGCTTCGCATTGTAATATTTGGCTTGCCGATCCTGGGCTATTAGGAGCCTCTCTCGAATAGAGCGTATTGTTGAGGTAGCATCCTCGACTTCCTTTTTGCCTAAAAGTTTAGTCTCGCCAGTTTTTGCCCAAGCTAGCGGTGTACGACACTTCCGACCATACAGCGCTTCAAACGGGGCCATGCCTATACTCGCTTGATGGCTAATATTATAGGCAAACTCCACCATAATAAGATGCTCTTCCCAATTCTTACCGAAGTCCAGGGCGCACATACGGAGCATATCCTCCATCGTTCTGTTGGTTCGTTTAGTTTGGCCATCCGTTTGCGGGTGAAAGGCCGTACTGAATGCTAACTTCGTACCCAACATCTGATGAACTAATCTCCAATCCTTCGAGGTAAAGCGCCCATCTCGGTCACTTACGATGCTCCGGGGAACACCGTGCAATCGAACAATCTGCTCCACATAGAGCTTTGCCAACGTTTCCACTGAATCGTCCCGCTTGTTCGGGATAAAGTGAGCCACCTTTGTCAACCGGTATACAATCACCCAGATTGAGTCATGGCCACGCTGAGATCTCGGCAATCCGTGCACGAAATCCATAGAAATATCCTCAAACTTCCATTGTGGAACCGGCAACGACTTCAGGAAACCACTCGGCCGTTGACATTCTACCTTTACCAAAGCACAAGTGCGACATTTAGCCACATACGCGGCTTTGTCCTTCTTTAAACCAGGCCACCAGAACAGTTTCTTCATGTCCTTGTACATTTTTGTTCTCCCAGGGTGAATTGAATACTTTGTAAAGTGTGCTTCATATAGCAATCCTTCTCGCAATTTACCTGCACTAGGGACGCACAATTGGCCATCTTTTCGTAATAAACCGTCATCCCAGGAGAATTGATCATCAGACCCCTCCTTTGCATAGCGTTGGAGACTTTCATCCAACTCCGTTGCCCGCCGAACCCTGTCAGCAAGGTCATATTGAACCTCCAACCAGTTCACGCATGCAACAGTTGAAGAATCTCTTTCCACACAAGATATCTCCAAAGCTTCCAACTCCTGGATTAACCGCTCATCATGTATCCGCAACCAATTTGCCCGTACCGGAGTCCAACGACTCAAGGCATCAGCGACCACATTTCCCTTTCCGGGAACATAGTGAATGTCGAAGGTATAATCCCCAAGGAATTCCATCCACCTCCTTTGTCGCATATTCAATTTTTTTTGATCAAGCAGATACTTTAAGCTTTTATGATCTGTATAAATATCCACTTTCACTCCATAAAGATAATGCCACCACAAGTTTAGCGAAAAGATCACCGCCGCCAACTCCAAATCATGGACGGGGTAATTGCGCTCATGCACATTCAATTGACGTGAACCATAAGCGATCACCTTGCCAAACTGTAGGAGAATGCAGCCTAAGCCGCTTCCTGACGCATCGCTGTATATTTCAAATCCATCTGTACCACATGGCGACGTCAACACAGGCGCCGTAGTCAAACGATTCTTCAGCTCATCAAAAGCTCGTGCGCACTCCGGCGTCCAAACGAACTTCTGGTCCTTTCTCGTCAACGTAGTCAGAGGCAAAGCAATCCGGGAGAAGTTCTCCACGAACCGTCTATAGTAGCCCGCCAGTCCAAGGAAACTCCTGACTTCGGCCACCGAAGACAACACTGGCCAATCACGAATGGCACTTATCTTAGCCGGATCCACCGCTATGCCCTCTCCACTTACCACATGGCCTAGAAAAGCCACCGACGAGAGCCGGAATTCACACTTAGAGAACTTGGCATACAGCTTATTCCTTCGCAAGGTATGCAATACTAATCGCAAGTGGTTTGCATGATCTTCCTCCGATTGTGAATATACCAGGATATCATCAATAAACACAATCACAAACAGATCCAGGTATTCGCGGAACGTTCGATGCATGAGATCCATGAATACCGAGGGCGCATTACATAAGCCAAACGGCATCACTGTGAACTCATAATGACCATAGCGTGTGCCAAACGCTGTCTTGGGAATGTCACCTTCCCTAATCCGCAACTAGTAATACCCGGACTTCAAATCCAACTTCGAATAGACGGTTGAGCCTGCTAGCTGATCGAACAAGTCATCGATCCGTGGAATTGGATACTTGTTTTTCTCCGTCGGCTTGTTCAGTTCGCGATAATCAATACATAATCGCAAACCACCGTCTTTCTTTTTAACAAAAAGAACAGGCGCGCTCCAAGGTGATATACTTGGGCGTATGTATCCCTGCTCCAACAACTCTTGCAACTGAACTTTCAGTTCGGCCATTTCTTTTGGCGCTACCCGACACGGCGAACGGGCCACGGGTTTCGCACCCGGCACCAGCTCGATAGCGAAGTCGATTTCCTTTTGGGGAGGTAACCCCGGAAGGTCCTTTGGAAACACATCCGCATATTCCGACACAATCGGCACTTCACTCACACTGGCCTTCGGCGCCACCGCCTCTATGAGTGTGGAGAACAACTCCGCACCCTTCCGAACTGCCTTAACAACTTGGAGAGCGGATAACAACATCCCACTCATCCCTTACATACCAATGAACTTGGTCTCTTGTTCGGTATTTTGCCCAAGTGTGACCTCTTTTGAAGTGCAATCTATACAGGCACGCTGCTCTGAAAGCCAGTCCATACCAAAGATTATATCAAACTCTTTAATCGGCAATGCTAATGTTTCTACCTTGAACTCCCGACTTCCTATCTTGACCTCAAGACCGCAAGATCGATCCGCGCACATCAAACATCCGTTAGGCAACAACACCTTTACACTGTCTGTCGTGGTCCAGATCGGCACCCCAACACGAAAGACAAAGTCCTCAGACAGAAACGAATGTGAAGCACCTGTGTCGAATAGTGCTCGCGCCGGATACTCTCGTATAAGGACAAACCCTATAACATTACAATTAAAGCAAGCACAGCACATCATAACAACAAGAACATTAAAATCTACGCGCACCTGTGATGACATCCGCCTGCTTAATGGCCTCCTGTTGTCCAAGGTTGAAGACCCTGGGCTGCGCGTGCGAGGCAGAAGACTCCACCACAGCCTTCCCCTTCTCCGCATAAGACACTCCCGTCTTCTTATCACCCTTTGGAGGACCAAATTGACATTCACGTGCGAAGTGTCCAACCTTCCCGCACGTAAAACAAGCACGAGATCCATACCCAGATGTATCTGTCACAGTCGCAGAAGGAGCTTGTCCAGAAGACTTAGACTTCTTGTTCCATCTCTTTCGGTAGCCAAACTTGTCCGGACGCGGCGGCTTAAACTCTGGCTTCACAACAGCCAAGTTTCCCTTTGCTTGCCCCCGTTTCATGTCCGTCTCCAAAGAACGAGCCGTACAGACTAAGGCTTGGAATCCCTGACTCACAGAACTCGAGAGCAAATACCGCAGCTCATCTCGCAGTCCCGCATAAAACCGACTAGTCTTACGCTCTTCTTCGGCGAAGATCGTGCCCGCATATCTTCCCAACCGGGTGAACTCATGCAGGTAGTCATCCACAATTCGATCTCCCTGTGCTAACCTTTCAAATTCCATTTCCATCGATATCCTTTGCTGCATCGGCAGATGTTGTGCTAAGAACAATCGAGAAAATTCATCCATTGTAACCTCTGCCAATTGCCAGCCAGCCAAGTGATGCATTTCAATCTCATCCCACCACAATCGCACCTCTCCTTCCAGTAGGAAAGTGGCTAACATAACTTTCTGTTCCTCCTCAACCTTGATAGCTCTCATAATCCTCTTGACTCTTGCAAGCCAATCCTCTGCTTGGGCCGGTGTACCCGCCCCATGAAACTGCGGAGGGTTGAAGCTCAAGAATTGCTTCCATTGTTAATCTGCTACCCGCAGATCAACTTCGGCTTCTACCGGTTCTTGCCGTACCCCAGCTTGCGTTGGCACCACTGCAGGACGTACCTGCCCCGCCTGCTGAGCATTCATCACCGCAAGCACCGTTTCCATGATGAGACGGACTGTTTCAGCAGATGGAGGAGTTGTGGGCACCTCGGCTGGTGCCGCATTCTCAACAGAACGTTGTGGTTCGGATTGACCCGCAACACTTCTGGTCACCTATATGTGTAAAATACACAGGTTAACGACAAATGAAAACGACAACCATACCAAAAAGAATACACAAGTTCAACAAACAAGTGTATTTGCATTCCTAAGTGGACAAACTTGAGTTCAAATTAAGTGTTATAACGACGGCACTGACACGTGCTCGCCACCTCTCAAAAGAATTCGTCCGCGAATTCGAAAGAGATCGACCAACAAGCTGATACCAAATTGTAACACCTCTACCCGTCAAGAAGAATATAATAGAGGGTCCGGCCGGGGCCCCACACCATATTCCACAAACAGGTGGAGACGCTATGAAATAATATCATAACCACGCATCCTAACACAGAGCATTCTAGCGGAAGCTTCACGGTTGAATTATTGAACTCAAGATAAATAACATTGTCCACTAAAACTTAGGAATATATATAAACATCACACGAGTTTGGCCTTAAGGCCTTACAACAGTTTCTCTTAACAAGAGTGTGGATTACAAACATCGGCACGCAGGCCGGCCACACATGAACAAAAGAAACAAAACAATGCCTTCGAGGGCAGCAGCGCAGCTTTGGGCTTCAGCCCGCTAAGTCCCGCTCGGACCAGCAACTCCAGTACCTGTAATAACCAATCCACCAAGCGGTGGCAAACAGGGCAACGGTCAGCATTCAGCTGACCAATTATAACGACCCTACCCCTGGCACGGGGCAGCGGAATTCCATCCCTGCATAGCAATCTTCCAATATGATATATATAGCAATTTAAGCAAGACGTGCATGCCCGCACAGTCACATATCACAAACGCCGGCACGACGGCCCGACGCTCCGTGCACTCAGGGCACATTATCGGTGTTCCGTATTTCCACGGCCACACCACCGTTCAGAGGTCCCAGACATAACGGTTCAATATGAGCATTCTAGTCTGATCGGCTCACAGGCCATTGACTCTCGCTATGTGATCCTAACAGGGTCTTAAGCACCCAAGGTTAGACAACCATAACGCGGGTACAGATCCACCTTTCCTGTTGCTCAAATCGTCAGACTCACGCCTGGACTGACGCGGGTACAGCTTCACCTTGCCCGTTCCACCATTTCCTAGTTGCAGCCCCACGGCTCAACCTCATACAAAGTAGCAACTCACGGCTACAAGAGAGTCCAACTCTCATAATTCCTGGACGTCCTCCAGTACTTTACCCATCATGCCTACAAGCAAGAATCACAGAGTCTTCTCCGATAGGCAAACAAGCATCACCAATCCAGACCATGTCCAGATGGGCTTCACACAGCATGCCTAGATCCGTACTCCAATTCCGGACTCTAACAAGGGGGACTTCACATATCTACCCCAAGGGACGCCACAATCCACCGCACACTCGCGGGGAAGGGTTTTCCCTATGCAATGCAGGAATTAAGGACTTCACATGTCCAAGCAGGAAATCGTTACCCTAGGAGTTCGCTTCGGAGCCATGGAGAGAAATTTGAGACGGATAAAGCCTTCGCAGCAGCGTTGCCTTCGCAAATCCGAACTCGGCTCGCGATTTGGACCACCGTAGCTCCACCGGCAGCCGGACTCCACTTCTTCTTCCTCACCTTGCTCTCACCTCTCTCTTAAAAGTTAGAAAGAGAAGATGAAACTCAAAATGAGCCTTTCCTCCTTCTTTCCCGGCCTTATCAGCTTAGGAATGATCCCCAGCCACAGGATCCTCTTTAAGGAAAATGAACGGCCAAGATCTGCCCCAAAATATTGAACTTTTTGGCCGACACGGCCTGTGACACGCCCGTGTCACAGGCCGTGTACCCTTAAGCGGCACACACGGCACTCGCACCGACTAAAAATTACCAGAACACGGGCATCGACACGCCCGTGTCGAACCTGACACGCCCGTGTCGGTCATGTGACACGCCCGTGTCACACCTGTTACACGGTACTCAACGAGCGCTAAATCCAGTCAGAGCAGTACACGGGTAGGCACACGCCCTCTGACACGCCCGTGTCAAAACTGACACGGCCGTGTTCAAGCCTTGGTTCCGGGACGTGTACATTTCTGACTCGATACAGCATTTTATTGAGTGACACGCCCTGGGACACGCCCGTGTCGAAGGCCGTGTCCCAGGCTCGACTATCGTCGACCTCCGATCGTCGACTAACTTGAACACGCCCTGGGACACGCCCGTGTCCCAGGCCGTGTACCCCGACACGCCCTGGGACACGCCCGTGTCCCAGGCCGTGTTAAGCAACCTGCACCTCAATTCCAATTTTGAGTCTTTTGGGGTGTTACACCTCTCCCCCACAGGCGAGCCTTCGGACCTGCCAGCTAGATGAGAGCCTGCGCAGCGGGTCTACCTGGGGCCGAGCCGAGCTCGGGGTGTTGATGAAGGTCAAACCAAACCTCTCCCCCACAGGCAAGCCTTCGGACCTGCCAGCTAGATGAGAGCCTGCGCATCTGGTCTACCTGGGGCCGAGTCGAGCTTGGGGTGTTGATGAAGATCAAACCAAACCTCTCCCCCACAGGCGAGCTTTCGGACCTGCCAGCTAGATGAGAGCCTGCACAGCGGGTCTACCTAGGGCCGAGCCGAGCTCGGGGTGTTGATGAAGATCAAACCAAACCTCTCCCCCACAGGCGAGCCTTTGGACCAGCCAGCTAGATGAGAGCCTGCGCAACGGTTCTACCTGGGGTCGAGCCGAGCTCGTTGTGTTGATGAAGATCAAACCAAACCTCTCCCCTACAGGCGAGCCTTCGGACCTTCCAGCTAGATGAGAGCCTGTGCAGCGGGTCTACCTGGGGCCGAGCCGAGCTTAGGGTGCTGATGGAGATCAAACCAAACCTATTCTATCATTAGGATGAGAAGGCATAGTCGGTCAAAGCAAAAAACATTATGATAGCATTTTCGGAGACATTCAATGTTTTGAAATGGTCACATTGAAAAGATAAT
Source organism: Platanthera zijinensis (assembly GCA_039513925.1). Classification (NCBI taxonomy): domain Eukaryota; kingdom Viridiplantae; phylum Streptophyta; class Magnoliopsida; order Asparagales; family Orchidaceae; genus Platanthera; species Platanthera zijinensis. Next base: position 100,053,420 of record CM077086.1, read on the forward strand.
ATTTATTTACGACATTACAATCCTTCTCTCCCCTTACGGGTAGAAGCGTTTTAAGTCATCACCACTCCACGTATGGCTCAAGGTCCTTCCCTCCACATCCTGGAGGTAGTAACCCCCATTAGCCAGAGTCTTTTATACTATGTTAGGCCCATCCCAACCGGGGCCGACCTTCCTGCCGCGTCGACCTTTTTTAGTACTAGGTCCCCCTCGGCGAATTGCTTGACTCTAACGTGCTTATCGAAGTACCTGGCTATTCGCCGTTTGATCTCTTCTTGCCTGATGGTAGCAACATCCCGTAGCTCTTCCACCATATCCAACGAGAGGCGCAGCTCTTCCTCGTTCCCCAATCTCCATGCTTCGCTTCCTTCACCCGTGGTCGAGACCCGTGGAGACCTAAACTCAAACTCCACTGGGAGGACAACCTCACATCCATGAGAGAGCCTGAAGGGGGTCTCCCCTGTGGCCGTGTTCGGAGTTGTTCGCAAGGCCTATAGGACGGAGGGGAGTTGCTCCACCAAGTTACCCTTCAGGTTTTCCACCTTCTTTTTGAGCAAGTTCACAATGATCTTGTTCGCCGCTTCCACCTGGCCATTGCTCCGGGGGTGATGGACAGAGGCAAACCTGATGTCTATCCCCAATTGAGTACATAAGTTGATGAATTGTTCGCTGGCAAACTGGGGACCATTATCCGTCACTATCGCTTGGGGTAGCCCATGTCTGCATATGATTTCTCCCCAAACAAAGTTCCTGATGACCTGGGAGGTAACCTTGGCCAGAGCTTTGATTTCCAGCCACTTTGAGAAGTAATCGATCATGACTAGGAGAAACCTCCTCTGCCCGCTGGCTGGAGGAAAGTGCCCAACTAGATCCATCCCCCAAATGGCGAAGGGCCATGGTGCCGTGATGCTTCGAAGCCTTTGAGTGGGCAAGCGCTGGAGGGGAGCGTACACTTGACACTTCAGGCATCTCTTCGCAAACTCAACTGCATCCTTCCTCAAAGTCTTCCAAAAATACCCTTGCCTTATTACCCTTGCCTCCAACGTCCTTCCTCCTGAGTGACTGTCGCACTCTCCCGAATGTACCTCTTCCAGGATCCTCGGGGCCTCCTCCTCGGTCACACATCTCGCCAGGAGCCCTGATAACATCTTCCACTGCAAGCCCCCTCCCAGCATCAGGTAATAGGCTGTCTTTCGCCTAAAGCTCTTTGCATCCTTGACCTCCTCTGAGATCCTGCCTGTGGTGAGGAAGGTCACCAACGGGTCTACCCACGAAGGTCTCCGACCTACCTCCATCAACTCCCTTCTTCAATTGCCGGTCGGAATAGTTCGGTTAAGGTTCCTCCTCCCCGACGTCCAAACTTAGCCAATCGATCAGCTGCTGCGCTTTCCCCCTTGGGAACATGTTAAATAGAGAAAGAACGGAAACCTCCGATGATTGCCCTTACCTTGGATAGATACTTCACGAGGGTAGGCTCCCGAGCCTCAAACTCCCCTCGGATCTGCAATGCTACCATCATCGAGTTGGTGAAGGTCTCCACATCCTGAATCTCTAACTCCTTTGCCAATCGAAGGTCGGCGAGTACAGCCTCATACTCTGCCTGATTATTGGTTACGGGGAAGTGGAAAGCCACCGCTTGATCTATGGTAACCCCTTGAGGACTCATCAACACTACGCCCCCTCCCAGGAAGTGTTTTCCTGAGGCCCCATAGACCATCATCCTCCACGCTTCCTGCGGCTTCGGCTCTTCTTTCTCAGCTTCAGTAACATAATCTGCAAGAAAGTCCGCCACGGCCTGAGCTTTGATGGAGAGTCTCGGAACGAAAGAGATGTCGAACTCGCTGAGTTCGTTGGACCACTTTGTCAGCCTTCCTGAGTGCTCTACACCCTCGAAGACCCTGCGAAGGTGATGGTCGGTTACCACCCTAATAAAGTGCGCTCTAAAGTAAGGACGAAGCTTCCTAGCCGAGACGATCAAGGCATACGCCAGCTTCTCTAGGATGGGATATCGGAGCTCCTCTTTTCTCAAGATTCGGCATACGTAGTAGACGGGTAGCTATTTCTTTCCCTCTTACCTAACCAAGACGGAGCTCACAGCCTCTATCCCCACCCCGAGATACAAGGCTAGATCTTCCCCCTCCTTTCGGCTTTGAAGTAGCGGAGCTTGGGAGAGTTGCCTCTTCAGCCCTTGGAAGGCCTCTTCGCATTCGACCGTCCATTCGAACACCTGGTTACCACGAAGCACTTTAAAGAAAGAAGAGCACCTATCCCCAGACCGGGAGAGGTACCTGCTTAGCCCGGCCAACTTTCCGGTTAGACGTTGGACCTCTTTGGCGTTGCGAGGTGATTCCAAAACTAAGATAGCCCTAACATTGTCAGGATTAGGCCGTACCCCCGCCGGAGTCAAGAGGTGCCCAAGGAACTTCCCGCGACTAGCCCCGAAGACACACTTCAAGGGGTTCAACCTCATCTTGAACCTCCACAGGGTGGCGAATGATTCCTATAAGTCTCGCAGGAGTGAATCCATGCATTTACTTTTGACCATCAGGTCATCGACATAGACCTCTAGATTCTTTCCCCTTTGATCTTGAAAGACCCGATCCATCATGTGCTGGTATGTTGCCCCTGCATTTTTAAAACCAAAGGGCATCATTTTATAGCTGAAGCACCCCTCTCTCGTGATGAAGGACACGTCCTTGACATCGGGAGGGTGCATCCGGATCTGGTGATAACCTGAAAAAGCATCCAAAAAACTCATAACAGAAAAACCGACGGCTGAATCATCCAGTGCGTCGATTCGAGGCAGGCGGTAGCAATCTTTAGGACATGATTTATTCAACAAAGAGAAGTCGATACACATACGCAATTTTCCTCCCCCTTTTTTTACCATTACCACATTGGATATCCAGCCTGGATACTGGATCTCTGCGATGAAGCCTGCCTCCATTACCTTCTTGACCTCCTATCGGATGGGCTCCTCCAGCTTGGTGGCGATGGCCCTCATCTTCTGGCGTACGGGGCGAGTCCTGGGGTCCAGGTTCAGGCGATGGCAAGCCATGTCCACATCGATGCCCGGCATGTCTGTCGTGCTCCAAGCAAAGATGTCGATGTTGCTTTGGATGCAGGCTCTCATTCGCTCCTGATCCCCGAGGCTCAAGCCTCCGCTGACCCGCACCTTCTGTACCTGCCCCGCCCTGGTAAGCACCTCCATCTCTACCACTTCCTCGGCCGGCTCCAGCCTCGACCGCTACCAACCTGCCCTTGCCTCCTCCTGCTCAAGCTCTTCTCCTTCTGCCTCATCAACCTCCATCGCTTCCTCCAGGCCTTCTCCTTGCTTCTGCTCTTCTTCCTCTGCCTTTCTCAGGCTTATCTCCTCTACTTCCACTACCTCCTCCATCACTAATTCCTCCGCCTCCTGCGGGCTTGCCTCCTCCACTCCTACCCCTTGCTTCCCTGCTACCTCCAACGCCTCCTCCAGGCTCGGCTCTCCCTCATCAAAACTCCCTCCCTGTCAAGCCATCTCCTTTTCCAGTTCCTCTGCCTCAGCCATCCACGACACAACGTTGACCGCCGTCACATAACATTGCCTCACCACCTTGGGATCCCCCCTGATCCTAACCTGCACTCCTCCGTTGTTGAACTTGAGATATTGGTGGAAAGAGGAGGGGACGCAACGAAAGGCGCTGATAAGGGGACGCCCAAAGATGGCGTTGTAACTACTCGGGGTGTCTACGATCACGAACCTACAGTTCTGTGAGATGCCCCCGAGCTTCACTTGTAGGCCTACTCCCCCTTCTACCTCCTTCCTCTCTCCAGAAAAACCAAAAAGCGGTCCATCGGAAGCCAGGACCCTTTTTCCTTCCACCCTCATCTCATCGAAGGCCTTATTGATGATCACGTTCACCGAGCTCCCGTTATCCACCAATATTCGGGAGACTGTGAAGTTCTCCACCACTGTCTGAATCACTAGTGCGTCGCAAAACGGGTCTTCGTAGTCGGGCATATCCACAGATGAGAAGGTAATCTTTTCTTCTGGGGGGGGCTAGGGAGGTCGAGGCGACCCCTCTGCGGAATATGGTATGGAGGCTCCCCTTGCGGGTTGCCTCGATCCCTACCCCTCCATGGATCACTCTGATCCCCCCTCGGGTCCCCACATCAACCCTGTCTTCACATCTATCCTCAGCTTCCCCATGCTGTACCTCAAAGATCCTTACAGGCGGATCTTGCCTCCCAGCTCCTCTAGCCTCCCTCATCTCCAGAAACTCGGGGCAGCTGGCCGTTGCGTGACCCTCCCCCTGATGGATGTCGCAATAGGGCAACGCCGCCCTGCCCCCTCTTCCTTCTCCTCCTCCCCTTCTCCCGGCTCCTCGAACTCTTCTTCCTCTTCCTCTTCTGACCTCCATGGCCTCCTTTGGTGGTGGGAAATGACCCCTCGGTCCCTTCCTCCATCCTCCCTGCTCAAGCCTTCTTTGCTCCCGGTAATTATCTCTTCCCTAAGGACCCCCTTGGCCCTGGGGACGACCCTCCTGAGGCCTCCAACCCAATCAGTTGTTCAACTCCCTGGGCCCCCCTGGTTTCTGCCCCTGCCCTCGGGGTTCTTCTCTCCTCCTATCCTCTCTTGGCTCCCTCTGCACCCTCACTTCTCTCTGTCTTCCTGCTGTCGGCTCCTTCACATCATCCTCTGCCAACTTAGCCAACTTCCTCGCAAACGCAGGGTTCGCCCTTTCGAAGTCTATCTCCTTTGCCGCCCTCTCCATGAGCTCTTCAAAGGAGAGAGGGGGCACTCTCTTCAACTCCATGCTAAAAAATCCCAGCCTCAGCCCCAGGGTGAAGGCTAGCATCAGTGCGTACCCCAGGACCTCCTAGACCAGGAGAATCTCCTCTTGGAACCGGTCGATGTAGTGACTCAGCGTCTCCTTTGGCCTTTGCCTTACTGCAAACAGACACTCAGCCTCCTTCTTCCACTTCTTCGAAGTAGAGAACCTCAATAGAAAACCCCTGCGCAGATCTTCAAAGCTGTAGATTGAGCTCGTCGGCAACTGGTGGAACCAGTCCCGGGCCTTCTCTTTCAGAGTGATGGCAAAAAGCCTACACTTGAAGGCATCCGACATTTACCTGATCGACACCATGTCTTCAAACCACTGCACATGTTGAACCGGGTCATCCTTCCTGGTGTAGTAGGTCATATCCGGCTCCCGGAACCCCTCCGGCACTGGAGCCGAGATAATGAGCTCACTAAAAGGGGTCTCGCCCCCTGCCTGGCGAGAGGGCACGTCCCGCGACCTCGGCTGGCTGGACCGATCCGTGAGACCGTGCCCGGGGAAAAGCTCCCGCTGATGCAGCGCCACCGCTACTTGATGATGACCCGGTTGCCGAGGCGTTACGACATAAAGATCTGAGACGTCGTGATGACGCCGTAGGAAGTGCACGCTACCACCTCCGCCCGCGGCGTGCTAAAACCGCCATGAAAAATTAGCCTAATTTTATTATTTTCATGCACTTTATTTTATATTTTGGGAATATAAAATTATCCTATGTTTAAGTGATAATTTTATATTCATGGCATGTGTTATTTTTCATTTGGAACAATATTTTATTTTGGTGTGCATTTAGCCTTTTTGATTGATGAGAATACATCTCCATCATGGAGGGCTAAGAGTTATTGTAAACTCCTATTTAAGGAGGTGATTATGAGGAATAAGATCATTGAAGATTGAAATCTAAATTTCCCTCCCTTTGAGAATTTCGGCCAAGAGCTTTCCCCAAGCCCCCGACCACTTGGTGGTGTGAAACCGCCGGCCCCCCTTGTGTGGTGTGAAACCGCCGCCCCTTGCTCCCTCTATCCGTTCGGTGCGACTCCGGCGCAGCTTCCTTGGTGCGACTCCATGGAAGAAGGTTGCAAACCCTCAGTGTGATGCCGGCGGATCCGTGGAGAGAGTGATTCTCCCACCTTATCTTTTTGTGAACTTTCATCCCGGTTGGGTAATCTCTTTCTTTGTGTGATTCTTGCTTTAGTTTGTGGAGGTTTTTCATGCACCGTTTTTTCCGCGATTTTTAAATCTGTCGCTTGCAAAATCTGAATTTGAAGGTGTTGTTATTGAATCTCTTGTTGTCCGGAACGGGTAGATCCGTCTCGGGAGTGCAACGTGGCCTAGCCTCGATTTGCTCTTCCGTTCGGCGCAATTTATGTGCTAATAAGGGAATTAATTACGACTCGAATTTCGATCGCTCTTAAAGGTTTTCCGCCGCTCCGAAATAAATTATTGCTGCGCTTGAAACGACTATATTGAAATGAATAGATGCTTGTGTAGGTGCGGTGAGTTGTGTGCTTGTTGGAGAGGTAGGTCTTAAGGACGTTGTATCGAGTCCGGCTTACGGTGAGTTGTGTGCTTGTTGGAGAGGTAGGTCCTAAGGACGTGGTATCGAGTCCCGAATTTTGGGAACCAACCGACCCCTTTTCGTTCGCTTTTGGTCGGCGTTCCCTCTTTTTATTTCTTGTTCGGTAACGTTTATGAGTCCGTATTGTAGTCACGTCCGAATCACGGTCGTCATTACATCAATTTGGTATCAGAGGCGGTCGTTTCAACTTCTACGTTGCAAACATCCTCTCTGTTTTCTTCGTTGGTCGATCTGAACTTTCAAAGATCTGAAATTTTCGGATTGGTCTGCGTTTAGTAAAATCCTTAGAATTTTAAACTTGTCAGAAAAATCTGAAAAAAAATTCTGTAGCTTCCTGCACTTATTTCCAGCAACATTAAAACAGAAAATTTTTCGATTCGTCCTCGTTAGGTCAGCCTGAAAATTGGAACATCGTAATTCTTTCTAGTTGGTCTGCAAATAGCGGGCTGAAATCTTTATTTTTCAGCGAAATTTCAAAAAAAAAATTTCAATTCTCAAAATTAAAATTTCAAATTTCAAATTTCAAAATTTAAAATTCAAATTTCGAATTTTAAATATCAAATTTTCAATATTAAAATTTCAAAATTTAAAATCCAAATTTCAAATTTCAAATTTCAAAATTCAAAATTTCAAAATTTCAAATTTCAAATTTCAAAATTCAAAATTCAAAATTCAAAATTCAAATTTCAAATTTCAAAATTTCAAATTTCAAAATTTCAAATAATAAAATTCAAAATTTCAAATTTCAAATTTCAAATAATAAATTTCAAATTTCAAATTTCCAACTTCAAATTTCAAATTTCAAATTTTTCTCAAAATTACAAAAAAAATTAATAGTGGTCTGTAAATAGCGGCCTAAAAATGTTATTTTTTTTCCTCAAAATCTAAAACTTAGAATTTATGGTATTTCTCCATCTAATTATTAGTAAGAAAATAATAAAAAATTTATTATTTTTCATTCAGTAATTATTTTTATTAATTAATTTGAAAATTTAGTATTTGGTGTGCCAATAGCCGGCTAAATTTTATTTTCTACAATAAAAAAATCTGAAAAAAATTAATTAATAATCCTTATAATTTTTTTGCTCAGAATATAAAAAAATATGCATATATCATTTTTTGAAACTAGCGGGAACAATTAAATCTTTGAGATTTAATTAGGGCCAGTTTACTTTTCTTTGCATGTGCACAAGTATCGGATCGAGTTTCTTCTCCGGTTCTCACTAAATGGCATATGACGTATATGCTTCTCGGTTAGACTATTCCTATGCTAAGGATATGACTAAACACACCCCTAGGGCACACCACATTTATCCTACTTATGACGGTTTAGAGTATCCCAAAAATTTTAGAGACTGGCTTAAGGGATTAGAACAATATTTTAATTATCACTTATGGGATGACTACAAAAAGGTTAGCTTTGCCCGAGAGCGATTGGCTGGTCGGGCCCGATTATTTTGGTTAAACGAAGAGCGTCGTGTTGGTAGCTATCGTTATGCTTGGCCACACATGCGTAACCTCCTCTCAGATCAATTTGATCCTGCCTGCCTGCGCACTAATAGCACCACACCCGTTAGTAAGAATAGGTACAACACTAGACCTGTATCCGCTTATAGGAGTGACCCTATGCCTCAGGATAGATCCTATCCCCAGAGAGGTCGTATTACCTAGAGTGTGCCTAGTCCCACCTATAGGAAACATAAGCCATTCCGACCCCAAAATTTGAACTCGAAAGAGGTTACTATTAGGGTGCTTGCTTCCTTAGCCTCGACATCTAAGCCCTCTAATATAGTGACTGATACCTCTGAGGATGCTTATGTGGGTATGGAATCTATGAAAGATGAAATTAATCAGCTAGGTGAGAGTCTTCCTTCACTTACGATAGTGCCTGACTCTCCTGTTGAACCTCAGGATGTGATTAGGACTGCGCCCGTCACTGAGGACGAGGCAAGTTTCACTGACGCTTTTAGTGACATTGAGGAGATTGGTTACCCTAGTGACCTGGAAGAGGATTTCTCCCCTGAGGAATCATCTCCAATCCCCTTCGACGATAATTTAGTCATGGAATCTTCTGTTGACCCTGAGCCAGTAGACATTCCGGTTGAGTCGGTAGAGTCATCCGATGCTGAGAGCTTACATGTCACTGATTTAGGTGATGACTTGCTAGGATCCGACGTTATATTGGCTGAGCCAGGATTATTAGAGGTTTCTACGGTATTGGTAGAGTCACCTTGGGATGGATGTTCAGTTTGGGATAAGCTTAGTGTGATACATCTGGGAGTTAGTCCTTTGACGTTATTATCACCGCTTGGAACTCAAACAAATTATTATACTCCCCTGGATTCGATTTGCCCACCCCCCTATTCTGACTTAGACGATGTCCCCACCTCATGGGAAGAATTATGTTTGGATGACGATAGCACTGAGGGCCTAACTGACTTTTCTTTGATGATAGCCCCTTTGCCTGAGCCCCAAGTTAGTTTGGAAATTTTATCGGATACGAATTTGCCTACTATTGAGACGATCACTGTTTCTGACTTAAGTAAAATTTCTAATGATTTGGTGGATTCATTCTGGGGCGAAACGTTAACTGAGGATGAGTTTTCAGTGAGGACGAATCCACTATTCGAGTTTACTTTTGATTTTAAAGGCTTACAACCAGAGGCGTTCTCTTGGACGCTTAATCCATGCTTTGAAGTTGAGTGTGACTTGGTTTCCCCTACGGAGTCAACCCTGTCGACTCTCCCTCCGGTTCTCATAGCTCGAGTAGATGATTTAGTCATTTCTAGCCCTTCATATTTAGAGAAGTTTATTATTCCCGCCATCCCGTTAAAATTACTTAGAAGGACGTGGGCGAAAGTAGTTGATGACGAACGTTTTCCCCTGACTATTTATTATGATATTTTTAAATCAAAAATTAATTTTAAATTTAAAACGAAAACGTTGGAACCCACTACGTTAATTTTTGAATTTAAAGCACATGTGCCACCGGACATAATTCCGTTATTTTATACTGTTAATTCAAGTCATGTGGCACATGGGTTCTCCCCTCATGGTTTTAATTTAATTAGGCGCATTTTTAATTTCTTGACCCTTCTAAATGCGTCCTTTAAATTACTTGCGAGGTTGTTTCGAATAGTCTTCCACCGTTATGTGAATGGTTTGGTTTTGGATAATCAAAGCTTGGGTAGCCTTCTTAGATGCCTCGTAAGCGATCACAAAGGCACGTGGGATCTTATTCTTCCCCACGCCCAATTAGCTGATAATAATTCCAAAAATAGGTCTACTGGTTTGTCACCAAACGAGATTGTCCATGGATACAAGGCCCCTGTGCCTATTGACTTGGTACCGTTGCCCCCAACATACAAGACAAGTCAGTTTGCACAATCCTTCGCCCAACATATTCATGACTTACATGCACGTATACGAGCTACCTTGACTGCTCAATACGAGTCTTATCAGTTGCACGCTAATTTACATAGGAGGGTGTTGCACTTTAAAGTTGGCGATTTGGTCCTAGTCCGGTTAGTTCTCGAACGCTTGCCATCTGGCACCGTTAAGAAGTTGGCACCGAAGCGCGCCGACCCTTTTCGGATTATCAAGAAACTAGGTGACAATGCTTTCGTTTTGGATTTGCCGGCTGATTGGGGTATCTCCCCTATTTTTAATGTCTCGGATTTGACGCTGTTTGTTTTACCTCCACCTGAGTTGAATTCTCTGTCGTCTTCTCCCTCCACTGAAAATTCTAATGGGTTGGGGAGTGGTAGTTCGGATGATCTCTCTCCTTCGGTCCCCGCAGGTATAACATCGGATGGTATGTTGCCTTCTTTTACTCCTACTGCTGACATGTTTCCCAGGTTCCCCATGACATTTCTCACTCCAGATATGATACTCGCTGCGGAACCATTCACTATTCCGGATGGTACTACTTACCGCTTCCTCGTCCGTTGGCGTGACCGCCCCCCTTCGGACGACTCTTGGGTACTCGCGACAGAGCTTCAACGTTTGGATGCCGGGCTTCTCCGCCGCTATCTCTTCACTCACGCATCAGAGATACGTGATTTTGAGTGGGGGAGATTGATGCAGCGCCACCGCTACTTGATGATGACCCGGTTGCCGAGACGCTACGACATAAAGATCTGAGACGTCGTGATGACGCCGAAGGAAGTGCACGCTACCACCTCCGCCCGCGGCGTGCTAAAACCGCCATGAAAAATTAGCCTAATTTTATTATTTTCATGAACTTTATTTTATATTTTGGGAATATAAAACTATCCTATGTTTAAGTGATAATTTTATATTCATGGCATGTGTTATTTTTCATTTGGAACAATATTTTATTTTGGTGTGCATTTAGCCTTTTTGATGGATGAGATTACATCTCCATCATGGAGGGCTAAGAGTTATTGTAAACTCCTATTTAAGGAGGTGATTATGAGGAATAAGATCATTGAAGATTGAAACCTAAATTTCCCTCCCTTTGAGAATTTCGGCCAAGAGCTTTCTCCAAGCCGCCGACCACTTGGTGGTGTGAAACCGCCGGCTCCCCTTGTGTGGTGTGAAACTGCCGCCCCTTGCTCCCTCTATCCGTTCGGTGCGACTCCGGTGCGGCTTCCTTGGTGCGACTCCGTGGAAGAAGGTTGCAAACCCCTCGGTGTGACGCCGGCGGATCCGTGGAGAGAGTGATTCTCCCACCTTATCTTTTTGTGAACTTTCATCCCGGTTGGGTAATCTCTTTCTTTGTGTGATTCTTGCTTTAGTTTGTGGAGGTTTTTCATGCACCGTTTTTTCCGCGATTTTTAAATTCGTCGCTTGCAAAATCTGAATTTGAAGGTGTTGTTATTGAATCTCTTGTTGTCCGGAACGGGTAGATCCGTCTCGGGAGTGCAACGTGGCCTAGCCTCGATTTGCTCTTCCGTTCGGCGCAATTTATGTGCTAACAAGGGAATTAATTACGACTCGAATTTCGATCGCTCTTAAAGGTTTTCCGCCGCTCCGAAATAAATTATTGCTGCGCTTGAAACGGCTATATTGAAATGAATAGATGCTTGTGTAGGTGCGGTGAGTTGTGTGCTTGTTGGAGAGGTAGGTCTTAAGGATGTTGTATCGAGTCCGGCTTATGGTGAGTTGTGTGCTTATTGGAGAGGTAGGTCCTAAGGACGTGGTATCGAGTCCCGGATTTTGGGAACCAACCGACCCCTTTTCGTTCGCTTTTGTTCGGCGTTCCCTCTTTTTATTTCTTGTTCGGTAACGTTTAGGAGTCTGTATTGTAGTCACGTCCGAATCACGGTCGTCACTACATCACCCGCACTGTCGCCTCCCTCTCGCCCAGATCTGCCGGAACTTCCTTCCCGGGGCGCTGGCCTGGGAAGAGCTCTCGCGCTTCCACATCCCACTCGCCTGCCTCCACTGGGACTTCCTTCCCGGGGCGCTGCCCTGGGGCATTCTCGCCTAACAACGGGACCCCCTCCACTGGAACCTGGGGCGTCTCCCACTCATTCCTTGCCGAGAAGGCCAAGCTGATCGTCTGCAGGACCTCTCGCCTGAAGTCCTCTAACATTTTTCTTGTTGTCTCCTCTCCTTGGGTGGGGGATCCTCCTGCGCCAGATCCTTCACCTTCACCTCCTACTATGGGACTTGACTCAAGATTTTCCTGCACCGACTGCATCCACGCTCACCGCACCAGAACTGTTGAAGCCAAAAATGACCTCAACGAATGTTCACAAACCAGGGTCCAGCCGATGCCTACTTCTCTCAAACCTTGACCCTTGACTGGCTGCTAAGGTCCCAAGACCGACCCAAAGCCTCAGCAGGGAGGTCCCACCTCACACTCGGAAGATCCCTGAGAGCTTCCCCTCCAAAGCCAAATGCTGGGCTGGGAGCTCTTCAGAAAGCACTAGAGTTCAACAATAATGAAAGCCTGCTTTCCGAAGAGTCCTTATGGGTCTATTAATAGTCTTCCCTTGACCCGAAAATACTAAAATACCCCTGATGGGTCTGCCAATAGCCCAATCCCGCTGCCATCCCGGGGGTATATAGGTAATTTTACCCGGGGATAATAAAATAATCTTTTACTGGACGCTGGATCCCGCCACAGGGACCTGCTTGGCGAGAACCCCGGGCGAGAAGGCTCTCGCTGAGCCCCAGCTGGGCTCATCTTGGCGAGATCTCCCGCCAAGAGGGTTCTTTCTCTCGGTGGCCTTGATGTCATTGTCGCTGGACATGGCGCTGAGTGAGTGAAGCTCACTCCACCAGAAGCCTTCACTGCTAACCACGACATTGAGTGAGTGAAGCTCACTCAACGCCCTCCGCTGCCGAACGCGGCGTTGAGTGAGTGGAGCTCACTAAACGCCTTTTGCTACCGAATACGGCGTTGAGTGAGTGAAGCTCACTCAACGCCCTCTCGCTCACCGAACACGGCATTGAGTGAGTGGAGCTCACTGAACGCCCTTTGCTGTCGAATACGGCGTTGAGTGAGTGAAGCTCGCTCAACGCCCTCTCGCCCGCCCCCCGAGAGAGTTCCTTCCGGGCGGGAGCTCTCCTGTCCCGAAGCCTAAAGCTGACCTAAATACCCGAGTCCCGCGCGAACGATCTCGCCTACTAATAGGCGGGAGCTCCTTAAGGGCGAGAACTATGCTGGTCAGCCCTAGGGCTAACCCGGGACTAGCCCAACCCTGACCACTGAAGTCTTAGTCTTCCGGGTCCTGCCAAGCGAATATGGGGTTGTACACATCCCCCAAGAAGCCACACCGAGTCACCCAAAATGACTCGGCTTGCTAGGGAGATCTTGCCAATAGTCTACAAAATAGTCCACCCAGTTCTAAGGAGTTAAAACCACACTCCACTGATGACATGTAACACCCCAGAAATCCAACAGGTCAAATTGAGGTTCAGGGTTATTGACACGGCCTGGGACACGGGCGTGTCCCAGGGCGTGTCTGGGGCACACGGCCTAGGACACGGGTGTGTCCCAGGGCGTGTTCTTCATTGTCGACGATCGTTGAGTCAGCGATCATTGAGTATCGACACATCGACACGGCCTGGGACACGGGCGTGTCCTAGGGCGTGTCATGCCCAAATATTAGCCAGATTGTCCCGAGAAGGATACGGCACGGAGGCCCAGCCGTGTCGATTGTGACATGGGCGTGTCAAATTGTCACACGGGCATGTCCAGTTCCCAGTTGGTCTCGGGGAAAATGCTGATTTCCGTCTCGATGGGGGAACACGCCCCTCGACACGGGCGTGTCAGGTGTTGACTCTGGCGTGTCCCGGGCATGTCGACACCCGCATTCTGGTTTATTTTAAGTCGGTTGTGCACCGCTTTAGGAACACGGCCCGTGATACGGGCGTGTCACAACCCGTGTTCGGCCCAGGAAATCAAATTCAGGGCTGATCAGAGCCGTTCATTTTCTTTGACCAAGATCCAATGGTCTGGGCTCTTCCCTGGGTTGATAAGGCCGGGATTGAAGAGGAGAAAGCTCATTTGAGTTTCATCTTTCTCTTTCTAAAGTTAAGAGAGAGGGGAGAGAAAAGCATGGAAGAAGAAGAGGAATCCGGCCGCCGGTGGTGCTGCGGTGGTCCAAATCGGGAGCCGAGTTCAGATTTACGAAGGCAAGGCTGCTACGAAGGCTTTCATCCATCTCAATTCTCTCCATGGCTCCGAGTCGAATTCCAAGGGTAACGATTTCCGTCTTGGACATGTGAAGTCCTACTTTCCTGCATTTGCATAGGGAAAACCCATCCCCGCGAGTGTGCGGTGGGTTGTGGTGTCCCTTGGGGTAGATATGTGAAGTCCCCCTTGTTAGAGTCCGGAATTGGAGTACAGATCTAGGCATGCTGTGTGAAGCCCATCTGGACGTGTTGGTCTGGATTGGTGATGCTTTGTTTGCATTTCGGAGGAGCCTCCGAGTATTTGATTGTTTGTGTGCAATCTGTGGTGCATACCTGTTGCTTGGTGCAGCGGGAAGTACTGGAGGAAGTCCAAGAAATTGTGCGAGGTGGGTTCAACTCTTGTAGTGAACGGGCAAGGTGAAGCTGTACCTGCGTCAGTCCTGTCTTGAGTCTGACGATGTGAGCAACGGGATAGGCGGATCTATACCCGCGTTATGGTTGTCTAACCTTGGGTGCTTATGGCCCTGTTAGGATCACATAGCGAGAGTCGACGGCTTGCGTGCCGATCATGACTAGAATGCTCATTGGTGGGATTCGGTGTTTCCGGTACACCCGAATGTGCCCTGAGTGCACGGAGCGTCGGGCCATCGTGCTGACGTTTGTGATATGTATTGACTGTGCGGTCGTGCACGTCTTGCGTGGTTCGCTATATATATATCATATTGGAAAATGCTATGCAGGGATGGAATTCCGGTGCCCCGTGCCAGGGGCAGGGTCGTTATAATTTGTCAGCTGAATGCTGACCGTTGCCCTTTTTGCCACCGCTTGGTGGATTGGTTCTTGCAGGTGCTAGAGGTGCTGGTCCGAGAGGGACTTAGCGGGTCGAAGCCCAAGCTGCGTTTCTGCCCTAGAAGGCTTTGTTTGTTTTGTTTCTTCTTGTTCATGTGTGGCCGGCCTGCGTGGCCATGTCCATAAACCATACCTTGTTAAGAGAAATTTGTAAGGCCTTAAGGCCAGATACTTTGGTTGTATACATTCCTATGTTTTAGTGGACAGTTCTCGTTTTGCTTGAGTTCAAGTTTTTCAACCGTGAAGCTTCCGCTAGAATGCTCCGTGTTAGGATGCGTTTGTTTTGATATTATTTCGTAGCGTCTTCGCCTGTTTGTGGAATATGGTTTGGGGCCCCGGCTGGACCCTCTATTATATTCTTCTTGACGGGTAGAGGTGTAACAATTTGGTATCAGCTTGTTGGTCGATCTCTTCCGAATTCACGGACGAATTCTTTTGAGAGGTGGCGAGCACGTGTCAGTGCTGTCGTTATCACACTTAACTTGAACTCAAGAATGTCCACTTAGGAATGCAAATACACTAGTTTGTTGAACTTGTGTATTCTTTTTGTATGTTTGCCGTTTTATTTGGTCGCTAAATTGTGTGTTTTACACATATAGGTGACTAGAAGTGTTGCGGGTCAATCCGAACCTCAACATTCTGTAGAAAGTGCGGCACCAACTGAGGTGCCCATACCTCCTCCATCCGCTAAAACGGTACGTTTCATCACAAAAATGGTACTTGCTGTGATGAATGCTAAGCAGGCTGGGCAGGCGCATCCTGTAGTGGTGCCAATGCATGCTAGGGTACGGCAAGAACTGGTAGAAGCTGTAGTTGATCCGCGGGCAGCAGATCAACAATTGAAGCAATTCTTGAGCTTCAATCCTCCACAATTTTTTGGGGCAGGGTCACCGGCCCAAGCAGAGGATAGGCTTGCAAGGATCAAGAGGATCATCAGAGCGATCAAGGTTGAGGAGGGACAGAACGTTATGTTGGACACTTTCCTACTGGAATGAGAGGCTCGTTTATGGTAGGATGAGATTGAACTGCATCACTTGGCCGGTAGACAACTTGCAGAAGTCTTGATGGACGAATTTTCTCGGTTGTTCTTGGCACAACATCTACCAATGCAGCAATGGATATCTATGGAAATGGAATTGGAACGGTTAACTCAAGGAGATCGTAGTGTGGATGATTACCTACATGAGTTCACACGTTTGGGACGATATGCGGGTACAATCTTCGCCGAAGAAGAGCGTAAGACTAGTTGGTTTTATGCGGGACTGCGAGATGAGCTGCGGTATTTGCTCTCGAGTTCTGTGAGTCAGGGATATCAAGCCTTAGTCTTTACGGCTCGGTCTTTGGAGACGGACATAAAAAGAGGGCAGGAAAAAGGGACCTTGGCTGTGACAAAGCCAGAGTTCATGCCGCCGCGTCCGGAGAAGTTTGGGTACCGTAAGAGATGGGGAAAGAAGTCCTAGTCTATTGTACAAGCTCCTTCTGCGACTGTGACAGAGACATCTGGGTATGGATCTCGCGCTTGTTTTACGTGCGGGAAGTTGGGACACTTCGCACGTGATTGCCGAGTTGGTCCTCCAAAGGGTGACACGAAGATGGGAGCGTCTTATGCGGAGAAAGGGAAGACTGTGGTGGAGTCTTCTGCCTCGCACGCGTAGCCCAGGGTCTTCAACCTTGGACAACAGGAGGCAATTAAGCACGCGGATGTCGTCACAGGTGCGCGCAGTTTTTAATGTTAATTTATATTGTGTGCTGTGCTTGTTTTGATTGTGATGTTTTAGGGTTTGTCCTTATACGAGAGTATCCGGCGCGAGCACTGTTTTACACAGGTGATTCACATTCGTTTCTGTCTTAAGAGTTCGTCTTTCGTGTCGGGGTACCTATCCGGACCATAAAAGACAGTGTAAAGGTGTTGTTACCTAACGGATGTTTGATGTGCGCGGATAAATCTTGCGGTCTTGAGGTCAAGATAGGGAGTCGGGAGTTCAAGGTGGAAACACTAGTATTGCCGATCAAGGAATTTGATATAATCTTTGGTATGGACTGGCTGTCAGAGCAGCGTGCCTGTATAGATTGCACTTCAAAAGAGGTCACACTTGGGCAGAATACCGAACAAGAGACCAAGTTCATTGGTATACAAGGGATGAGTGGGATGTTGTTATCTGCTCTCCAAGTCGTTAAGGCAGTTCGGAAGGGTGCAGAGTTGTTCTTCACACTCGTAGAGGCGGTGGCGCCGAAGGCTAGTGTGAGTGAAGTGCCGATTGTGTCGGAGTATGCTGATGTGTTTCCAAAGGACCTTCCGGGGTTACCTCCCCAAAGGGAAATCGACTTCGCTATCGATCTGGTGCGGGGTGCGAAACCTGTGGCCCGTTCGCCGTATCGGGTAGCGCCAAAAGTGATGGCCGAACTAAAAGTTCAGTTGCAAGAACTGTTGGAGCAGGTATACATACGCCCAAGTATGTCACCTTGGAGCGCGCCTGTTCTCTTTGTGAAGAAGAAAGACGGTAGTTTGCGACTATGTATTGATTATAGCGAACTGAATAAGCTGACGGAGAAAAACAAGTATTTGATTCCTCGAATCGATGTCTTGTTTGATCAGCTAGCAGGCTCAACCATCTATTCCAAGTTGGATTTGAAATCCGGGTATTACAAATGCGGATTAGGGAAGGTGACATTCCCAAGACAGCATTTGACACACACTACGGTCATTATGAGTTCACAGTGATGCTGTTCGGCTTATGTAATGTGCCTTCGGTATTCATGGATCTCATGCATCGAACGTTCCGCGAATACTTGGATCTGTTTGTGATTGTGTTCATTGATGATATCCTCATGTACTTTCAGTTGGAGTAAGATCATGCAAACCATTTGCGGTTGGTATTGCATACCTTACGGAGAAATAAGCTGTTTGCCAAGTTCTCTAAGTGTGAGTTCTTGCTCTCGTCGGTGGCTTTTCTGGGCCATGTGGTAAGTGGAGAGGGCATAGAGGTGGATCCAGCAAAGATAATTGCCATTCGTGATTGGCCAGTGATGTCTTCGGTGGCCGAAGTCAGGAGTTTTCTTGGACTGGCAGGCTACTATAGACGATTTGTGGCAAACTTCTCCCGGATTGCTTTGCCTTTGACTACGTTGACGAGAAAAGATCAGAAGTTCGTTTGGACGCCAGAGTGCGCGCGAGCTTTTGAGGAGTTAAAAGGTCATTTGACCACGGCGCCTGTTTTGACGTCGCTTTGTTGTACAGACGGTTTTGAGATATATAGCGATGCGTGATGAAGCGGCTTAGGCTGCGATCTCCTGCAGTTTGGCAAGGTGATCGCTTTTGACTCACGTCAATTAAAGGTGCATGAGCGTAATTACCCCGTCCACGACTTGGAGTTGGCGGCGGTGATCTTTTCGCTAAAGTTGTGGCAGCACTATCTTTATGGCGTGAAGGTAGATATTTATACAGATCATAAAAGCCTAAAGTATCTGCTCGATCAAAAGGATTTGAATATGCGACAAAGGAGATGGATGGAATTCCTAGGGGATTATACCTTCGACATTCACTATGTTCCCGGAAAGGGAAATGTATTCGCTGATGTCTTGAGTCGTCGGACTCCGGTGCGGGCAAGTTGGTTGCGGATACATGATGAGCGTCTAATCCAGGAGCTGGAAGCGTTGGAGATATCTTGCATGGAAAGGGATTCTTCAGCCGATGCATGCTTGAACTGGATGGAGGTTCAATATGACCTTGCGGACAGGGTTTGGCGGGCAACAGAGTGATGAAAGTCTCCAGCGCTATGCAAAGGAGGGGTCTAGTGACAAATTCTCCAGGGATGACGGGCTATTACGGAAGGATGGCCGATTGTGCGTCCCTTATGCAGGTAAATTGCGAGAAGAATTGTTATATGAAGCACACATTACAAAGTACTCAATTCACCCTGGGAGCACAAAGATGTACAAGGACATGAAGAAATTGTTCTGGTGGCCCGGTTTAAAGAAGGACATAGCCGAGTATGTGGCTAAGTGTCGTACTCTGGCTTTGGTAAAGGCAGAGTGTCAACGGCCTAGTGGTTTCCTGAAATCATTGCCAGTTCCGCAGTGGAAGTTTGAGGATATTTCTATAGATTTCGTGCACGGATCGCCGAGATCTCTACGTGGGAATGACTCAATCTGGGTGATTGTCGACCGATTAACAAAGGTGGCTCACTTCTTACCAAACAAGCGGGACAATTCAGTGGAAACGTTGGCAAAGCTCTATGTGGAGCAGATTGTTCGATTGCACGGTATTCCCCGAAGCATCGTCAGTGACCGTGATGGGCGATTTACTTCAAAGGATTGGAGGCTTATTCATCAGCTGTTGGGAACGAAGTTTGCATTCAGTACGGCCTTTGATCCGCAAACGGATGGCCAAACTGAATGAACCAACAGAACAATGGAGGATATGCTCCGTATGTGCGCCCTTGACTTCGGTAAGAAATGGGAAGATCATCTTGTTATGGTGGAATTTGCCTACAATAATAGCTACCAAGCGAGCATCGGCATGGCACCGTTTGAAGCTCTGTATGGTCGCAAGTGTCGTACACCGTTAGCTTGGGCAAAAACTGGCGAATCAAATTTTTTGGGACAAATGGCAGTCGAGGATGCTAACTCAACAATACGCTCTATTCGAGAGAGACTACTAATAGCCGAGGATCGGCAAGCCAAGTATTACAATGCAAAGCACCGGAACGTGGAGTTCGCGGTGGGTGACTGGGTCTATTTAAAGATTAAACCCTTCAAAGGCGTATCTCGGATTCGGCGGTTGAAAAAGCTAAGTCCGCGATACCTTGGTCCGTTTGAAGTGGTGAAGCGAGTTGGGGAAGCTGCCTATCGGCTAGCTCTTTCATCGGAATTGGGTGGACTGTATGGTGTGTTCCACATCTCGGCACTACGAAAAGCAGTCAAGGATCCAGCTCAAGTGATTGAGAATGATCGGGTGCCTGTTGAGTATGGGCTAACGACAAAGGTGAGGCCCATTCGGATCGAGGATCGAGCCGAGAAACAGTTGCGGAACAAAACGATCTGGATGGTCAAAGTCCGGTGGGACAATTGTGGCCGAGAAGAGCTCACATGGGAGCGAGAGCAGACCATGCGAGCCGAGTTTCCCGAGTTATTTTCGTAACCTGTTCGCTCGTTTGTATGTGTGATAGAAACATCTATGTCTCTGATTGTGTTATGTTGTTATCTCCCTGCTGTCTTCAAATTTCGGGACGAAATTTTATTAAGGAGGGGAGGATTGTAACACCCTAGAAATCTAAACAGGTCAAATTGAGGTTCAGGCTGGCTGACACGGCCTGGGACACGGGCGTGTCCCAGGGCATGTCTGGGGTACACGGCCTGGGACACGGGCGTGTCCCAGGGCGTGTTCTTCATTGTCAACGATCATTGAGTCGGCGATCGTTGAGTATCGACACATCGATACGGCCTGGGACACGGGCATGTCACAGGGCGCGTCATGCCCAAATATTAGCCAGATTGTCCCGAGAAGGACACAGTGCGGAGGCCCAGCCGTGTCGATCGTGACATGGGCATGTCAAATTGTCATACGGGCGTGTCTAGTTCCCGTGTGGTCTCGGGGAAAATGCAGATTTCCGTCTCGATGGGGGAACAAGCCCCTCGATATGGGCATGTTAGGTGTCGACACGGGCATGTCCCGGGCGTGTCGAAACCCGTGTTTTGGTTTATTTTAAGTCGGTTGTGCCCCGCTTCATGAACACGGCCTGTGACACGGCGTATCACAACCCGTGTTCGTCCCAGGAAATCAAATTCATTGCTGATCATAGCCATTCCTTTTCATTGACCAAGATCCAATGGTCTGGGCTCTTCCCTGGGTTGAGAAGGTCGGGATTGAAGAGGAGAAAGCTCATTTGAGTTTCATCTTTCTCTTTCTAAAGTTAAGAGAGAGGGGAGAGCAAAGCAAGGAAGAAGAAGAGGAATCCGGCCGCCGGTGGTGCTGTGGTGGTCAAAATCGCGAGCCGAGTTCGGATTTACGAAGGCAAGGCTGCTACGAAGGCTTTCATCCGTCTCAATTCTCTCCATGGCTCCGAGGCGAATTTCAAGGGTAACGATTTCCGTCTTGGACATGTGAAGTCCTACTTTCCTGCATTTGCATAGGGAAAACCCATCCCCGCGAGTGTGCGGTGGGTTGTGGTGTCCCTTGGGGTAGATATGTGAAGTCCCCCTTGTTAGAGTCCGGAATTGGAGTACGGATCTAGGCATGCTGTGTGAAGCCCATCTGGACGTGTTGGTCAGGATAGGTGATGCTTTGTTTGCATTTCAGAGGAGCCTCCGAGTATTTGATTGTTTGTGTGCAATCTGTGGTGCATACCTGTTGCTTGGTGCAGCAGGAAGTATTGGAGGAAGTCCAAGAAATTGTGCGAGTTGGGTTCAACTCTTGTGGTGAACGGGCAAGGTGAAGCTGTACCCGCGTCAGTCCAGTCTTGAGTCTGACGATGTGAGCAACGGGATAGGCGGATCTGTACCCGCATTATGGTAGTCTAACCTTGGGTGCTTAAGGCCCTGTTAGGATCACATAGCGAGAGTCGACGGCTTGCGTGCCGATCATGACTAGAATGCTCATTGGTGGGATTCGGTGTTTCCGGTACACCCGAATGTGCCCTGAGTGCACGGAGCGTTGGGCCGTCGTGCCGACGTTTGTGATATGTATTGACTGTGCAGTCATGCACGTCTTGTGTGGTTCGCTATATATATATCATATTGGAAAATGCTATGCAGGGATGGAATTCCGCTGCCCCGTGCCAGGGGCAGGGTCGTTATAATTGGTCAGTTGAATGTTGACCGTTGCCCTGTTTGCCACCGCTTGGTGGATTGGTTCTTGCAGGTGCTGGATGTGCTGGTCCGAGCGGGACTTAGCGGGCCGAAGCCCAAGCTACGTTGCTGCCCTAGAAGGCTTTGTTTGTTTTGTTTCTTCTTATTCATGTGTGGCCGGCCTGTGTGCCGATGTCTGTAAACCACACCTTGTTAAGAGAAATTTGTAAGGCTTTAAGGCCAGATACTTTGGTTGTATACATTCCTATGTTTTAGTGGACAGTTCTTGTTTTGCTTGAGTTCAAGTTTTTCAACCGTGAAGCTTCCGCTAGAATGCTCTGTGTTAGGATGCATTGGTTTTGATATTATTTCGTAGCTTCTCTGCCTTTTTGTGGAATATGGTGTGGGGCCCCGGCCGGACCCTCTATTATATTCTTCTTGAAGGGTAGATGTGTTACATGACAAAAGCCAAGAAAACGCGTCGACGTAACGCCAAACGAGAATTTAATAATCGCAGAAAATAAGGGGCGTTACAGTCACTCCCCCTAAAAGAAAGTTTCATCCCGAAACTTTACGCACCACGCCCCAACTATAGAAGGAAAGGTAACAAGCCAAACATTACAAGAAGATAACAAACCAATATAATCAGGGAAACAATTAAGGGTGAGCCTCCCTCATAGCCGACTCTAACTCCCAAGTCGCGCTTTCCAAACCCTGATTCTTCCATAGAACTTTGACCATCGGGATGGACTTCCTTCGCAGCACCCGATCTTGAGTATCCAAAATGCGGACCGGCACTTCAATAAAAGAGAGATTAGGCTCCAACTGGGGCACAACATCCAAGACTTGCCCACTACTGCGCACACACTTCTGCAATTGGCTTACATGAAATACATTATGAACACCTGGGAAGTTTGCTGGCAAATCTAATATATAAGCTAACACGCCAATCCGTTCAACAATCTTAAACGGGCCCACATACCTCGGGTCCAATTTCCGGTTCTTACCGAACCTCTTAACACCAACCATCGGGGAAACCTTAAGAAACACAAGGTCCCCTACAGAAAACTCCAAGTCCGACCTATGCCGATTGGCGTTCTTTTCGTATCTCTCCTGAGCTATATGAAGCTTTTCTCGAATAAGCTTCACTGCGACTTCCATCTCCTCGAGTGCATCCGGGCCCAACAAGGGTCTTTCACCTGCCTCAGCCCAAAACAGGGGAGTTATGTAGCGCCTCCCATATAAAGCTTCAAATGGAGCCATTTGCAAACTTTCTTGATAACTGTTATTGTATGCAAACTCCATAAGTCGCAATCACTCATCCCACGCTCCACCGTGGTCTAGAATGTAGCATCTGACCATATCCTTAACTATCTGGTTTACCCACTCCGTCTGCCCATTGGTCTATGGGTGGTAAGCAGTAGAATACCTCAGATATGTACCCAAACCTTTCTGCAGACTCTGCCAAAAACGAGAAGTAAATCGGGAGTCTCGATCAGAAATGATGCTAACAGGCACACCATGCAATCTAATGACCTCATTCAAGTGCAACTATTCTATCTTTTTCATCAGATAGTCAATCTTATATGGCACGAAGTGAGCACACTTTGTCAGTCTATCCACTATAACCCAAACAGAATCAAATCCCCTTGGAGATTTCGGTAAGCCCGTGATGAAGTCCATAGAAATACTTTCCCACTTCCAAGTCGGGATCTCTAATGGAGTCAAGTTGCCACCAGGCCTTCCGTGATCGGCCTTCACATGCTTGCAAGTGTGGCACTCAGCAACAAATTGGGCTATATCACCCTTCATCCCATACCACCAGGCAATCTGCTTCAAATCACGATACATCTTTGTAGATCCCGGATAGTAGGCAACACTGGATCCATGAGCCTCTCTGCATACCATACCCCTGATGTCTCCAACAGCAGGGATGCAAAATCTGCCGCGGTACTTCAAAGTACCCGCATCATCGATGGAATAATCCGGCAAATCCCCTCTCTCAGTCCTGAGGTATAAGTGCAGAAGGTCCGGATCATCTTTCTGGTGCAACCTAGTAAGGGAAATCCAAGACGGCTCTGCCACTGCCAAACTACTCTGCATGCCACAGCATCCCACCGAGATATCCATAAGGAGGAACTCTTCCACTAAACGATCGACAGAGAGATTAAAGATCTTCCCCGTCTTCCAGCTCAGGGCGTCGGCCACTACATTGGCCTTGCCTAGATGATACTAGACCTCTACGTCATAATCGGCCACATAGTCTAGCCACCGCCATTTGCGCAGATTAAACTCCTTTTGTATGAACACGTACTTCAGGCTCTTGTGATCAGTGAAGATCTTGCACTGAGCCCCATAAAGTAGATGCCTCCACAGCTTCAACGCATAAATTACCGCTGCAAACTCAAGGTCATGCGTAGGGTAATTTCTCTCGTGAGTCTTTAATTGCCTTGACCCATACGCAATCACTTTTCAAACTTGCATCAACACACAACCTAGACCAACCTGCGAAGCATCCACATACACATCATACTCCACACCCTCAGTAGGTAGGGTCAGAATGTGAGCAGAGCAAAATCTGTTCTTTAGCTCTAGGAAGGCTTCTTCGCACTTCTCGCTCCAAACAAAGGCCGCATTCTTCTGAGTCAACCTGGTCAAAGGTGCAGCCAGGGTAGAGAAACCCTCCATGAACATCCTATAGTAGCCGGCCAACCCTAGGAAGCTTCTGATCTCCTTGGGTGTGCCCGGCCTACTCCAACCCATCACTACTGCGATCTTTTCTGGGTCGACCGAGATCCCATCCTTGTTCACCACGTGGCCCAAAAACGAGACCTGAGGCAACCAAAATTCGCACTTGCTCAACTTGGCGAATAACTTGTGATTCCTCAACTCCGATAGAACCAAGCGCAGATGCTGCTCATGCTCCTCAGCGCTGCGGGAATAGACCAACACGACATCGATGAAAACCACAACAAACTTATCTAGGAAATCCTTGAACACCTGGTTCATCATATCCATGAAAGCTGATGGTGCGTTGGTCAATCCAAACGACATCACCAAGAACTCAAAATGACCATGCCTCGATCTAAACGCAGTCTGTGGAATATCTGCCTCACAGATCCTGAGCTGATGATAGCCAGAACGAAGATCGATCTTTGAGAACACTGTGCTACTACGCAACTGATCAAATAAGTCATCGATCCTCGGTAGAGGGTACCTGTTCTTAATAGTGACTTTATTCAACTCCCTGTAGTCGATGCAAAGCCTCCAGGTTTTGTACTTCCTAATTCACCTGATTTTGTTTATAGACTTAGGAAATCTCTATATGGGCAGAATCAAGCCCCTAGAGCATGGTATGAGACATTGTATAGTTTTCTCAATGATAACAAATTCTCAAGGGGAAAATATACAAGACTCTATTCCTCAGGGAATCTAAGGGTATGATGATCCTAGTCCAGATCTATGTAGATGACATCATCTTTGGATCTACTGATGACAACCTCAGCAAAATTTTTGTTAAACTTATGCAAGGGAGGTTTGAGGTGAGCAGTATGGGTGAACTTAAGTTCTTCTTGCGCCTCCAAGTAAGACAGACTGATGATGGCTTGTCCATATACCAGTCTAAGTTCACTAGGGAGTTAATCAAGAAATTTTCCATCGAGAATTCCTCCACCATGAGAACTCCCATGGGGTTAGTATGCCTATAGACAAAGATGAAGCAGGGAAACCTATTGATGAAACTTTGTATAGAGGGATAATTGGCTCCCTTCTATAACTGACTGCAAGTAGGCCAGACATCATGTATGCTACATGTGTTTATGCTAGGTATCAGGCTTGCCCTAAAGAATCTCACTACTCTACAGCTAAGAGAATCTTGAGGTATCTTAAGTGCACTCTAGATCTTGGTCTTTGGTACCCTAGGAATGGGGAGTTTGAACTAACTGGCTATTCAGATGCAGATTTTGCAGGCTACAAAGAGGATAGGAAAAGCACATCTTGCACCTGTCAGTTCTTGGGAGGGAGACTTGTATCTTGGAGCAAAAAGAAACAAACCAATGTTGCAATATCAATTGCATAGTCAGAGTACATCGGAGTAGGAAGCTGTTGTGCTCAGTTGTTGTGGATCCAGCACCAGCTTCAAGACTATAACCTCTAGATAAGTAGAACTCTTTTATTCTGTGATTCTACTAGTACAATCTCTATTGCTAGGAATCCTATCTCCTATAGCAGGACTAAGTACATAGAGATTAGATATCATTTCATTAGGAGACATTCCACTGAGTTTGTCCCAACACACAAGAAAGTGGCTGACATCTTCACTAAGCCACTAGATGAAGCCAAGTTTAACACCTTCAAATTTGCGTTAGGTATGTTAAACTTAGTATAGCTTTAGTTGCTCCTCATTTGGATGCAAACTATTTGGAATTATGTAGATAGGATGCTCCTTTAAAGAAATGAAGATTCTCCAATTGAGGGGGAGCAAGTCCAGCACAATTCCAATATTTCACTGCTGCCTAATTGAGGGGGAGCAGGTGATAAGATGATCAGTTGATCAGGGGCATCCTACCATTTATTTTATGCAGTCAAAAAGGGGGAGAGGATAAGATGATCAGATAAGCAAGGCAGCAGCAATTCAGGGGAAGCAGATGGCAGATACAATAATGTTCAATTCTGCAAGCAGGAAAGTGTGGTAACTATAGATCACCTCTCAATTATTTAGTTTTACTTTATTATGCCTTGTGCTGCATGGTTCTGTGTATGTCATTGACTTTGCTTAAGAGTTTTGACTTTCTCAAATAGGGGGAGATTATTGGGTCCATTGCCCACAATGTCCTGGATTTGAGCGAAGTCAATCCTATCAGTGATATACACATATCAGTAGATGACTATGATAGATCAGGTAGCCTAAGTGTCTAAGTTTGGTAAACACTTACCTAAGGTTTGGGATGTCAGAAATCTATCCAAGTCTACAGGCGTTGAGTGAAGGAACATCAATCAACCCAGAATGACTTATAACACTGAGTGTAGCCTATACTGTTATAGCCTAAGTTGGAATGAGCTAAAATATGGCGAAGTCCATAGGCATTGAGTGAAGTCAACTCACTCAACGCCATGATACTAAAGAGAAAGTTAGCTAAGTGTTTTGGCATTGAGTGATGAATACACACTCAACGCCATACAACAAAAAGGCTGTAAGTTGAACTAAGTTCATAATTAGTTGAACTGAGTTCAGAGTTCGTCGAGCTCAGCTCACCTTTCATCGAGCTAAGTTCAGAGCTTGAGATTCTGAGTTCATCGAGCTCAGTTGAGAGTTCGTCGAACTGAGTTCAAAGTTTATCGAGCTCAGATTCACTATTCGTCGAACTCAGTTCAATGTAAGACAGTCTAAGCCCAGCCGTTTTAAACACATAAAATTGGCTAAGGCAAAAAGCGTTGAGTGAGGCTTACTCAATCAATTCTCTCAACGCCTTTATGAAAAAATAAGTCAAAAGCTGGTAGCGTTGAGTAAGGCATGTTCACTCAAGGCTCTCAACGCTTAAGTTGCTGAAGAAGCAGAAATTTGGTTAAGGCAAAAAGCGTTGAGTGGAGGTTACTGACTCAATGCTGTGAACGCCTAGTGAAGATAGAATCTTGTCTAAGGGGTTTGGCGTTGAGTGATGCTTACTCACTCAACGCCAAGAAGCAGAAAGCTGATAAAGAAAGTTGGCGTTGAGTGAAGATGAATCTCTCAACGTCTAGTATCAGACTTCACATTATAATTAGTTTGGCGTTGAGTGAAGGTCACTCACTCAACGCTAAGAGACAGTAAATCTTTCTAAGTGTTTTGGCGTTGAGTGATGCTTACTCACTCAACACCTATTCTCCGATGCTCGATTTTGGCTAAGTCTATTGGGTATTGTATCCACAATGTACCTGATTTAAAGAAGCCCCTGTACAAGCTAAGGTAAATAGACAATGTATTTGATGAAATATTTCTAGTTGTGCTTGCAGTTATTCCATGCTAAGTACACACCAATGTCAGGGTGCAGTGGGTCAATATACACGGGTCTGTGCAACGTAATCCCTCATTGAGCAGATCAGTGTGTTGGCCTACGTGTACTCTCTCTATTGGGGTGTACTTAATTTCAAGTACAGGGCTATGATAAAGCTAGAGCAGACATGGAGCAAGGATGGGCCAAAGACCATCTCACGGGTTGAAAGACGAGAATCGTCTAAGTGTAAATTGTCGAGAATCACTAAGTGATTCTCACCGATTCGTCGAGAATCACCAGTGATTCTCGACGAGTCATCGAGAATCACCAGTTGATTCTTGCCGGGTTGGGCCGGCTGTCTCGACGCAGTCAGAAAAATCATCTAAGGCAGAATCGTCGAGAATCACCAAGTGATTCTCGCCGATTCGTCGAGAATGACTTTGCATTCTCGACGAGTCGGCGAGAATCCAAGGTGATTCCCACCATTTCTCCCCGGCCTCTATAACCTATACAGCCAGGATTCTCTAAGTAGAATTCGGCGAGAATCGTAAGTGATTCTCGCCGATTCGTCGAGAATCACCCACGATTCTCGCCGATTCGTCGAGAATCACCCACGATTCTCGCCGAATTTGACTTGGGTATTTTTCCGACTCTGTCTGGACCGGTCCACGTTATCTACGGGATTTTGAACCGGACTTTGGTATTACTGCTGGTGGGGCCCACAACGGTCATCTCTTGACCTATTGTATAAATACTCTGGTATTTGTGTACAGTAACACACACAGACGATATACGAGAAAGAGCGGCTGACTAACCCTAATCTCGCGAACTTGCTCCGCCTCCGTCGCCGCTGCCGATCACCGAAGCAGATCTCGATCTCCTTAAGATCCTCGGTGATAGAAGCCAAGTCCTGCACAGCGTCTCACGTGTCTATCCAGAGATCTTTTGTCTCTTGATTTGAGATAGGGAAATCTTTCCCCGTCCGAATCGATCGAGACTATTGATCCTCGTGTGACCGTTGGTAGACCTTGCCGACTTCGCTAAGAAGATTGGATCTCTAGTGCTTTGCTGCTATTGTCAGTTGTCGCCGCCAACACAGAGAGCATCGCCGCCGCTCGTCGTCGCCGCCGGTCTCGAGGAGATTCTCTCCAAGTGAGATCTAGGGTTGTGGACTCTTCGTTGACTTCAAGAACACGTCGTCGAACGAAGAGGGACACCTTAGACTCCATACGTTGTTTGTATTTCTTAAAAGCTATTTTCAATTCTTTGTAAAGGACCGTTTGGTCTCTAGTTGTAGGGTTGGGTGCAACCCGTGTTGTGGGAGTGTTGACTCCTACGTGTGGAAGGGTTCCTTCCGTTAGTGCAAGGATTGGATTTCAATCCTGTTGGTGAAGTGACCGAGTCGTCCCTGGTTGGGAGATAGGTCGAAGGGGGAAAGTGGACGTACCCAAATCGGGGAACCACTATAAATTGCTTGTGTACTTTTTGTGCTGTGTTGTTTTATTTTCTTGTGCAGGTAAAACCTTAATTCCGTAAATACGCTGCAAAGACACCTATCCCCCCCATAGGTGTAAGTAGTTGACACTAGGTGGACTTTCAAGTGGTATCAGAGGGAGGTTGCTCATCAAAAAGGTTCACACCTTGAGTAAAATCCTGCCACCAGTGTCAAGAAGAAGAGCGACATCTTCCATGGACGGACTCAAGCACTCCGGCAAAATCCCAGTATGCACCAGACTGAACTTTCCTATCTTGAAGGAAAGAATCAGATTCTACATGGAAGCAGTCGACCCCCGGCTCTTCAGGATAGTGGAGGAGGGACCTTACATTCCCACCAAGGACTCCACCATTGATCCAACCAGGAAAGTGCCCAAGAAACTTTCGGAAATAGACAAAGCCGAAATGGTGCTGTTCGGACTCGACAAGAAAGCTCAGAACATCCTGGTAAGCGCAGTTGACGATTCTATGATGCAGAACTTCAGCAACTACAGGACAGCCAGGGATCTCTGGAGCTGTCTGATCGTCCTAATGGAGGGCACAGATGAAGTGAGGGACGATCGAAGATCCCTCCTCAATCAGAAATATGAGGCCTTCAGGCAAGGGCCAAAGGAGGAGATCGGAGTCACCTTCGAAAACTTCCTCAAGATCGTCAATGCACTCAAAGGATATGGAAGAGTGTTCACTGACGGTGAACTCAATGATAAGTTCCTTAGGTCCCTCACTAAGGAATGGGACACAAAGATCTGTGCCATCCACGAGTTTGGCAGACTTGCGGAAACTGATCCACAGATTCTGTTCGGGAAGCTCATGTCCTATGAGCTTCAGTTGAACACAAGGAAGGCTGAAGAGGAAGCAGAGAAAGCCGCGGCTAAGGAAAAGATGGTGGCACTGAAAGCCATTCAATCCAGAAAGGGCAAGGGTGTCGCTTCTTTCCGTGCGTGGAAGAGGGATGAGGAGGAAGACTCTGAGCCAAGATCCTCCGGCTCAGAGTTATCTGAGGAAGATTTATCCCTTATCACACGGGAATTCAAGAAGTTCCTCAAGCTGAGGAATCAGAGAAAGAGAAACGGCTCCTCCTCAAGGGATCAGAAGAAGAACTATTCCTCTGACAGGTATGTTTCTAAACCGAACAAACACCGCTCTTCTGATATTATATGCTTTGGTTGCAACAAGCCAGGACACGTCGTTGCCGATTGCCATCAAGGCAAGAGGGAAAAGGGAAAGGGAGAGGAGCACAGGTCCTCAAAAGACAAGAAGAAGGAGAGGAGTTACATCGCAAAGTAGCCAAAGATGCTGAGTGAATCTGACATGTCAGACACTAGTGATGATGAGGAAGCCTACTTTGGGCTAATGAGTCGCTCTGACTCAGAAGGAGAATGCCCCCCATTTACTGGGAAGGTAAAAGCTCACACCCCTCTCTCCGACTCTGACTCTGATCCTGAGTCTCAGGATGATGACCCTGAGGATAGCCCTTCTGCCCTTGAAGCTGAGCTCCTCGAAAAGTATGAGCTTCTGCTCAATACATTCCTGAAATGTCGAAAGAAACTGAAGGCGGAGAAAAAGGAAGTCAAATTCCTTTAAGGTGAGAGTGTATCCCTGAGGGAAGAGATCACCAGTTTGATCTCCCTCCGACAGGAGCACTTGGACCTGACTTCAAAGCATTCAGAGTCTCTTAATCTCCTTGATCTTAAGCAGGAGGAAGTCGACAAGTTGGAAGAACTACTTGCGGCAGAAAGGAAGATCGTCAAGAGCTTCTCTTTGCCAAAAACTGTTCTTCCATTTGTTGATACCATCTCTGCTCAAGCCAAAGGAGCTGGCCTGGGGCATGTAGGGGTATCTAGCTCCTCATCCAGGAGAAACAGGAATAGGAGGAAGAATAAGGCTGCCAAGAAAGCCTCTGCTGATGAGAAAGGAAAGGCCCCACTCAGCCCTGTTGAGTTCAGAAAGCCTAGCTTTCCTTGTAACCAACATGACTTTGAGTCAACATATGGGCATCACTTCAGGCCCTCGGTTGCAAAGCCGAAGAGCCGATATGATGGGTGGACCTTTCCCCGTAACTTCTGTGAGTGTGTCTTCAAGGCACCTTATGAGGAAATCTACTTGGGAAATTATGGTCAATTCTCTAGCGGCCATAATAGGAAGCAGACACCTAAAGCCAAGCCTATTACACTGAAAAGCCAAGAGGTGAAGAAGTCATGTAACTGTGGTCATCATGTTGCCTCCACCTACAGGTCTTCGGTCCCAGCTGAACCCCACGTTTCAAGGGTAAAGCAGGCGCCCAAGAGGAAGTATAACAGGTTTGACTGCTGGTGTTGTGGCAAAATTGGTCACTTTGCCGTGGATTGTTGGTTTAATCCAAGGTATAACGAGACTCCTTATGTTAGCAATGCGAGGCCGACCACTCGTAGAGTTAACCAATCGAGGGGGAGTATGCTAACAAGGAATCTAGGACCCAAGTTCGATTGGGTTCCTAAGGCAAATTAATTCTGTTTTGCAGGGATGTCCAAAGGCCAACAAAACTCCTATTTAGTATTTGGACAGTGGATGCTCCCGTCACATGACCGGGACAAGAAGCCTGCTGAGGGAGTACTCTCCAGTCGAGGATGGACCCAAAGTCATATTTGGGGGATCTGATCGGGGAGTCACCAGAGGTTACGGTACGATTTCCAACGGTATACTCTCTATCACTAACGTGGCTTATGTCGAAGGGTTAAATCATAACCTGATCAGCGTGAGCCAGTTATGTGATAAAGGGTATGACGTTAAGTTCTGCAAGGATAAATGCCTAATAATATCATGTGACTCTTCGGAGACTGTATTAACTGGCATTAGGAGCAGAAATATTTTCTGTTTAGATTTTCTTAGTTTAGATTCTTCTACCCCAGTATGCCTCGTTGCTAAAGGCAGTGCATCTCTTTGTGAACAATGGCACAAGAGATTGGCACACATTAATTATAAGACAATTAATATGCTGTTTTCCAAAGACTTAGTAAGGGATGCTCCCAGTATTAAGTGCATCAAAGATAGTCTATGTCCTGCATGTCAGATGGGCAAGCAGACTCGGGCTACCTTTAGGGGCATCCCAGACAAAGATTCCTCCAGATGTCTATATCTTCTGCACATGGACCTGTTTGGTCCAATGCAAGTTCATAGCTTAGGAGGGAAGTTGTATACGCTAGTGATTGTAGATGATCACTCTCGGTTTATATGGGTGTTCTTTTTAAAACGCAAGTCTGATACGTTTGACATCTTCACCAGTTTTGTCAAGCAGATATAGAACGAACTTAACTGCTCAGTGGTCAAAATCAGAAGTGACCACAGAACAGAGTTTGAGTCTGGGGCTATGACAGAGTTCTGTGAAGAGCTTGGTATCTTTCATGAATTCTCCTCCCCTCGCACTCCTCAAAAAAATGGAGTGGCGGAGAGGAGGAATAGAACACTCATTGAAGCGTGCACGACAATGTTGAATGACGCTTCTCTCCCAGAATACTTCTGGGCCGAGGCTGTCAATACGGCCTGTCATGTACAAAACCGGGCGTTGATTAACAAGAGCCATCGTAAGACTCCTTATGAGCTACTGAAAGGCAAGAAACCAACCTTGTCCTATCTGAGGATTTTTGGCTGCAAGTGTTATGTACTGAATAATGGGAAGTAACCTCGTACTAAGTTTGGTGAAAAATGCTTCGAAGGCACATTCATGGGCTATAGTAGCCACAGTCGGGCTTATAGAGTTTTCAACAAGAAAACCCTAGTGGTAGAGGAATCAACAAATGTTGTATTTGATGAAGGAAGCTTGCTTAACTGCAAGACTTCTAGTTGCCTTCCTGAAGCTGCAGGTGCCAGACTCGAAAAGCTACAACTGGATGATCCCGAGAAAGATGCAACTCCAAAATATGTCAAGGTCTCCACATCAACGCCGATCGGAGAAGTTGAAGATCAAAATGAGGCAAATCCTTTAGAAGAAGGAGATGCCCAAGAAATAGTTGAAGCTCCTGATGCAAGACTTCTAGAGCTCAGACACGTGAGGGACCATCCCAGAAATCAAATCATTGGAGATCCCCGAGACGGTGTCAGAACTCGTCGAGGTACTCTTAACGAGATCTTGCATCTTAGCTTTCTGTCGCAGGTGGAGCCAAAGAAGTTCGACGAAGCGAACAAGGACGCATCGTGGATTTTGTCCATGCAAGAGGAGCTGCATCAATTCGAAAGATGCGAAGTCTGGACGCTGGTTCCCAGACCGAAGACGCAAAATGTGATTGGCACCAAGTGGATCTTCAGAAACAAGTTGGATGAACATGGAGTCATCATCAAGAACAAGGCCAGATTGGTGGCTCAAGGATACAGACAGGAGGAGGGGATTGACTTTGACCAGACGTTTACACCAGTTGCACGGCTCGAGGCAATCCGGCTATTCCTAGCCTATGCCTCTCACAAAGGATTCACAGTCTATCAGATGGACGTGAAATCGGCTTTCTTGAATGGAGCTTTGAAAGAGGAAGTATACGTTGCTCAACCTCCAGGTTTTGTCAATCCTACTTATCCTAATCATGTATATTTTCTTAATAAGGCACTATATGGCCTAAAATAAGCTCCTCGAGCTTGGTATGAGACATTATCTAGTTTTCTTCTTGAGAACAAGTTCTCTAGAGGAAAAATAGATAAGACATTGTTTCTCAAGGAAGTCAAAGGCAAGATTTTGCTGGTGCAAATCTATGTTGATGACATTATTTTCGGCTCAACGGACAACAATCTTTGCAAAAAGTTTTCTAAACTTATTCAAGGAAAGTTTTAAATGAGCAGTATGGGAGAGCTGAAGTATTTCTTGGGACTTCAAGTGAAACAGTCTGAGGAAGGAATCTTCATTTCTCAGACGAAGTTCACAAATGAACTCCTCAAGAAATTCGGAATGGAGAATGCAACCTCTATGAGGACTCCAATGGGATCCACCATGTCTCTGGATAAGGATGAGAAAGGGAAACCTTTTGATGAAACCAAATACAGAAGCATCATTGGATCTCTGCTCTATCTTACTGCGAGTAGACCGGATATCATATTCTCCACATGTGTTTGTGCCAGATATCAGGTGAACACTAAGGAATCTCATTATGTCGCAGCAAAGCGAATTCTCAGATACCTTAAAGGTACCCCTAATCTTGGCTTATGGTACCCGAGAAGCAATGATGTCGAGCTAATAGGGTTTTCAGATGCTGATTTTGCAGGAAGTAGGGATGACAGGAAAAGCACCTCCGGGACGTGTCAATTCCTCGGAAGAAGGCTTATTTCATGGAACAGCAAGAAGCAGAATTGTGTAGCAACCTCCACTGCAGAGTCTGAGTACATCTCGGCTGGCAGTTGTTGTGCACAACTCCTACGGATAAGAAACCAGTTAGCCGACTATGACCTCCAGTTCAAGGAAGTACCGATGTACTGCGACTCCTCCAATGCAATTGCTATTGCCAACAATCTGGTCTCGCACAGCAGAACGAAGCATATTGAAGTGCGTTACCATTTCATTCGGGAGCACGTGGAGAACAAGGACATCTCTCTCTGCTATGTTCCCACTGACAAGCAGATTGCAGACATCTTCACAAAGCCCCTTGACGAGGCCAAGTTCAGTATGTTCAAAACTGAATTGGGGATGCTAAACTACGAAGAATGAAGACTACAGGAGCTCAAGGCTCATGCGTCTAGGGGGAGCATCTGATAGGAATCTAGTGAAAGCAAAGGTACAAGAACTGAGGGGGAGCATGGTGTCACATGCTTCAGTCCCCGATTTGCAGAAGCCGAAAAGGGGGAGATTACCCTCTTGGCTAAGGTGGCTCCAAGTTTGCTCTCAAGAAATTGGTAATGAATATCTCTCTCAACTCCATTTTAAGTTTATGATGTTCATTCCTATATGCTCTATTCACCTTAGCTTGTAGGGTTTAGGCTTCTTCAAATAGGGGGAGATTGTTGGGTATTGTATCCACAATGTACCTGATTTGAAGAAGCCCCTGTACATGCTAAGGTAAATAGACAATGTATTTGATGAAATATTTCTAGTTGTGCTTGCATTTATTCCATGCTAAGTACACACCAATGTCAGGGTGCAGTGGGTCAATATACACGGGTCTGTGCAACGTAATCCCTCGTTGAGCAGATCAGTGTGTTGGCCTACGTGTACTCTCTCTATTGGGGTGTACTTAATTTCAAGTACAGGGCTATGATAAAGCTAGAGCAGACATGGAGCAAGGATGGGCCAAAGACCATCTCACGGGTTGAAAGACGAGAATCGTCTAAGTGTAAATCGTCGAGAATCACTAAGTGATTCTCACCGATTCGTCGAGAATCACCAGTGATTCTCGACGAGTCGTTGAGAATCACCAGTTGATTCTTGCCGGGTTGGGCCGGCTGTCTCGACGCAGTCAGAAAAATCATCTAAGGCAGAATCGTCGAGAATCACCAAGTGATTCTCGCCGATTCGTCGAGAATGACTTTGCATTCTCGACGAGTCGGCGAGAATCCAAGGTGATTCCCACCGTTTCTCCCCGGCCTCTATAACCTGTGCAGCCAGGATTCTCTAAGTAGAATTCGGCGAGAATCATAAGTGATCTCGCCGATTCGTAGAGAATCACCCACGATTCTCGCCGAATTTGACTTGGGTATTTTTCCGACTCTGTCTGGACCGGTCCACGCTATCTACGGGATTTTGAACCAGACTTTGGTATTACTGCTGGTGGGGCCCACAACGGTCATCTCTTGACCTATTGTATAAATACTGTGGTATTTGTGTACAGTAACACACACAGACGATATACGAGAAAGAGCGGCCGACTAACCCTAATCTCGCGAACTTGCTCCGCCTCCGTCGCCGCTGCCGATCACCGAAGTAGATCTCGATCTCCTTCAGATCCTCGGTGATAGAAGCCAAGTCCTGCACAGCGTCTCACGTGTCTATCCAGAGATCTTTTGTCTCTTGATTTGAGATAGGGAAATCTTTCCCCGTCCGAATCGATCGAGACGATTGATCCTCGTGTGACCGTTGGTAGACCTTGCCGACTTCGCTAAGAAGATTGGATCTCTAGTGCTTTGCTGCTATTGTCAGTAGCCGCCGCCAACACCGAGAGCATCGCCGCCGCTCGTCGCCGCCGCCGGTCTCGGGGAGATTCTCTCTAAGTGAGATCTAGGGTTGTGGACTCTTCGTTGACTTCAAGAACACGTCGTCGAACGAAGAGGGACACCTTAGACTCCATACGTTGTTTGTATTTCTTACAAGCTATTTTCAATTCTTTGTAAAGGACCGTTTGGTCTCTAGTTGTAGGGTTGGGTGCAACCCGTGTTGTGGGAGTGTTGACTCCTACGTGTGGAAGGGTTCCTTCCGTTAGTGCAAGGATTGGATTTCAATCCTGTTAGTGAAGTGACCAAGTCGTCCCTGGTTGGGAGATAGGTCGAAGGGGGAAAGTGGACGTACACAAATCGGGGAACCACTATAAATTGCTTGTGTACTTTTTGTGCTGTGTTATTTTATTTTCTTGTGCAGGTAAAACCTTAATTCCGTAAATACGCTGCAAAGACACCTATCCCCCCCATAGGTGTAAGTAGTTGACACTAGGTGGACTTTCAAAGTCCACATGTGCTGACATCAGCAAAATCGACAAAATAAACTAAGGTCTATTCAGACACGGGAAAGTTATACTACACAACAAAATTTGTCGTGAAGCTACTGTTTATCTTCTTCCGTTAAAGCAAGGCACAGCTGGAAGCTGCAGGTAGGGCCCATCGATCTCTAAGAGCCGTTGATCGGCGAACTACAAAAGGAAGAGATAGGGCCAAGAAAAAGATAACTTTTAGGGCATACAATATTCAAAAAAGAGAGCAGCCGTCTTCATCTTCTTCGCCATTGCTGCATGTGAAAAGCTTGAAGCTCTCCAGCAAGAAAAGTTTAGTTAGCTATGCAAGTCTCCATCTGTCACAGTAGATTCAAAATCAGTACTGAAGAAAGAAGAACCTTCATCCTTTCACAGTTTCAGTTAGCTGTTTGAAGACTCAAGATCAAAAGATCTTTAGCCTTTAGCAGCAAGTTCAGAAGTTATCTTCTGAGTTTCTCCAGCAAATTCTTTCCCTGTTGTGAGGAGAGTTGGAACAGAAATTTTTTTGCTCAAGTTGTTTATAAAGAGAAATTTATCTTTGTCAAAGTAAATTAAACTATTACTTTTTGTAGGATCCTTCTGGATATGACCTATAGGAACTTTTGGTCTTAGGTAGGGCAAATTTACCTGAGCTGTAGGAGTGCTGCAGCACTCTGAGAGTAGGGCCTAGTGCCTGAAATTATTGAGCTGAAAAGCCTGATTTGTAGGCCTTAGAGAAAAGGCTGAGGTAGGTGGTTTGAGGACCACTGAGCTGTAGGAGCACTGCAGGGCTCTGAGGTAGGAATCTTTGTGGTTCTAGGGTAGGGTTTTGAAGAGAATATGAGTGTAAGGCTGAGGGCCTGAGGTGTAAGCTCTTTGGAGCATTTTGGAGAAGTGTCATGACTAACATGAAGTTAGCAAGGTGGGAGGAGAGTGGATGTTCCCATAATTTTGGGGAACCACTATAAAACACTTGTGTGCTTTTCTATGTTTTCTTTTATTTTCTTAAATGCAGGTGCTAAGGACAAGCTCTATATCACTCTAAGATGAAAGCTAAAAGAAATAAACAAGTGATTTGAAAAGACTATCAAAAGACCTAGGCAAACCTATTAACCCCCTCTATGTTACTATCTACCATGAAAATAAGATCTTTCACTACTCACTACACGCTATACAATAAAAAGTTGTGAGACTGGCTAAGACACTCAAAGCCTAAGAAGAAACAGGCAGAAATATGGCTTAGTCCACGGGTGTTGAGTGAAGTCTACTCACTCAACGCCATACAGCATAAATCGTTGAGTATAGCTTAGTCAGTCAAAGCCACAAAAAATATGTGTAGTTATTTTGACTAAGTCCACCGGCGTTGAATGTGCCAAGTGATGCGTTGGCAGGTGTACAGATCGTAGTCAAGTAATAAAGTGAGGAGTTGAATCCTCAGATATCGATCTCTCGAGGAGTGCAAGTAGGGAGTGTGACTTCACAATTGAAAAAGTGATTGCAAGCTTAAACATAATAAAGGGGGGTTTTGATTTGGGGTATCCTAAGATTACACTAATGATCCTAATACGGGTCGCCGTCACCGTGTCACCTTGGGTGATTACTCAAGAGAGTAAAACAGAAGATGGATGAGATAATGAGGGTCGTAATCACCTCTTTGCAACACACGCTTCTAGCAATCGTTAGAATGACACTATCACAACTAGCACAAGAGAATATGGAGCTCAACAAGCTATCAAGAACCGAAATAAATAAACACCTGGACATGCTAAAATATTCAAGATAATAATATTCATACACATCATTCAAACTCTCCAAATATTCATAAAAAGGAAACGCTACAAGTGAAGGGTGAGAGAATCAACCAAATGCACGAAGTCTCTCCGAGATTCACGGACGTATTCAAGGGTTGTCAGGCCTTGTCCGAACTTGGTCTACGGTTGATGTCCGGGAACCAAAAAGGGTTGTCACTTTCTTCGAATATCCCGTCTTCTTCGTGAATAATCCCTGGCTGGTTCTAACTGGAGAACTTCATGGATGCAGCAACCTTTGAGCTTGATATGGAGCTTGGAGCTTGGGGATGACAATGGTGGCCGGAGATGAAGAGTTTGCTCGCTCCTAGACTAGAAATGGTGGCTGGATCAACTCTCCAAGGAGGAGAGAGAAAACTGTGGCTGGAGGAAATATTTCCTGCTCAAAGGAGCAGGAATGGAGGGCTGGAGGTGGACTGGTTTGGGCTTGGTTGGATGGAATAAGAAATCTGCACTTTATATAGAAGCAGGTCAAAAAAATGGTCACACACGGTTTGGCGTACGACCATGGGTAAACCGTGCATTATTTAATTTTCAAGATAAGCCTGCGGAAGGAGAGGCGTTGACCCGTGCATTTTACTCACACACGGACGCATCCTCTCGTGCGCGAAGGAAATCGCACGAGTAACGACAGAAAGTAGGAAAGCAGGAACAAATAGAAAAGCCGTGCGTTTTACTCACGCACGGGCGCTGCCTCCCGTCCGTGAACAAATCACACGATTTACCACAGAATGGTGCAAACAGGAAAGCTACAGGACAACCGTGTGTTTCCTTATCACACAGTTTGGTCGAAACCGTGCGTGAACAGAACACACAGGTAGCCACAGACATCCCCAGAACTACTGTTTAAAATGCACGATTGCCAACAGCCCATGAGCGAAGAAATTCGCACGACCGTGCATTTCACATAGGTAATGGAAAATGAAACTTGGACATCACGACCACCTGCAAAGCAATAAAACCAGCTGGAACACCAGCTCCCAGCACCAAAAAGCAAACAACAACAGCAAGAAAGAGCCATGGGGATCACCATGTGCTTGCCCCCAACAAACGAATGTACAATTGCACACCCACGGGCCAAAATAGTGCACAAAGCGGTCAATGACAAAACGATTAAAATATAACCGATATCTGGTTGAAATGTAGTGCACGAGTGAGAAAACAAGCCCAGATGAGTTCGAAAAACCCTATAAATATCAGACACATCACACCACCAGACTTAAACATTTGCTCGTCCCAAGCAAATCATCTCTCCATGAACTAGAAAATTGCTAGCTGGCATTGAAATTTGAAAATAAGGTAAAGCGAGAAATCGAAAACTGC
Source organism: Platanthera zijinensis (assembly GCA_039513925.1). NCBI lineage: Eukaryota > Viridiplantae > Streptophyta > Magnoliopsida > Asparagales > Orchidaceae > Platanthera > Platanthera zijinensis. Next base: position 100,093,269 of record CM077086.1, read on the forward strand.
ATGGGCATAAAAAATATAATAGATATAATTTTTAGTTATACTGTGAAATTTATAGATTTCGACTGGTGTAAATAAGTATTGTATCTACTCAAAAGTAGAACTCTAGAGAATCGTCCGGTCACACATAGGAAGAAAGTAGGCAAGCCACTCAGTTGAGCATTTTTCCAAAGACCGGGGCTCGAGATAACCTCCAAAGGAATCCACCAATGTCGAGGACCATATGCTTGCCCGTTAACACTCTCTCCACAGTGCTAGTTTGACTCGAGCGCAAATCCGTAGGACTTTAGGGTAGAAATGGGGCTTGGGTTTCGGTGAGGTAAACAAAGATAAAAGAGAAGGCTATCCACCAAACCCAAATGAGCTCTCCTAAAAGACATCCTCTTGCCAACAATACAAGCAGGAGCACAACGCCACCAGACTTAAACCTGAAAACACGGATGTGTGCACCGCCTACCTCCACAAAGTCTCAAGTAGAATTTTCTATTGCACATTTTTTTCATTTTTCTATTCACTTTTCTTTTTACTTTCTTTTTTACTTTAGCCATATTCAGCAAATACAAACTTGGAAGTTCATCCACATATTCATAATGAATATCTCCATATCCACACCACAAAATAAAGATGAAAAACACTAAAGCTCAACTTGGATGTGTGACTAGGATAGTATTTAGGGCTTTGGTGAATTATTAGTTGAGCTGAATCAAAATAAGGGGTAGGCACAACGGGGCTAGTGAGGATAAGACGTTAGGAACGGTACAAAGCTCAAACTGGCCAAAATGATGGCCTACATCACGCTCATGCTAGACTAACCATACGCCAATTCTTCGAGAGTAGCTAGGGGCAAGTTCTTAGCCACCGAGAAAGATGATCCTTCCTCCCGACTCGAGCAATACGAGGCTAGTGGCGGCTACACACATTCCTGTACTACCTTTTGATTGCTCCAGATTCCACAGCTTTGAGTAGTACAAACATTATTTACAAATGCATAAATGTACGAGCATAAAGAAAAATAAATCTATACTATTTCTACACACCATGAGTCCTCGATTAGGAGCACTACACGAGTTTCATACTACACTATCCTAAAATCTTAAGCCAGCACCACTATCTTAAAGTAAATACAAAATAAATAAATTAAACTTGGGCCGAGCGCGTGCTTAAGTGCGCGCACATGCGATGTAGGTGCACAATTCTGTCATGATAAAATAAAAACTTAAAATGAAAATACTCTTGTGGTATGCAAGTGCATGTGCAAAGGTAACCCACAAAACTTTCTCCCACCAGACTTATACTAAACAATCTATCCATGATTTGCAATAAAAATAGAAAAATAAAAGTTGAGGGAAGAGGTTACCCCATGCTCATCAAATGAGCATACAAGAAGATTGGCATTAATTTCAGCATACAGTCCACGACTCAAACTAACTCCACCTGCACATGAAATTATTTCCAACCACGCATACTCAAAACATATATTCCAGCAACATATATGAATAAATTAAAAGCGGCAAAATTGGGTTGTCTCCCATAAGCCCTTTTCTTTACCGTCCTTAAGGTGGACCAAATACCTGTTTCAGCAGTTTTATATAATGTTCAAATCATAAGTTCAACACGTAATGAAAAAGTCTACAGCCACACACAACCGAAAGCAGAAAATGAAAGCAGGCCCCGAATATCTTTCACTCCTCAGCTGAACGCTTATTTATGATAGTTCCCCCCAGATATGCGAGATGAGGGCGAGGCGAAGGCTTTTGGGCCAAGGGTAGACGAGTCTACCCTGCCCCTAACCTCGTACTTCTCGCACCGGCGGGCAGAATTCAGCGCCTTGCGCAGGAACAACTCCTTTCATTTCAAATCCACAGAAGGGGATCGCCAGGGTGGTATGATCACACCCACCATTTTAGTAACAAGTTTATCTTTCTCAACCGGGGGCATCCTTTCCTCACCCGTAGCGTGTGAAAGATCAGCCCAAGTTACCTGTTTAATAGTCTTACAAACTTTATTAGAATAAATAGAAATTTTCAAATCAAATTTCTGCACGCTTTCTACAGGCGCGCTCAGCTCACATTTCTTCTCAACGAAATCTTGCTCCACGTCAGGTGACTCCGTCTCTATCTCTCCTTCAACTACCATCAGCGGTTCTATCACTTTCTTAACCCTCTCGCATTCCTTCAGTAGAAGACCCGTCTTAGCAGCACTAGACACATCATTAGATAACGAATCATTTAATTGCAAAAATTCTCCATGTTCATTTGAACTTATATGGGGAGGTGAAGATGGTAGATTCAGATTTACCTTAGGAGCCAAAGTGACACCACTCGCATTGAATTGCAAGGTAGCTTCACTGTCTTTCAAGAATGGGAGTCCTAAGATGGGTTTTGACGTGTTACCCATAGGTCTGAACACCTGAAAGTCAGTGACCACAACAACCCCATTCATAATTACTTCCACATCTTTGATATCACAATCGGTCTTAACTACCAATCCATCCGCTAGCACTAGAGATTTCTGGACATCAGATTCGATACTTAAATTTAATTTTTCAACATCTTGCAAAGCAAGAATGTTGCAGGATGATCCAGAATCACATAGAGCTATTGTATCTACTGCATTGATCTAACATTTGACGGCCAATTCATTATTATCGCACTCCTCCGCATCCCTGACACTCTTCCCTGGCTCATGGGGATTTTTCTCCGTGTCACGAGGAGGGTTCCGCCAGTACGCTCGGAGAATATAAGGGCCAGTTGACCAAGTTGTGTCTCCAAGTTCCTCATAGATGCGGTTTGAGTGGCCATAATTGATTGGGCTATCTCCACAAACTTCTCCATCATCTCATCTAAAGCACTTTTACGAGTTCCTTGCGCGTTAGGATTATAACTCATATGCGGCGATCGCGGCACGCTACTAGAGGCTTGAGCATCAAACTGATGCTGGCCTCCCTGCCATCTTTGACCTAGAGCATTCTGATTCCATGAGAAATTGGGATGATTTCTCACATTGGGGTTATAAACATTATTAAAAGGAACATTACGATTTTAACTATTTATAAAATTCACATTTTCATCCGATATTATACCTGACGGCTAAGCAATGCTTTCTCCAGCGGTGCACTCGTAGGCATGATGGCTGGGGTTACAACAACCCTGACAAGATATGTCCATATACCGAGCTTGAGGAGGGGCCGATCTGGTCAACATATTTCCTCCCTCTAAAGTGTGATGGCTCGCCTCCGATTGCTGCACCACAGCATTAACTTTAAACAAAGTCCTCTCCCCTCTAGGGGAATTTCTCCCGGCAGTCCAATAAGTGTTATGAGAGGCAGTATCTCGAATTAGCCTCAATGCCTCTTCTTGAGATAAGTTCATTATCGTGCCACCAGTAGCTGCGTCGATCATTGCCCTGAAATTAGGCTCAATACCAAAATAAAATATTTCAACTAGATTCCACGGCTCACAGCAGTGCTCTGGGCATCGATGCTATAGTTCCGAGAATCTCTCCCACGCCTCGGATATCGTCTCATGGTCTAATTGCCGGAAGGTTGCAATATCCCTCCGAGCATTCACTATCTTATCTACCGGGTGGAACTTTGCCAAGAAGATAGAGTACAATGCCTCCCAAGTAGTAACGGTCCCTGGAACAATGGTATACAGCTAGGTCTTTTCCTTATCCCTCAGCAAGAAAGGGAACAACCTCATCTTCACAATGTCATCAGAAATTCTAGCATACCGGAATGTGCCACAAATCTTCGAGAACTCCGCCAGATGGAGCTGCGGGTCCTCACTCGGCAATCCCGAGAACTGCGTATTATTCCTGATCATATTGTGGATGGCTGGGTTTATCTCAAAGTGGTTGTTTACGATGGCCAGCCTGAAGCCAGGGTAAACACTTCCTGCAGTCGGGGTTGTGAAATCACGCATTGTCCTAACGCATGGTTGGACCACCTCTTGGCCAGCAACAACCCGTTCTCCTTGTCCATTTCCTCTTAGGACATTATTCTCCATTCTTTCTTCAACAGTAGCAACACGCAGGCGAGCTCGCCTCGGACGTGCAGTTTCAGGCTCCAACACAAGATCTTCAACCTTTTTACTGGAGTTGGGATCTATCATAAAACACAAACAAAAATACTAACAACACTTGCAAACTTTTTTCAAAAGAAAGATACACACAACGGTTGCACTCCCCGGCAACGACGCCAAAAACTTGATGCATCGGCAAGTGTACCGATCGTAGTCAAGTAATAAAGTGAGGAGTTGAATCCCCGGATATCGATCTATCGAGGAGTGCAAGTAGGGATTGTGACTTCACTATTGAAAAAGTGATTGCAAGTGTAAACGTAACAAAGGAGGGTTTTGATTTGGGGTTTCCTATGATTAACACTAATGATCCTAATGCGGGTCGCCGTCACCGCGTCTCTTTGGGTGATTACTCAAGAGAGTAAAACGGAAGATGGATGAGCTAATGAGGGTCAAAATCACTTCTTCGTAATGCACGCTTCTAGCAATCGCTAGAACGACACAATCACAACTAGCACAAGAGAAAATGGAGCTCAACAAGTTTTCAAGAACTGAAATAATTCAATACCTAGACATGCTGAAATATTCAAGCTAATAATATTCATACACATCATTCAAACTCCCCAAATATTAAGAAAAAGGAAACGCTACAAGTGAAGGGTGAGAGAATCAACCAAATGCACGAAGTCTCTCCGAGATTCACGGCTCGATTTAAGGGTTGTCGGGCCTTGTCCAAACTCGGTCTACGGTTGACGTCCGGGAACCAAAAAGGGATGTCACTTCCTTCGAATATCCCATATTCTTCGTGAATAATCGCTGTTTGGTTCTAACCGGAGAACTTCATGGATGCAACAACCTTTGAGCTTGACATGGAGCTTGGGGCTGACAATGGTGGCCGGAGATGAAGAGTTTACTAGCTCTTGGTCTAGAAATGGTGGAGGGATCAAATCTCCTAGGAGGAGAGAGAAAATGGTGGTTGGAGGGAAGATTTCCCTCTCAAAGGAGAAGGAATGGTGGGCTGGAGGTGGACTAGTTCGGGTCTGGTTGGATGGAAGAAGAAATCTGCACTTTATATAGAAGCAGGTCAAAAAATGGGCACGCACGGTTTGGCGCACGACCGTGCGTAATTTAATTTTTTGGATAAGCCTGCGTAAGGAGAGGCATTGACCCGTGCGTTTTACTCTCGCACGGACGCATCCGCCCGTACGCGAAGGAAATTGCACGGGTAACGACAGAAAGTAGGAAAGCAGGAACAAAAAGAAAAGCCGTGCATTTTACTCATGCACAGGCACTGCCGCCCGTGCGTGAACAAATCACACGATTATCCACAGAATGGTGCAAACAGGAAAGCTATAGGACAACGTGCATTTCCTTCTCATATGGTTTGGTCGAAATCGTGCATGAACAAAATGCACCGGTAGCCACAGATGTCCCAAGAATTGCTGTGTAAAACGCACGATTTCCAATAGCCCGTGCGCGAAGAAATTTGCATGACTGTGCATTTCATACAAGAAATGGAAAATGAAACTTGGACATCGCGACCACCTGCAAATCAATAAAACCAGCTGGAACACCAACTCCCAACACCAAAAAGCAAACAACAGCAGCAAGGAAGAGCCATGGGGATCACCATGTGCTTGCCCCCAACAAACGAATGTACAAGTGCACACCCACGGGCCAAAATAGTGCACAAAGCGGTCAATGACCGAATGATGAAAATATAACTGATATCCGGTTGAAATGTAGTGCACGAGTGAGAAAACAAGCCCAGATGAGACCGAAAACCCTATAAATATCGGACTAATCAACAAGCTCACTCAACTCCATGTGATAAAAAGCGTTGACTGAACCTTAGTCAGTTAGAGATAGTTTTTCCAACATAGGATTTTGTCTAAGGACAAAAACTTGGAGTGAAGGATATTCACTCAACGCCTAATCAACTGAGAAATTGTATATGGACAGATGCGTTGTGTGAAGTGTACTCCCTCAACACCATATAAATCTAATTGACAAATGCTTAAAGACAAATGCTGAAAGCATTGAGAGAAGAAGAAACACTCAACACTTCCCAGGCAGGAAAATCGGCTAAGTCCAAAAGCGTTGAGTGAAGGTTGCTCACTCAACGCCAAATGACTAGAATTATTTCTATGTGGTATGGTGTTGAGTAAAGCTTGCTCTCTCAATGCCAAGAGGAAGAAAAATTTTTATAAGTGTTTTGGCATTGAGTGAAGCTTACCCACTCAACGCCTAATTACTGAAATATTTTCCAAGTGTTTTGGCGTTGAGTGAAGGTTCTCACTCAATGCCTAATGGTAGAAAATTTTTTCTAAGTGTTTTGCCGTTGTGTGAAGGTTGCTCACTAAACGCCTAGTGGCAGAAAATCTGTCTAAGTGTTTTGGAGTTGAGTGAAGCTTACTCACTCAACGCCTATACTAAAGATGTTTGATTTTGGCTAAGTCCATAGATGGTGATGTCAGCAAAGTAAACATGTCAATAGAGTTCAAATTAAGTGTGGTAAAGCTACAAAACACAACAAATACTGTCGGTGAGCTACTGCATGTCTTCTTCCGTTAAAGCAACGTGATGCTGTCTGCTGCAGGTGGTCCCCACTACTTCTTGGAGCCATTAATCGGCGGAAGATATAAAGGGAGAACTTCAGATGATGAACTCAACTTCTCAGGGTTTTATCCAAAAAACGAAAAAGAGCGGCTGGACTTCATCTTCCTCGCCATTGCTGCTGAGAAAAAGCTAGAAGTTATCCAGTAGAACAAGAAGTTCAATTAGCTGTAGTAGTTTCTTCTACTACAGCAAGATCAGAAATACTTCTGATAAAGAAAGAAAGGAGAGCCTTCAGTCTTCTACAACAAGTTTAAAAGTAACATTCTGAGTTACCTCCGACAAAAGCAGTTATTTATTTCTTTTTTCTGCTATGAGGAAAGTTAGAGCTGAGATAACTTAGCTCTATAGAGAAATTTCTCTGTGTACAAATAATTAGACCACTATTTTTCTGTAGGATCCTTTTGCATCTGAGCTGTAGGGCCTTTGGCCTGAGATAGGGAAAATTTTCTTGAGTTGTAGGAGAGTTATTCTCTCTGAGTGTAGGATCTAGCTTAGATCTGAGGTAGGTGATCATTTGATCACTAAGTTGTGGGTCCTTTGGGCTTGAGGTAGGCGAGCCATTCTCACTGAGTTGTAGGGCACTTGTGCCTAAGCTGTAGGATCATTTGGATCTGAGGTAGGGCCTTTGTTCTTAAGAAGTAGGAGAGTCATTCTCTTTGTGGTAGGATACTTTGTGGATCTGAGGTAGGGCTTTCCTCCCAACCGGAGTTATAGGGCCTTTGGCCTGAGGTAGGTAATCTGTTGATCACTAAGTTGTAGGGTCTAATGCCTGAGCTATAAGTCTTGGAGGAGACAGAGAGATCCTAAGGGATCTGAGGTGTAAGATCATTGAGCTGAGTTTTGGAGAAGTGGCTTGTCTAACTGAAAGTTAGAAAGGTGGGAGGAGAGTGGATGTACCCATAATCCGGGGAATCACTATAATTTTTTGTGTGTGTTTTTTTGTGTTGCTTATTTATTGTAGGTTCTTGAAAGCTGATATCTATTAACTCACTAAGCACTTATAGAAGAAAATTAAAGAAATTCACAAGATATCAATAAACCTGTTCACCCTCCCTCTAAGTTGCAAGCTACCTTGAAAATAAATATTTTCCACATGCCAACTCGGGCAGTAGCTCCAGTCTATAGGCCTAGGGGCCGATCCTCTCCAGAATCGTATAGGGCCCCATATATCTTGGACTGAGCTTCGTCTGTCCGCGAACTCGTGAGACTCCATGTGTAACATCCCATTTCCGGCTAGACCCCTAGGAGTCGGTTGGTTGTGACAGAACCCTGTAAAGCCCAAAAATTGAAATAAATCGATCGATGTTTCGGGTCACGGGTTGGTCACGCCCGTGACCGACCCGTCACGCCCGTGACTTTGGGCGTGACTACTTCGACGATCGTCGATCTCCGCGAGACGATCGTCGAACTTGCTGCCCGGGCATGTCACGCCCGTGACCAAGGTGTCACGCCCGTGACCTTGGGCGTGACACCTTCGACGATCGTCGATCTCCGTGAGGCGATCGTCGAACGTGCAGCCCAGACATGTCACGCCCGTGACCAGAGTGTCACGCCCGTGACCAGGGGCATGACTCCTTCGACGATCGTCGATCCCCATAAAACGATCGTCAAAATTGAACTCGGGCCTGTCACGCCCGTGACCTAAGTGTCACGCCCGTGACCTAGGGCATGACCAGCCTTCGACGACCGTCGATCTCAGTTCGACGATCGTCGACCTCGAAATTTGCCGTTCGGGCCTGTCATGCCCGTGACCTAAGTGTCACGCCCGTGACCTAGGGCGTGACCACCCTTCGACGACCGTCGATCTCAGTTTGACGATCGTCGAGCCCAAAAATTGTCACCCGGGCCTGTCACGCCCGTGACCTATGTGTCACGCCCGTGACATTGGCCGAAACGACGGTTCAGGCCCGAAATTATTCTAACACGCGTGGGAATAAATGCTGGTGTGGGAAGTTATACCAGGAGTAATTACGGGCCATTTTTCCTTCTATAATTATATAATAAAGGAGGAAGTGTTGGTCCAATAGGAAACCGCCAACTGGACACACCTGTTCATCTTCCACCGTTTCTTATCCCTTCACTGTAACCGAAAGGCTATTAAGAGGAGCCTTCATGGCCATTACGGCTTTACCCTTTCACCTCCCCACTTTCTGACTTATAAAAGCCCACTTGGAGCAAGAGGAGAAGTTTACACGCTCAAGCAAATGGATCAGATCTTTGTTCTTGCTGTAGGAGAAGTTCGGCTACGCCACCACTGCGCCATGGCACCCCGTCGTTCTTCTCGCCTCCAAACCGCGAACAAGGTCCTCCTCTGCTTCTTCTCTTTCATGGGTAGATCTTAGGATTCTTAGAAAGGAAGTTCGCGCTCAACGGAGCCGGACCCATCTCTCGTTTTCATGGAAAACCATGAAAAGTGTATTCTCTAGTTCGCCGGAAACCGCCACCTCCGGCGGCCAAACCACCGCCGACCGATAGCCATCGCCTCAACGGAGGCGGTGGTGGTGGTGGCTGGCCAGGGAAGTGACCGGACGACCGGTGACGGAGCGCGAAATAGCTACAGGAAATATGAGTTTCTGTGTCTGGTTTTCGGGTTCTATAGAAGATGAACAGTAAAAACTGTTTTTAATATATAAATTATGTAAATAATTTTGTATGGAAATTATACATGGATGGGCATATTTCAATGCTGCAAAACGAGGCACTTAGAGGCCGTTTTAGGAAAAATGACCAGTCACGAAAGTTGTAGCCCTTCAAGTCTAGATTAATATAAATTTGGTTTCAACTCGTTTGGGTAAGCGGTTCGGCTGCATCACCCGTTTTAGTGGAGGCTGTACCTAGAGTTGGGCAGAAATTAAAACGGATGCCCACTCTTCGTCCCTTGTCCAAATGACCTGAAATTTGGGCAGGGGGTTAGCCTTAGCAATACCTAAAGGCAGACCAAAAATGGGAATTTTTGGAGATACTTTGCCTAAAGTTTTTGTTTCAATTTAATAAACTTAGAGGAATTTATTTAAGTGGTCAAACGACCTCCAAACCCTCCCAAAGTTTGGTGAGTGGTCCCTGGCTATAAAACCTAGGTCTGTACAAAATTCCAACTGATTTGGAGGAGTTTTGGGTAGGAAATCTCCTACCCTTAACTAGGCATTATTGAGACACCTTTTAGTAAAAAGTGCACTAAGAGTTTGGAAAGATCAAATCACCTCAACAGAGGCTGACTTTCTGATCTCTGACTTAGAATGGTGTTATAACCTGCTTGGAGAAAAATGGTGAGGTTTAGGGTTGATTTACCCTAGGATCCAAGCTCAAACCCTAAATAAAGGGTTTTGAGGGTTGTGAAGGACATAGGAGCTAAAGCTCTTGTATGCCCTTGAAATTTGGAGGAGAGGGGGATGATATGATGAAAACCCTCTGGTTGAAATAGTGAAGGAAGTGGAGGTAATTAGGTACCTCGAAAGTTGAGATTTTGGATTAGGATAAACATGTAATTTAGTTATTTTAGGCACTAAATCTAATCCAAAATTTATGAAACTCGGGAGGAAGGAGTTTTAGGATGTTTTAGACTTATGGTAATTTTCCTGGAATTTTATGATTAATAAGTATTATACTTCACGTGTTAAAGGATTATTGGCCTGATTTGTTGTTTCAATTATTTGGAGGTTTTAAATTAATTATAATCAGTTAAAATTCTGGATTTAGATCTTGATTAGTAGGACAATGATCCCTGAATTTTTATAGAATTTTATGTTGAGTAAATCTAGTACTTTATTCACAGATATTAGAAAGGGGTTTTATTGTTTAGAAATTAATTATGGATAAAATACTTGCTGGAAAATTATGAAACTTGGCCAGTGCTAATATTAGGCCTTTATCTGCATGTCATAAATTATTTATAATTTTTGGAAGAATATTTTCTGTACTTGATTCATAAACAACAGAAGTTAGAGATTATTTCTAAAATAGTTTTCATGCCCTTTTGATGATAGAAAAATTATGATACTTAGGATTTAACCTATTGAAATAACCTACTATTTATCATAAATTTGCTGGACATCTTGCATGATTACTTAGGGTAGTTCATGTTCAAACCGGTAGCCCTTGGGATTTTCGAGGAATTTAATTAAATGCCAAATAAATTATGAAAATTTCCATTTTTTGGATTTAGGTCATTTATGTCATGGTAAGTCTCCAGTAAATAATTTAGGACATTTGGACGAGTATTGGATCATTGCATAACCGGTTCGACATGTAGTCTAGATCGGCCTACATATAACAAATTTGTGAAATGCAATAGGACAGGATCTGAGGAAGTCATTGGAGTTAAACACTTGGTCTGGGTGGACAATTGTGGAGGAAATCATGATAGGGTAGTATAAAGAGTAGTGAGAAGTGGTGATAGCTAGAGTTAAGAGGTGCTCGGGTCCGGTGAAAGATCGCCTTTCCCGAAGAGAGGAAGGTTAAAAGTCACCCTAGGATAGTCTATCGTAATATGAGAAGGGAATGGGTTAAGGGTGATCAACCAATAACAATAAGTGCCTTGCGAAAGGGAACTTCGGGCCGTAATGCCGCCGTCTTGGTTCCTAGTGCCCCTTGAGAGCCCTTCACGGGGAATACCGGGGGCAGTCCTGGGCTAACGTAAACTGTAATAACAAACTGGCATGAGTAACTTAGTAACCAGGGCTGCACCTTTCACAAACACTGTTGGAACAGGAAGATTGATGAGAGCTTCGGCTCGGTAGGTTTGGAGACGGACGTTTTGGTCCGGGGAGCTTCGACTCGGTAGGTTTGGAGACGGACGTTTTGGTCCGGGGAGCTTCGACTCGGTAGGTTTGGAGACGGACGTTTGGGTCCGGGGAGCTTCGGCTCGGTTGGTTTGGAAACGGACGTTTTGGTCCGGGGAGCTTCGGCTCGGTTTTTGTGTGTTTACGATTAAACTTGCATGTGCATAAAATAGGAAAAGTTAAGGTGGTGGGTTTTATGATATCGAGGAGTTCGATTGCACCGACACCGATATCGTTGACTCGGCGAGGTGATTAACACTTCGCCAACAGAAGTCCGGTGCGCCAGCCGGCAAGAGTACGCAGGCGTCCGCTTAGTGCACCAAGCGTTGAGGCGTACGATATGTCAGACCAGTGGTGCTTTTACTGGTTTTGAGGTGGGCGAGGCCCAACCCACCGCTTCCGTCCGCCACTACGGAGGTATCCTGGGAGGTAATGGCTCCGAAAGGGGGAACTAAAGGTCTGTGTGCACAGAGTCAGGTGAGTGACTTGCACTTGCATGTTTCATCATACCCACATGCATGTCATAGCATAATCGGTTCATTTAACCCCGACACCTAAAGTATAAGTGGTATGGGACGCTTATACATTAGGACCTGCAAAACGACCCATTTGTCTATAGGCTTGTGTGGGCAAGTTTATAAATCAAAGGTTAATTTGATATATATAATAACAACCATTGCTGTTTGATAACCGACACCCCAAGGTATAAGTGGTATGGGACACTTATACGATGGGAGCCTTGCAAAAGATCCCTTTTGCTTATGTGTTCTCGCATAAGTGAAGGTTTAAATTCATATATTTGCTTTTCTTACTGCTAGACCTATTATAACATTCATATTAACTGCTCACTGAATACAACTTGCTAGATTAAGTCCACTGTCACCTGTTTACTTTTATTCTCCACAAATTTGTCCTTCCCTTTCTTCCTCTCCGCTCGGTACCTAGGAGCCATGGGGGAAGGGGTGGGGGATGATAGGGCTTAGTCTTTATGACTAACGGTTTTCGAACCGCATCATTTAAGGGATCGTGGAGCCCAGCATGGAGGAGCAGCCCCAGAGATCGGTGTGCCTGGAGATGGGGCAGTCTAGCTCCGGAGTTCATACAGCCGGGACCGTGAGTCTCGACCCTGAGTAGTTTCTGTTTTCGCTTCCGCATGAGTGATATTGTAGTGAGGATATGATGTATGGGCATAAGCCCGCATTTATAGTACTCTGATGATTTTCTGTGGACACTCCCTTCGTGGAGATTTTATTCTATACATGTGATGTATTATTGTGGACTGCATTGCTCTTACTCCTATTATTGTGCTACCTTTCTGTGATCGAATTGGCCGGAAGAATCGGCGCCTTGTGGTGATGACCCTTCAGGACGTGAAGGTGTCACCGCAATGCAGCAATTCTGGGCCTAAGACCCCCGGGTTTAAAAAAAAAAGGGGGGGGGGGGTCCTACAAGTGGTATCAAAGTGAAACATCGATCTGAAAAGGTAGCAGTCCACTAACCCTGGGTCACCCCCGCTCGAGTTTAGTTTGGGGACAAACTAAGCAGCGGAAGCAGTGGTGTGCCCTTATGGGGATCACATATAAATTGTCCACCTTTATGTAATATTTGCACATTTTCTCAGCATGTGTTTTTGTTACGCAGCCTCCAGCACGGCCTACGCCACAAGGTGGAGTTCAACAGGCTCAGGATTTTGCACCACCCCCACCGGTCCCCACTCCTTTCCTTCAGTCAGACATGGGACAGACTCTGACTGCCATCCTGGAGGCCTTCAAGGCCCAGCAGGTTCCGGCCCCGCAGCCAAATCCGGGGGCCAACTGGCTAAGCATCTTCCGAGGTCTGTCTCCCCTGTCCTACTTGGGGACAGAGTCGGCGGTTCGGACGGAAGAGTGGCTGGATATCATGTACGAGATGCTGACCGGGATACGGTGTCTCTGGGAGGAGAGGGAGGCTCTGGTCGTCTCTTGCCTGGAGTCCCATGCAAAGAGGTGGTGGAAGACGCTGTTGGACACGACATTTGCCGACAGGGAGGTTGCGGAGGTTACCTGGGAGGAGTTCAGGGCCGCTCTGCTGGAGCATTTCGTTCCGCAGTCGGCTAGGGATGATTTGGAGGAGCGGTTCTTACAGCTGAAGCAGGGCACACGGACCGTGGTGGAGTACCATCGAGAGTTCGACCATCTGGCTCGATATGCAGATTCCTACCAGCTGGACGAAGCAGGGTATATCAGGAGGTTCTATAAGGGCCTGCGGGAGGACTTGAGGGAGGCTCTGTTGTTTGTATCTGACAGGCCCATCTCCCGGATCTTGGAGATGGCAAAAAGGATTGAGGCAGATTGGCACGCCACCCGGGGCCGGAAACGGCCAGCAGAGGACCAGGGACAGAGAGGTAGAAATGAACAGCGGCGAGGTGCTGTACCAGAGGGGAGGAGGACAGAGGACCAGCCTCGTCAGGGCGTGAGGAAGGAGCCGAGGGAACAGGTGATATTGGCCCCTCCACCTCTTCGGATGCAGGAGATGCCGAGACCCAGGGGAATGGCGTATCCCCCACCGGAGTGCTTCCTTTGTCATTAGATTGGGCACATTCGGAGGAACTGCCCCATGAGGGGGGCACCACCTCCACCACCACAGGGCGGCCCACCAGCTTAGCATTACGGAGGCCGAGGACGCGGCCGCGGTCGTGGATACCAGGAGGGAGATCGTAGACAGGGAAGAGAGCAGGTATATGCTTTGGACCTTGCGCAGCCTCGGAATCCGGAGCAGGTCATCGCAGGTACGCCGCAATGCTTCTTTATTTTCATAGAATTTCCCTTTCAATGGTCAAACTTTGAATCGCACTAGATAGATTAGCAAGGAAAGTAAAACTCACTATAGAACCCTAAGATATCTAATCACCCCAGGTATAGTCTTCATCAGCGGCAAGCCGGCCCGCACGCTGTTCGATACTGGAGCTACTCACTCCTTTGTGTCGAAGACGTTCGTAGAAGGATTGGAAGGCGTGGAGCGGTTAACAGGCTCGAGGATGAGGGTGCGACTACCGGATGGATCTGAGCTCCTTACCACGGATCACTGCAATATGGAGGCAGAAATTGGTGGAAAGGCATTCGAGGCTCCAGCGACGATTTTGAAGCTGACAGACTACGACCTGATCCTGGGCATGGTATGGCTGCACTAGAACCTTGCCCAGATTGACTGCCAGGCGAAGAGGATCACCGTAAGACACGGGGACTCTTTCATTACCATCGAAGGTATAAGACCTGTCTCTCGTATACTCTTATCTTTGGTACAGGTCGTTAAGGCCCATCTGCAGGGAAAGGAGGTCTATTAGATTCTATTTGAGATGGCGGAAGTTAAGGAGTCGGTGACAGACATCCCGGTGGTGCGAGATTTCGCTGACATCTTTCCAGAGAAACTGCCAGGACTACCTCCGCACCGAGAGCAGGACTTTCAGATACAGCTTGTGCCGGGGGCCAAGCCGGCATCTAGGGCCCCTTATCGGATGGCCCCAAAGGAGTTGGCAGAGTTTCGGACTCAGTTGCAGGAGTTGGTTGAGGCAGGATTTGTTAGACCGAGTTCCTCGCCATGGGGAGCACCGGTCCTATTCGTGAAGAAGAAGGATGGGACACTCCGCCTGTGCATCGATTATCGAGCACTAAACAGGCTGACCGTCCGGAATACCTATCCGCTCCCTCGGATAGACGAATTGTTCGACTAGCTGGAGGGGGCCCATTATTTCTCGAAGCTGGACTTGAGGTCAGGATACTACCAGCTACAGATCCAGGAGGAGGATATCCCGAAGACAGCCTTCAGTAGCAGATATGGCCGGTATGAGTTCACCGTGATGCCCTTCGGTCTCACGAATGCCCCGTCGGCGTTCATGAGTCTCATGAACCGGGTCTTCGAGGCCTACTTGGATGTGTTCGTCATAGTATTCATAGACGACATCCTGATCTACTCTAGGACGGAGGAGGAGCACACTCGACATCTAGCACTGACTTTGGAAAGGTTGCGGGAGCATCGCCTTTATGCAAAATTCAGCAAGTGTCAGTTTTGGTTGAAGGAGGTGGCCTTTCTGGGCCATATTATCAGCGGAGCCGGGTTGGCAGTGGATCCGGCAAAGATTCGGGCAGTTCGAGATTGGCCGCAGTTGAAGACAGCCACCGATGTACGCAGTTTCTTGGGACTTGCCGGTTACTACCGGAAGTTCGTGGAGGGGTTCTCTCAGATTGCCCTCCCCCTCACATCTTTGACGAAGAAGGAGGCACCTTTCGTTTGGACCCCGCAGTGCCAGGCGGCTTTCCAGGAACTGAAGGACCGACTCATCTCAGCCCCTATTCTGGCCCTTCCATCTGGAAAGGAAGGATTCCAGGTGTATACCGACGCATCATACCAGGGGATGGGAGCAGTGCTGATGCAGAACGGACATGTCATGGCATATGCCTCCCACCAGCTGAAGACCCATGAGAAGAACTACCCAGTGCACGACCTTGAGATGGGAGCGGTCGTTTTTGCTCTGAAGATCTGGCGCCATTATCTTTACGGAGTCCACTGCGACATCTACTCCGACCACAAGAACCTGAAATACGTGGACACGCAGAAGGAGCTGAATATCAGGCAGAGGCGCTGGGTGGAGTTCTTAGCAGACTATCAGTATGGGATGCACTACCATCCAGGGAAGGCAAACGTGGTGGCCGACGCATTGAGTCGGAGAGCTGCCACTTCCGAAGCTGGGCCCCAAGTTATGTCCATGGAGCTAGTCCGGTCATTCAGAGATATGCAGATATCCCTAGTGTCCGAGGATGACCCAGAGCTATATAGGGAGTATCTGACATCGATGGTGGCCATAGACGATATTCGGGATCGCATTCGGGACGGACAGAGGACAGATGCGTGGGCAGAGCCGATGTTCCAAGCCTTGGAGGAGGGTTCGACAGGAGATTATTCCCTGAGAGATGGTCTGCTACATTTCAGAGGCAGAGTATATATACCCGCAGGAGGCCAGATCCGAGAGGATATTATGATGGAGGCGCATTGCAGCCAGTACACTGTGCACCCGGGGATCACAAAGATGACCACTGATCTGAAGAAGATGATGTTTTGGCCCGGCATGAAGAAGAACATTACGTACTTCGTGACCCATTGCGAGGCGTGTCAGTTGGTGAAGGCGGAGTGCAGGAACCCCGCAGGATTGATGCAGCCACTCCCGGTGCCGGAGTGGAAGTTCGACGATATAGCTATGGATTTTATACATGGTCTTCCCCGGTCTCGGACGGGGAATGACTCGATTTGGGTGATTGATGATCGGTTGACGAAGGTGGCCCGCTTTATACCGATCAGGAAGGATGACTCGGTGGGAGTGCTGGTACGGAAGTTTGTGGAGCAGTATGTCCGATATCATGGCATGCCCCGGACGATAGTGTCGGACTGCGATGGACGGTTTACATCCAGGGAGTGGCGGTCAGTGCAGGCATATTTGGGCACCCGATTGACTTTTAGCACGGCCTTCCACCCTCAGACGGACGGGCAGACCGAGCGCACCAACCGGACCTTGGAGGATTTACTACGAATGTGTATACTGGACCGAGGGGAGCCGTGGGAGAAGATGTTACCGTTGGTCGAGTTCTCCTATAACAATAGCTACCAGTCCAGCATCAGAATGGCACCTTATGAAGCCTTGTATGGAAGAAAATGTAGGACCCCGCTTTCTTGGGTTCAAGATGAGGAGCCGAAGGTGTTGGGATCGGATTTTGTTGAAGACACCGAGGCTCAGGTGAGACTGATCAGAGATAGGATGTTGGAGGCGCAGAGCAGACAGGCTAAATACTATGATGCCCGGCATCGTCAGGTGGAGTTTCGGGAAGGAGATCGGGTGTTCTTGAAGATCCGGCCCATGCACGGAGTCTCACGGGTGTGCGGTCAGAGGAAGAAGCTCAGCCCTAGGTATATGGGCCCTTACCGGATCCTGGAGCGGATCGGACCCCTAGCCTACAGGCTAGAGTTGCCGCCAGAGTTGGCAGCTCTACACGACGTCTTCCACATTTCTTCGCTGAGAAGGGCTCTACTACGCCCGGAGCAGCGGATTTTGACCACCGAAGGGCCGGTAGCTTCAGACCGATCTGTTCACTTGGAGCCGGTCCGGATCGACGACAAAGGAGTACGGATCTTGCGCCGCAAGAAGATCCCCTTAGTCAAGGTTCTGTGGAGAAATCACGGTCAGGAGGAGCATACCTGGGAACCGCAGGACCTGATGAGGCAAAGATACTCAGAGCTGTTCAGTCAGGTACATCTCACCACCTCTCGGTATACTATAGATTGCCTTCTTGTTTTGGACAGTTAAGACTAGATAAGGAAAATCCAGGACCTAGGCATGCGCAATTAATCAGAAAAGTAGGGGCTAATCTTTTGTTTATTGGGGAGATTGCCTTCGTTTATCAAACGAATAGTTGCTTGAACCCAATAGAAAGATCGTATGGGATGTTACAAGTTTAATTTATTCCGATAGAAATCCCCGTAGGCTCAACCTCAATTTCGGGACGAAATTTTTGTTTTGTTTATTGGGATTTGTAACATCCCATTTCCGGCTAGACCCCTAGGAGTTGGTTGGTTGTGACAGAACCCTGTGAAGCCCAAAAATTGAAATAAATCGATCGAGGTTTCGGGTCACGGGTTGGTCACGCCCGTGACCGACCCGTCACGCCCGTGACTTTGGGCGTGACTACTTCGACGATCGTCGATCTCCACGATACGATCGTCAAACTTGCTGCCCGGGCATGTCACGCCCATGACCAAGGTGTCACGCCCGTGACCTTGGGCGTGACACCTTCGACGATCGTCGATCTCCGTGAGGCGATCGTCGAACGTGCAGCCCGGACATGTCACGCCCGTGACCAGAGTGTCACGCCCGTGACCAGGGGCGTGACTCCTTCGACGATCGTCGATCCCCGTAAAACGATCGTCGAAATTGAACTCGGGCCTGTCACGCCCGTGACCTAAGTGTCATGCCCGTGACCTAGGGCGTGACCAGCCTTCGACGGCCGTCGATCTCAGTTCGAAGATTGTCGACCTCGAAATTTGCAGTTCGGGCCTGTCACGCCCGTGACCTAAGTGTCACGCCCGTGACCTAGGGCGTGACCACCCTTCGACGACCGTCGATCTCAGTTCGACGATCGTCGAGCCCAAAAATTGTCACCCGGGCCTGTCACGCCCGTGACCTATGTGTCACGCCCGTGACATTGGCCGAAACGACGGTTCAGGCCCGAAATTATTCTAACACGCGTGGAAATAAATGCTGGTGTGAGAAGTTACACCAGGAGTAATTACGGGCCGTTTTTCCTTTTATAATTATATAATAAAGGAGGAAGTGTTGGTCCAATAGGAAACCGCCAACTGGACACACCTGTTCATCTTCCACCGTTTCTTATCCCTTCACTGTAACCGAAAGGCTATTAAGAGGAGCCTTCATGGCCATTACGGCTTTACCCTTTCACCTCCCCACTTTCTGACTTATAAAAGCCCACTTGGAGCAAGAGGAGAAGTTTACACGCTCAAGCAAACGGATCAGATCTTTGTTCTTGCTGTAGGAGAAGTTCGGCTACGCCACCATTGCGCCATGGCACCCCGTCGTTCTTCTCGCCTCTAAACCGCGAACAAGGTCCTCCTCTGCTTCTTCTCTTTCATGGGTAGATCTTAGGAATCTTAGAAAGGAAGTTCGCGCTCAACGGAGCCGGACCCATCTCTCGTTTTCATGGAAAACCATGAAAAGTGTATTCTTGAGTTCGCCGGAAACCGCCACCTCCGGCGGCCAAACCACCGCCAACCGATAGCCATCGCCTCAATGGAGGCGGTGGTGGTGGTGGCTGGCCAGGGAAGTGACCGGACGACCGGTGACGGAGCGCGAAAGAGCTACAGGAAATATGAGTTTCTGTGTCTGGTTTTCGGGTTCTGTAGAAGATGAACAGTAAAAACTGTTTTTAATATATAAATTATGTAAATAATTTTGTATGGAAATTATACTTGGATGGGCATATTTCAATGCTGCAAAACGAGGCACTTAGAGGCCGTTTTAGGAAAAATGACCAATCACGAAAGTTGTAGCCCTTCGAGTCTAGATTAATATAAAATTGGTTTCAACTCGTTTGGGTAAGCGGTTCGGCCGCAACACCCGTTTTAGTGGGGGCTGTACCTAGAGTTGGGCAGAAATTAAAACGGATGCCCACTCTTCGTCCCTTGTCCAAATGACCTAAAATTTGGGCAGGGGGTTAGCCTTAGCAATACCTAAAGACAGACCAAAAATGGAAGTTTTTGGAGATACTTTGCCTAAGGTTTTTGTTTCAATTTAATAAACTTAGAGGAATTTATTTAAGTGGTCAAACGACCTCCAAACCCTCCCAAAGTTTGGTGAGTGGTCCCTGGCTATAAAACCTAGGTCTGTACAAAATTCCAACTGATTTGGTGGAGTTTTGAGTAGGAAATCTTCTACCCTTAACTAGGCATTATTGAGACACCTTTTAGTAAAAAGAGCACTAAGAGTTTGGAAAGGTCAAATCACCTCAACAGAGGCTGACTTTCTGATCTCTGACTTAGAATGGTGTTATAACCTGCTTGGAGAAAAATGGTGAGGTTTAGGGTTGATTTACCCTAGGATCCAAGCTCAAACCCTAAATAAAGGGTTTTGAGGGTTGTGAAGGACATAGGAGCTAAAGCTCTTGTATGCCCTTGAAATTTGGAGGAGAGGGGGATGATATGATGAAAACCCTCTGGTTGAAATAGTGAAGGAAGTGGAGGTAATTAGGTACCTCGAAAGTTGAGATTTTGGATTAGGATAAACATGTAATTTAGTTATTTTAGGCACTAAATCTAATCCAAAATTTATGAAACTCGGGAGGAAGGAGTTTTAGGATGTTTTAGACTTATGGTAATTTTCCTGAAATTTTATGATTAATAAGTATTATACTTCATGTGTTAAAGGATTATTAGCCCGATTTGTTGTTTCAATTATTTGGAGGTTTTAAATTAATTATAATCAGTTAAAATTCTGGATTTAGATCTTGATTGGTAGGACATTGATCCCTGAATTTTTATAGAATTTTATGTTGAGTAAATCTAGTACTTTATTCACAGATATTAGAAAGGGGTTTTATTGTTTAGAAATTAATTATGGATAAAATACTTGCTGGAAAATTATGAAACTTGACCAGTGCTAATTTTAGGACTTTATCTGCATGTCGTAAATTATTTATAATTTTTGGAAGAATATTTTCTGTACTTGATTCATAAACAACAGAAGTTAGAGATTATTTCTATAATAGTTTTCATGCCCTTTTGATGATAGAAAAATTATGATACTTAGGATTTAACCTATTGAGATAACCTACTATTTATCATAAATTTGCTGGACATCTTGCATGATTACTTAGGGTAGTTCATGTTCAAACCGGTAGCCCTTGGGATTTTCGAGGAATTTAATTAAATGCCAAATAAATTATGAAAATTTCCATTTTTTGGATTTAGGTCATTTATGTCATGGTAAGTCTCCAGTAAATAATTTAGGGCATTTGGACGAGTATTGGATCATTGCATAACCGGTTCGACATGTAGTCTAGATCGGCCTGCATATAACAAATTTGTGAAATGCAATAGGACAGGATCTGAGGAAGTCATTGGAGTTAAACACTTTGTCTGGGTGGACAATTGTGGAGGAAATCACGATAGGGTAGTATAAAGAGTAGTGAGAAGTGGTGATAGCTAGAGTTAAGAGGTGCTCGGGTCCGGCGAAAGATCGCCTTTCCCGAAGAGAGGAAGGTTTAAAGTCACCTTAGGATAGTCTATCGTAATATGAGAAGGGAATGGGTTAAGGGTGATCAACCAATAATAATAAGTGCTTTGCGAAAGGGAACTTCGGGCCGTAATGCCGCCGTCTTGGTTCCTAGTGCCCCTTGAGAGCCCTTCACGGGGAATACCGGGGGCAGTCCAGGGCTAACGTAAACTGTAATAACAAACTGGCAAGAGTAACTTAGTAACTAGGGCTGCACCTTTCACAAACACTGTTGTAACAGGAAGATTGATGGGAGCTTCGGCTCGGTAGGTTTGGAGACAGACGTTTTGGTCCGGGGAGCTTCGGCTCGGTAGGTTTGGAGACGGACGTTTGGGTCCGGGGAGCTTCGGCTCGGTTGGTTTGGAAACGGACGTTTTGGTCCGGGGAGCTTCGGCTCGGTTTTTGTGTGTTTATGATTAAACTTGCATGTGCATAAAATAGGAAAAGTTAAGGTGGTGGGTTTTATGATATCGGGGAGTTCGATTGCACCGACACCGATATCGTTGACTCGGCGAGGTGATTAGCACTTCGCCAACAAAAGTCCGGTGCGCCAGCCGGCAAGAGTATGCAGGCGTCCGCTTAGTGCACCAAGCATTGAGGCGTACGATAGGTCAGACCAGTGGTGCTTTTACTAGTTTTGAGGTGGGCGAGGCCCAACCCACCGCTTCTGTCCGCCACTACGGAGGTTTCCTGGGAGGTAACGGCTCCGAAAGGGGGAACTAAAGGTCTGTGTGCACAGAGTCGGGTGAGTGAGTTGCACTTGCATGTTTCATCATACCCACATGCATGTCATAGCATAATCGGTTCATTTAACCCCGACACCTAACGTATAAGTGGTATGGGACGCTTATACATTAGGACCTGCAAAACGACCCATTGGTCTATAGGCTTGTGTGGGCAAGTTTATAAATCAAAGGTTAATTTGATATATATAATAACAACCATTGCTGTTTGATAACCGACACCCCAAGGTATAAGTGGTATGGGACACTTATACGATGGGAGCCTTGCAAAAGATTCCTTTTGCTTATGTGTTCTCGCATAAGTGAAGGTTTAAATTCATATATTTGCTTTTCTTACTGCTAGACCTATTATAACATTCATATTAACTGCTCACCGAATACAACTTGCTAGATTAAGTCCACTGTCACCTGTTTACTTTTATTCTCCACAAATATGTCCTTCCCTTTTTTCCTCTCCGCTCGGTACCTAGGAGCCATGGGGGAAGGGGTGGGGGATGATAGGGCTTAGTCTTTATGACTAACGGTTTTCGAACCGCATCATTTATGGGATCGTGGAGCCCAGCATGGAGGAGCAGCCCCAGAGATCGGTGCGCCTGGAGATGGGGCAGTCTAGCTCCGGAGTTCATACAGCCGGGACCGTGAGTCTCGACCCTGAGTAGTTTCTGTTTTCGCTTCCGCATGAGTGATATTGTAGTGAGGATATGATGTATCGGGCATAAGCCCGCATTTATAGTACTCTGATGATTTTCTGTGGACACTCCCTTCGTGGAGATTTTATTCTATACATGTGATGTATTATTGTGGACTGCATTGCTCTTACTCCTATTATTGTGCTACCTTTCTGTGATCGAATTGGCTGGCAGAATCGGCGCCTTGTGGTGATGACCCTTCAGGACGTGAAGGTGTCACCGCAAAGCGGCGATTCTGGGCCTAAGACCCACGGGTTTAAAAAGAAAAAAAAGGGGTCTTACACCATGCATCGGTCGTATCTTTAGAAATACTCTGTCACCAATCTTAAATTTCACCTGACGATGATGCGTATTGTAATATTTGGCTTGCCTACTCTGGGCCTCCAACATTCTTCCCTAAATCAAACACACCTGAGAATCTGTATCTTCCACAAACTCCAAACCAAGCGCCTTTAGATCCTCATCCTGGATCGAAGATAGCGGAGTCTTGCACCTTCATCCATATAATCCCTTATAGGGTGACATGCCTATACTGGACTAGTGAATGTTATTATAAGAAAACGCGATAAGTGGCAACAGTCTCTCCCACGGCTCCCCACGATCCAAAATACATAGGCGTAGGAGATCATCTAACGTCCGGTTTGCATGCTCCGCCTGCCCATCAATCTGAGGGTGGAACGCTGCACTGAAATTCAGTCGGGAGCCTAGGTAAGCTTCAACTGCCCTCCATTCTTTAGATGTAAGTTGTCCATCCCGATCTGATATGATCATCCTTGGAACACCATGATAATGGACAAACTGTTCCACAAATCTCTATACAAGCACTCTGATTGGAGCATCCTTCTTGATTGGGATAAATCGGGCCACCTTCGTCAATCTGTCAACAATCACCTAGATGGAATCATTTCCTGCATGGGAGCGAGGTACTCCATGTATGAAGTCCATCGTAGCATCCTCAAACTTCCACTCCGGCACCGGCAGTGGTTGCAGCAATCCTGCCGAGCTCTTACATTCTGCTTTCATGAGTTGACAAGTGATGCAGGCCACGTCTCCAAACAAACCACAACGGACAAACGACACTGATTCGTTCTCTCACGTTCCAATTCTACGTTCTCTAAATCAAATGGTTTAGTTCTTGATTGAAGTCTTCTAACACACGGGATTAATTTAGCACGTGTAATCCTTGTTAACCAAACAATTCCACAACATTCACAACACCTAAAATTATGACTCCTAACTGCTCCAATATTTCTCGTTTACAATGCAACGTCACACCCACAATCCGGGAAGAACTTGACTAAAAGTACGATCCAAAATTAGTCTTGTTCGCTCCCAAAAATCCGAATATAACATTAAGGTTTGCCAATCCTTTGGAGATCTAATAAGGGCTAGTGGCTAATATTTGGATCAAGCGAAAAGGATCCACCCGATCCAGATTCGATTAATGAAATTGAAGAACATAAACAACAAAAATAAGATTTTAAAAATGACGGATTCAAAAGAAGCAGATAAAAGTCAACGTCTTGCAACCTCCAACTTGTTAATAAAGGAATCACACAAGAGTAAATATTTTTCGTTACCCAATACCGAGCAATAGACCTTCAAAATCTTCCACAAGTATGAGTGGAGGAATCAAACGACGAAAGCGGAAAGATCCACTTCCACGAAATTCCACAGAGTCGCACCTGAAGGAGAAGACGCACGCCATTTTCTTTGGATTCACCGGAGGAGATCTACGGAAGATGATACGTGAAAGTTCCTTAGGTTTCTTCAAGAGGAAAGGGATGGGATTGGAGATAAGTGGTCGACCATAAGGGCTTAGAGGAGAAGGGGAGAGGGATGGGTGGTGGCCGAACTAGCTAAGGGAGAGAGGGGTAGGGTGGCCGAGAGGTACCAAGAAGGGTAGAGGAGAGGTGGTGGCCGAACCTAGCCAAAGAGGAGGAGAAAAGAGGGGGGTGTCCGAAATTTGCCAAGAGGAGGGAGATGGGAGGGGGCAGCCACAAGAGGGAGAGGGAAAAATTCTCAAAGTAGAATTAGAGTCTTTTTCTTTTCATTCATCTCTATTCTTTTCATTACCCATGCAAGCATATATATATATAGGATACACCACTCAATCTCAACCATACAATAATAATCTAAAACCTAGATGGTTATAGGCAACCAATCTCCAACATAAAAATTGAAATAATAATGGAAATACCAATAATATGAAATAAAATGCTAAAAGAGAAAAAGCTTAAAAATAAAATAAAAAGCTTAAAAATATATAATTATAAATGTATAATTTATAACCATATATTTTTATGTGACGGTAACGGAGGACGACATGCATAACATGTAGCGGATAATTGGTGCGGCGTTGGCGATGGATGTCGCGGTAGAATCTCATCTTCAAGCTTGCGGCAACGATCGTCCCAATCAACAAACTCTCTATGGCGGAGATCAGCGGCCTCATCAGCAACATCATCATGAACATGTGGTGGGACTTCGCCGCCAACAATCAACCGGTCACAAGCATTATGAACACATGGCCGAACCTCGTCGCCATCAACAAGTCTTGAAGTGCGTCATAAAGTAGGTGATGTCCTTCTTCATGCTCGACCAGTACATGGTCCTCTTCAGATTTGTCGTCATCTTCGTGATCCCAGGTTGCATAGAATACCTACTTGTGTGCGCCTCAGTCAAAATATGTTCTCGAAATTGGCCTCATGCTGGTATATACACTCTTCCTCTGAAGCATAGTATGCCATATTTCAACTTGTAATCCCCATCCGTGCCGAACTCAAATGCTCTGAATATTGGCTCTAGTTTGGCATCCTTCCTTTGCCAGTCCCTAAAGCGGTCCCGAATGTCACTGGTAGTGCCCAATGATGCTAAATATTCCTCATAGAGTTTGGAACTTGCCTTGGACACCAAGGAGATCTGCATGTACTCCTGCATCCGCACTAGCTCCATAGCCATCATCTTGGGTTCTTCTCTTGCTGGGGTAGCTCTCCTACTCAGAGAATCTTTTACTACGTTCGCCTTTACTGGGTGATAATGTATCGTGTACTGATAGTCGGATAGAAACTCCACCCATCATCTCTGGCGCATGTTTAGCTCCTTCTGCATGTCCACGTACTTGAGATTTTTGTGATCGGAAAAGATATCACAATGTATTCCATAGAGATAATGCCGCCAGATCTTCAAACAAAGATTATCGCCCCCATTTCTAGATCATGTACCGGGTAATTTTGCTCGTGCTTCTTCAATTTTCGGGAGGCATAGGCTATCACGTGTCCATGCTGCATCAGGACAATGCCCATTCCATGATAGGATGCGTCTTTATAGATCTGGAATCCTTCCTTTCCAGAGGCAAGGGCAAGGATAGGAGCCGAGGTAAGCCGACATTTTAGCTCCTAGAAGGCAGACTCGCACTGCGGTGTCCACACAAAGGGGTATCCTTCTTCATCATTGAAGTAAGTGTGAGGGAAATCAAAGAGAATCCCTTTACCAACTTCCGGTAGTATCTGGCAAGTCTTAGAAAACTACGTATGTCTGATGCCGTCTTAAAAGGAGGCCAATCTCGTACTGCTTTTATTTTTGTCGAATCCACAACTAGACCTGCTCCACAGATAAAATGACCCAAAAAGGACACCTCCTTCAACCAGAACTGGCATTTATAGAATTTTGCATACAGGCTATGCTCCTAAAGTTTCTCCAACATTAGTGCCTAATGTCATGCATGGTCTTCCTCCGTCCTTGAGTTGATAAGGATGTCGTCTATAAATACAATGAGAAAAACATCTAGATAGGTCTCAAATACCTGATTAATCATGCTCATGAATGCAGAGGGTGCATTCGTGAGACCGAATGGTATCACAGTGAACTCGTAAAGACCATATCGGCTACTAAATACAGTCTTCGGGATGTCCTCCTCCTGGATCCGGAGCTGATAATACACCGATCTTAAGTCTAACTTTGAGAACCAGTGAGTCCCTTCCAACTGATCAAAAAGCTTGTCTATTCTTGGTATATGGTACATGTTTCGTTCCGTCAGTTGGTTCCGCCCTCTATAATCAATGCATAATCTAAGGGTCCTATCGTTCTTCTTTATGAACAATACTAGTGTTCCTCACAGTGAGGAGCTTGGTCTGACGAACACGACTTCGACCAACACCTGCACCTTACTCCGGAATTCCACTAACTCCTTAGGGGCCATCTGATATGGAGCCCTAGATACTAGTTTAGTTCATGGCACTAACTAGATTCGAAAGTCCTTCTCGCGGTGCGGTGGCAGTCCCAGCAACTTTTCTGGGAATACATCAACAAAATCCCGTACTACCAGGATTTTGGAGATAGAATCCTTCTCCTCGATCATTTTAAACAGCACCTGGTAGACCTCGTCCCACTGTAGATGAACCTTGATGGCTTGGATAGAAGAAAGTAGACAACGAGAGATCGGGATAGTACCTTTGAAGGTCGCATAGGAGTTGTCGTATCTCAGCACGACCTTCCTGGCCTGGCAATCAATCTGTGCATGGTTCCATGTGAGCTACATCATTCCCAAAACAAGATCAAAGTCCGACAACTCCAAGATTCTGGCTAGAGCCTCGAATGTTAGGACATTGATTGTCACCTCCATAAGGCACTTTGTAGTAGATAGGATCTCCATCCCATTGGGAAGACGCACCCTCCTAGTGACTCCCGTGAAATGTTGGACCTAGTCTAAGTCCTTAATAAAATCCTCCGCCACAAAATTATGCGTCACCCCTGTGTCAAATAAGGTATGGGAAGGCTTGCCACATACCGTTACCATTCCTGAGTTTATTAAATTATCTTAGGTTGCTAGTTATAAAGTTTTCTCTCTTAGCACTATGAGTTTACTAATAATTCTACTATTTAGGGAACATAAGGTAAGAAATTGAAATTGATAGCATACCTGTTATTACCCTGTCTGGGTTCCGGGGTTGAGCAAGATCCAGAGCGTACATCTGATCTCTATCCGGCCGACGGTTGCCACCTTGGAACCCATATCCTCGACCACGTCCCCGACCCCTGAATTGCTATGAAGGTGGGGTAGCCTGCGATGCTGGTAGTGGTGCCTGTCTCCTGGGACAATTGATTTGAATATGTCCAGGCTTGTGGCAATGATAACACACTGGCGGGGGAGGTGCCTCATCTTCTGGCCTCGGCATCTCCCGCATTTGTAAAGGTTGAGGGTTCAGTATCTCTGGGTCTCTCTGTGTTTGTACATTGCCTACAATGTTCCCTAGAATAGATTTGAAGAGGCATCTTCGACACTAAGAGCATAGTTGTAATTGATGTTGTTAAGCTCATCATGTGCAGGAGTTCAATGGAACAAGTCTAGACAGGTCGTCTGAGTGATGTGATAGGTGGTCACAAAGTAAAGATGTTGGAAAGGAAGGAAGTAGCCTAAGTGGCCAAGTCAGGTAAACTCTTACCTATATTGTGGGCTGACACTATGTTGTGGGCTGATAGAAATCTAAGTCCACAAGCATTGAGTAATGAAGACACACTCAACGCCATACAACAAAAAGCTATGAGAAGAACTTAGTTCAGAAATTCGTCGAACTGAGTTCAGAGTTTGTCGAGCTGATCTCACATTTCGTCGAGCTCAGTTCAGAGTTTGAGACTCTGAGTTAGTCGAACTCAGTTCAGAGAATTCGTCGAACTGAGTTCATAGTTCGCCGAGCTGAGCTCGATGAACGTCGAACTCAGTTCAATTAGTCGAACTAAATTGCAGAAAGTTTTTTCTAAGGAAAAAATCGTTGAGGCAGCTAGACAGCTGAGAATCTCAAGGCAAAAGCGCAGAGAGAAATGTTGGTCTCAGCAAAATCGCTGAGACAGGAATTTGTCTCAACAGAGAACAAGAAAGCGTTGAGACAAGTGTTTGTCTAAGCATAACCATTGAGACAAGTGTTTGGCTCAGCCGAGAACAAGAAAGAGCTGATACATGTTAAGCAGAAAAATGGTTAAAGCAAAAAGAGTTGAGTGGTGGTTGCTCACTCAACACTGTCAATGCCCAGTGAAGATAGGATTTTGTCTAAGTAGTTTGACATTGAGTGTTGAACACACAATCAATGCAAAGCAGCAGATAACTGATGAAGCAAGCTAGCGTTGAGTGAAGCTGTATCCCTCAATGCCTAAAAACAAAATTATATTCTAAGTAGTTTGGCATTGAGTGAAGGTTACTTACTCAATGCCAAGAGAAAGTAAATCTATCAAAGAGTTTGAGAGAACTAAGTTGTCAACCTAAATCACCTAGAGGGGGTGAATAGGTGAAATGCGTGCCAAATACGGAATAAATAAATTAACACAGCACAGATAAGTAATCAAGAAATCACACAGACGACGAGAGATTTATAGTGGTTCCCCAATCTTGGGTACGTCCACTTTCCTCACCGATCTAGCAAATCACTAGACTCGGCTACTCCACTATCTCGGATTGCAAACCAATCCTACACCTCGGAACTATGTTCCTACAAAAACTCGATCCCAAACGGATCTACACTCAGAAGATAAAACTTCCTACCACTCAGAGATAGATCTCCTACAATGAAATTTGTTTGAAAAGAAAAACACAAACAACAATTAGCACAGATCTGGATCTTTGATGTAATCTTCTTCTTGAGAGCTTCAGGTGAAGAAGACTTGAGAAAAATCGATGATTCTGAGATCTGGAATCAACACGATCAAGAAAATAAATCAGAGATGATGAAGCTCGGAGAGATCGGATGATTCTTCTTGAGTCTGGATCGCTTGAGAATTAGAGATCGATAGCTGCGGCTGAGAGAGGACGATCCAGAGCTTCTTTCGAAAGCTTTAATGGCGGCGGATGGAAAGATTAGGGTTTTCGGGATTTTCTCTTTCTTAAAAATTAATCTCTGTAAACGCGTGTATTTAGTCAAGTCTGAAAATTCCTATTTATAGGCGGTCTCCAATGGTCATAAGCATAATTAAGGATGATACGTGGACCAATCAGAAAGGACTTTTAGAAAATACACAAAGAAACTTGACTTAGAGAAATTCAGGAAATTCGAACAGACACACTCGAGAGACAGAGACATACTCGAGTAAGAGGTTACATACTCGAGTAGATATGAGGGATATACTCGAGTAGCAAGATAGAAACTACTCGAGTGCTTCAGGGATCAATACTCGAGTGACTTAGAGAGACTACTAGAGTATGAGCAAATATACTCGAGTATAAACACTTGGAAAAATTTCTCAGATAAGACTTGAAGAGCTACTCGAGTATAAGAGTTTGAGATACTCGAGTATGGGGAAGATAGACTACTCGAGTATCTTAGGAAAACTACTCGAGTGATCACTAACTTACTCGAGTATGAAAATCAACCTAGTCGAGTACAGAGTTACTTACTCGAGTATTTCAGAGAACTACTCGAGTATGTGGACTTAGAAACTTTCTAGGATAAGAAGTCCAGATCTACTCGAGTTCAAACAGAGTGCTTACTCGAGTAACTAACCATCTACTCGAGTATAAGGTATCACTTACTCGAGTGAAAGAAAATCTACTTGAGTATAAGCTTTCATACTTGAGTATATAGAGAATCCACTCGAGTAAGTAGCCCAACCTACTCGAGTACATACTCACTTACTCGAGTATACTAAAGAAGTACTCGAGTATGTGGACTTAGAAAATTTCTTATGAGATAGACTTCAATACTCCATAGGTCCAAGTGCATGTTGATGAAGTGTGTCCCAATAGAGAGGCTATACATGAGCCAACACCTTAGATCACACAATGAGGAATTACATTGTATGGTCCTGTGTTTGGTGGCCCATTATAGACTGACATTGGTCTACACTTGGCAATAAGAACCTGCACACATACAACTCAAACACAATATCAAATACACCTTAATTCATCTTAGTTCAAGGTCTGACTTCCTATAAATCTGAGGTATTATGGAGACAAATCCCAACAGAGTTTTGGCGTTGAGTGATGCTTACTCACTCAACGCCTATACTAATGTTGTTTAAT
Source organism: Platanthera zijinensis (assembly GCA_039513925.1). Classification (NCBI taxonomy): domain Eukaryota; kingdom Viridiplantae; phylum Streptophyta; class Magnoliopsida; order Asparagales; family Orchidaceae; genus Platanthera; species Platanthera zijinensis. The sequence continues at coordinate 100,123,930 of CM077086.1, forward strand.
TTTTGACCAAGTCCACAACTGATGACGTCAGCAAGTCAACAATTCAACATATTTCAAATTAGTGGTGAGATAGCTACAGTACGCGACAAATGTTTCCGCAGACCTACTGTATGAAAGTTTGCGATAAAGCAAAGTGCTGCAGGCCATTAATTATGTGGGGCCCTGATGAGTCCAATTTATATAATGATTTTTGGACTAATCTGGGCTTATTATCTTTCATGTGCACTTTTTTTTCAATTGGAAAAGTTATATTTTTATTTAGATCTTCACTTCACCAAAAGTGCATTGTTTTAGCCCATGGGTGTGCAATTGCACATTCTTTTGTTGGGGGTAAGCACATGGTGCTCCCCATGGTTCTTTTTGTTCATTTTATGCTGTGTATTAGTGCTGGGAGCTTGTGCTCTAGTTTTGTTTTTACTGTACAGGTGGCGTGTTTTCCTCAAGGCAGGAATTCTGATTTGTGGAAAATGCACGGTCGTGCGTTTCCTTAGCGCACGGTTTCTTCCTAATCGTGTGTTTTTTTTGGTCGCGTGGTTCTTGACGAATTTCGCCAAGATGAGCTCAACGATTATAAACGCACGGTTAACGCACGGTTTTGGCCAAACCGTGCTAGAAGGCAACGCACGATTGTCCTGTACCTTTCGTTTTGGCACCATTCTGTGGTTAATCGTGTGAATTGTTAACACACGGCCGGCAGTGCCTGTTGATAAGTCACTAATTATAGTTATTTTCATATAGTTTTTATTTAATTAATAATAAGATTATAGTTATATTTTAGTAATTATGATTATAATTGATTTATTTTCATATTTTAGGTCAATCTGGTCTGTGAATAGAAATTTGGAGCTTGTAGGACTGATCAGGAGTTGAAGCGGTGAAAATGAACATTTTTGGTCACGGATAGCTGAACTTCAAATAGTCATAACTTTAAAACCAGGATGAGTTACGGGACGTGCAACCAGTTAACGGAAAGAGGACGACATCCTCTACAAATCTGGAGAGTTTCACAAGTACACGCTCCCGCCACATGGGCGTGTCGAGGGCGTGAACACGGGCGTATCTAGTTAAAAAAAATATTTTTCTCCAGAAATCATCCCGGGACAATTCTGCACCATTTCTCAAGTACACGCCCCCCTGTCACTGGCGTGACCTAGGGCGTGACCTACCTGAAACTGCCAAATTAATCCCAGATTGCGCCGTTTCAAACCGTTTTGCTGGCCCAGTCAGACACCCCCTAGGTCACGGGCGTGACCTAGGGCGTGACAACTTCAGAAAAAGCAGAATTACTTCCCGCCGTTCCTATTCCCGCCGTTTCCTGTAACAGACTAGACATGCCCTAGGTCACGGGCGTGACCTAGGAACGTGACCCGCAAAACGGCGATTTTTGGCGATTTTTCTGCAACGTTCCCGGGCTTTCAAGACTGCAGTTTCCGAGCCTGACACGCCCCAGGTCACGGGCGTGACTCCCAAGCAGAAAAATCTATAAATTCCAGATGTGTTTAGAAGATCAGGAGGAAGATGAGGAGCATGTTTGAGGAGTATTTTGTAGCTTAGTTTATTGTTTTTCAGCATTATCTTTTATGTAATTTCAAATTCATACTTTAGATTTCAATTCAAGAATTTCCTTTTTACAAACATGTTCATCTTTCCCTTCTTTTTTTGTAACTTTTATATTATGTCAACTAGATAATTTACATTAGCACTTGATCATGATGAACTTTGAAAGTGAATAAACTCATTTTGTCAAACTCTTTATTTATCACTATCGATTTATCTTTGAATTATTTTGTATCGAATTCATATTTCGCGAATATGTTTTCAATCCTAGATCCGTATCTTAAATGACCGAGAGGTTGCGGATACGAGTAGATCGCTCAAAGATAGAAGGAGCTGCATGCACTCCTCGAGAGAGGATGACATGGATTTTCCGGATTGGAGTCAAATCCAATAGCGGGGTTCACCGCGTAAAGCAAGCTTAGGGGTTTTGACTGGCCGAAAGGTCTTAATCGATCAACCTAAGTTTAGTCAGAAGCATGAGCTCGAGAGAGACGCTTTTGTACTTTAGGAACCTCCACAGTCGAGGTGAGTAAATTAGAGTTTGTGTTTTATAAAAGGTTAATTCAAAGTGAGTCTAGATCAAGTGCTCGTTGTTAGTTTATTTTCTTCCTTCTTTAGTTTAATTTACCCATTTTATATTTAGATAAAATAATATTAATTTGCGTGAGTAGGAGTACTCAACAGGACCCGAGTCTAATACGACATTTCCTATATTATATTTCGATAGGTACACTTGCCTATTTGAGATTTTAGTTCGGATAATATTTTAAAACTATAGAAAATCTTCATCCAAAATTTGGATGAGAATTTTTTTTCTAGTAGTGATTTTTTCCTTCTTCGGATAATATTGTTAATGAGGAACATGACTCTTCATGTACCCCGGTAGTTGTTTATATCGAAGAAGAAAACAAATTATTATTTCATGAGTTTGTCAGGTGTATGGATGCGCAGGGAGGAGTAGAAGAAGAACATATTTCTCCTCCTACGACTCCCATTTTTTCTCCTATTAATGAATTCCCATGCACAATTTATGACATTTTAGGAGCAAAAATTTATGATCATGCTGCATCCGATGATTTTATTTCCCATAAATTTTCGGACGGAAAATTATTTTTAGAAAATAAACAACCGGAGCCTAATCTTATGACTTCGCCAGAGCCTCCTCCTTGCGAAGATTTTTCTGACACGCTTACTTTTGATTTTCCTTATACTAACGATTTTCATGTAGAAGAGGAGCCGTTGCAATTAAACATCATCCACGATCCATTTGCCGCTCCTCTACAAAAATTCAAATCACCTCAGGTATAGATAAGTGATTTGAATTTACATTTTCAAGTCAACTGCAACAACAAGGAACATCAAGAAGAAAGCGGAGGAGACGTCGGGCAAGCAACTTTGGCATCTTCGCCAAAGCATGAATTAAGGGAGTTGCTTGTCCATTTTAATTTTTATTTTCAATTTCCTTAACAATAACCGTCTAGCTTAAAGACGGGAAAAAGAAAAGCGCTCTTGGGAGACACCCCTTGCTTATCTTATAATTTTTTATGAATTGCTTTTTCTTATCTTTTCAAAATTGTTTATTTTTCCCCTCCTACTTGGCTTGTAAACATTGGGGACAATGTTTATTTTGAAGTATGGGGGTGGATTCTCATATTGTTTTTATTTAGAAAATGCAAAAAAAAATGAAAAAATCTTTAGAAATTAAATAATAATAATAATAATAATCCCCTACTTACTTTTTGTGATTTCTAGAAATATATTTTGAGTTTATTTATAAGAATTTTTATAATTTTTGATTTTCTAATCTTTTATTTCATCAAAGTTAGTCAAATTAATTTTTAGGTGATTTGATTTTAAGAAATAAACTTATGAATTAATTTTGTTTAGAGAACCTTATTTACTTCGTTTTCTCTTAATTCTAATTAGTTTCAATTTTATAGTGTTTAGTTTAACAATCTTTTGATTTTAATTACAATCATTTTGCTTACAGATTCTTAGGAAATTCTAAATTTACTATAGTTGCTCTCTAATTATTTTAATTTAATCTAAATTTTGTGTAACCTTTCCTTTGTTTTAAATTTTCTTGTTAGATCATATGTCATAGGGATGAGAGGATAAAATTCATCATCCCTTGGTACACATATGCAATTTTTTATTTTGGTTAGATCATATATCATGGGACTTATAAATTCCTTGGTACACATATGCAATCCCCAAATAAAAAAATAGGAGTAAAAGAATAAAATTCATTACTCCCATTTAATTTTTGTTTTGATTTGAAGAGAAAAAAATATTTGTTCATATGTCATGGAAAATGAGAGGATAAAATCCATCATTTTCTGGGTAAACATATGCAAATATCAAAAGAAAAAATGTGTGGGGTGAGAGGATAAAATTCATCACCCCCAATCCAAAAACTCTTCGTTTTCCTTTTCCCCAAATCCTAAAAAATGGTTTTAGAAGTAAAATAAAATACTAAGAGAGCATAAGTAGTAGTTAAAAATTTCTTACAAGTTTCTTTTTAGTAATAATGTGAATAATTCTAATCTAATTTTATTTGCTAAATTACTTAATTTTGAATTCTAATTAATTTATATGAGAAATTTTTGCTAAATACCTTTCTCTGTACATTTTAATTTCATAGTTTAGGATTTAATATTTAAATCGCTAAATTTTATTTTTAACTTTCTTTTGATTTAATAAATTTTTAGTTTAAATAAAAAAATATAAATTTCTTATAAGTACTTCTCATAGTTTTGCTCTGGAATAACAAAAAATTAAGTATGGGTGTATTTGATAAGTCACTAATTATAATTATTTTCATATAGTTTTTATTTAATTAATAATAAGATTATAGTTATATTTTAGTAATTATGATTATAATTGCTTTATTTTCATATTTTAGGTCAATCTGGGCTGTGAATAGAAATTTGGAGCTTGCAAGACTGATCAGGAGTTGAAGCGGTGAAAATGAACATTTTTGGTCACGGATAGCTGAACTTCAAATAGTCATAACTTTCAAACCAGGAAGAGTTACGGGACGTGCAACCAGTCAACGGAAAGAGGACGACGTCCTCTACTAATCTGGAGAGTTTCACAAGTACACGCCCCCGCAACACGGGCATGTCGAGGGCGTGAACACGGGCGTGTCTAGTTCAAAAAAATATTTTTCTCCAGAAATCATCCCGGGACAATTCTGCACCATTTCTCAAGTACACGCCCCCCTGTCACGGGAGTGACCTAGGGCGTGACCTACCCGAAACTGCCAAATTAATCCCAGATTGCGCCGTTTCCAACCATTTTGCTGGCCTAGTCAGACACCCCCTAGGTCACGGGCGTGACCTAGGGCGTGACCACTTCAGAAACAGCAGAATTACTTCCCGCCGTTCCCATTCCCGCCGTTTCCTGTAACAGACTAGACACACCCTAGGTCATGGGCATGACCTAGGGGCATGACACGCAAAACGACGATATTTGGCGATTTTTCTGCAACGTTCCCGGGCTTTCAAGACTGCAGTTTCCGAGCCTGACACGCCCCAGGTCACGAGCGTGACCAATGGGCGTGACTCCCAAGCAGAAAAATCAATAAATTCCAGATGTGTTTAGAAGATCAGGAGGAAGATGAGGAGCATGTTTGAGGAGTATTTTGTAGCTTAGTTTATTGTTTTTCAGCATTATCTTTTATGTAATTTCAAATTCATAGTTTAGATTTCAATTCAAGAATTTCCTTTTTGCAAACATGTTCATCTTTCCCTTCTTTTTTTGTAACTTTTATATTATGTAGACTAGCTAATTTACATTAGCACTTGATCATGATGAACTTTGAAAGTGAATAAACTCATTTTGTCAAACTCTTTATTTATCACTATCGCTTTATCTTTGAATTATTTTGTATCGAATTCATATTTCGCGAATATGTTTTCAATCCTAGATCCGTATCTAAAATGACCAAGAGGTTGCGGATACGAGTAGATCGCTCAAAGATAGAAGGAGCTGCATGCACTCCTCAAGAGAGGATGACATGGATCTTCCGGATTGGAGTCAAATCCAATAGCGGGGTTCACCGCGTAAAGCAAGCTTAGGGGTTTCGACTGGCCGAGAGGTCTTAATCGATCAACCTAAGTTTAGTCAGAAGCATGAGCTCGAGAGAGATGCTTTTGTACGTTAGGAACCTCCATGGTCGAGGTGAGTAAATTTGAGTTTGTGTTTTATAAAAGGTTAATTCAAAGTGAGTCTGGATCAAGTGCTCGTTGTTAGTTTATTTTCTTCCTTCTTTAGTTTAATTTACCCATTTTATATTTAGATAAAATAATATTAATTTGCGTGAGTAGGAGTACTCAACAGGCCCTGAGTCTAATACGACATTTCCTATACTATATTTCTATAGGTACACTTGCCTATTTGAGATTTTAGTTCGGATAATATTTTAAAACTATAGAAAATCTTCATCACCTGTGCGCGAGTAAAACGCACGGTTCCGCTGCTTATTCCTGCATTCCTGCGCTCTGTGTTTACCAGTGCGATTTCCTTCACATACGAGCGAAAGCGCCCGTGCGCGAGTAAAATGCACGGGTCAACGCAACTTCATCCGCAAGATTGGCCTTGAAGTTAAATAATGCACGGTTAGCGCACGGTCGTTCGCCAAACTGTGCGTGACCAATTTTCTGACATGCTTCAATTTAAGCACAGATTTTCCTCCATTTCGAAAGGATTCGAATTCCTACCATTCCAGCCGCCTTTTAGGGCAAAGCTCCGCCCTTCCACCTCCATCCTTCATCTTCCACCAAAGAGAGGAGCTCCGACCATGCTCGCGAAGCCTATACCTTGATGGTGCTTGCTCTCGGCCTTCTCCTTCATCTTTTGAGCTCCATTTCATGGTTTGACGTGGTATCCATCAAGCAAAGGGAAGCTTGCAACTTTCTTCTGCATCGTGACCCGAAGAAGACAGGTCCATTGGAAGGTAGTGATAACCCTTCTCTACCTCGGACGTAGTTGAGGACCAAGCTTGGATGCGGATTGACAAATCGACGATTCCTTCTGCGACCCCTCGACGAGCCTTCGGATTCTGTCGATCTCTTGACTTGTTCATGCTTTCTTGTTGTATATGTGTGTTAAAACTTCATTTGTAGATGTTGTCGCTCTTTAGTTGTATGCTTTATTAGATTCATGTCTATGTAATTCTATATTGCTTTACTTCTTTAGTTGCTTGAGAAGCGCCTTTATTTCCATCCGGCTATGGCGGTGGATGGAAATAATGGTGCTTCTAAGGAAACTAAAGAAGTAAAGCAATATAGAATCACATAGACAGGAATCTAATAAATCATAGAACTAAAGAGTGACAACATCTTCAAATGAAGTTTTAACACACATATACAATAAGAAAGCAAGAACAAGTTAAGAGATCAACCAAATCAGAAGGCTCGTCGAGGGGTCGTGGAAGGAATCGCCGGGTTGTCAATCCACGTCCAAGCTCGGTCCTCAACTATGTCTGGGGTAGAGAAGGGCTGTGACTACCTTCACATGGACCCGTCTTCTTCGTGTCACAATACAGAAGAAAGTTGCAAGCTTTCCTTTGCTTGATGGATACAACGTCAAACCATGAAATGGAGCTCAAAAGATGAAGGAGAAGGCCGAGAGCAAGCACCGACAAGGTATAGGCTTTGCAAGCATGGCCGGAGCTTCTCTCTTTGGTGGAAGATGAATGATGGAGGTGGTAGGGCGGAGCTTTGCCCTAAAAGGTGGCTGGAATGGCAGGAATACGGATCCTCTCGAAATGGAGGAAAATCTATGCTTAAATAGAAACATGTCAGAAAATTGGTCACACACGGTTTGGCGCACGGTCGTGCGCAAACTGTGTGTTATTAAACTTCCAGTACAAGCTTGCAGATGAAGATGCATTGAACCGTGCGTTTTACTCGTGCACGGGCGCTTCTGCACATGTGTGTAGGAAATCGAACGGGTAAACACAAAGCGCAGGAATGTAGGAATAAGTAGAGGAACCGTGCATTTTACTCAAACGCGGGCATTGCCGCCCGTGCGTGAACAAATCGCACGATTAACCACAGAATGGTGCCAAAATGAAAGGTACATGACAACCGTGCGTTTTCTTCTCGTACGGTTTGGACGAAACCGTATATTAACCGTGCATTTATAATCATTGAGCTCATCTCGGCAAAATTCATTGATAACCACTCGACCAAATAAAATGCAAGATTAGGAAGACACTGTGCGCTAAGGAAACGCACGACCGTGCATTTTCGACAAATAAGAATTCCTGCCTTGGGGAAAACGCACCACCTGCACAGCAAAACCTAGTTGGAGCACAAGCTCCCATCACCAATACACATCATAAAATGAATAAAAAGAACCATGGGGAGCACCATGTGCTTACCCACAACAAAAGAATGTGCAATTGCACACCCAAGGACTAAAACAATGCACTTTTGGTGAAGTGAAGATCTAAATAAAAATATAACTTTTTCTATTGAAAAAGTAGTGCACATGCAAGATAATAAGCCCAGATGAGTCCGAAAATCACTATATAAATCAGACTCATCACACCCCTAGACTTACCTATTTGCGCGTCCCGAGCAAACAAAATCTATGCAGATAGGGAAAATGATTTAGCTAGCAAAGAAATTGTGATACGGAGTACCATGCGAAGTCGCATGCTCGCGCTGATAAAAATATAATAGAGGAAATTTCTAAGTATGCAAAATAGTTTATACTTTTCACAATGCGTATCAAAATTTTATTACTACTCAAAAATGGAATCACGGTGAATCTTTCAGTCACGCATAGGAAGAAAGTAGGAAATCCACTAAGGTGAGCTTTGCCAAAGAACGGGGCTCAGGATCACCCCCAAAGGAATCCACCAATGTCGGGGACCATACGCTTGCCCGATCACACTCACTCCACGGTACTAGTTCGACTCAAGCGTGAATCCTAGGAATTTAGGATAAGAAATGGGGCTTGGGTTACAGTGAGATAATCAAAGATAAATAAGAAGGCTACGCACCTAACCCAAATGAGCCAACATAAAAAGAATCCATCTGCTAACCAAAATACATGCGGGTACATCACACCCCCAGGCTTAACTTTTAACATATGGGTGTGTGCAATGCCTACTCCAAATACTATAATATCTCCAATTGGATTTTCAATTATACTTTTTATTTTCACTTTTTTTTCACAGATATATTTTTTTATCATCTTTTTATTTTAACAATTTCAGCAAATAAAAACTTTGGAGCACATCCACATATTCACAAGGAATATCACCACATCAACACCCCAAAATGAAAATGTAAAACACTAAAGCTCGACTTAGGTGTGCGAATAGGATCGGCTTTGAGGCTTTGGTGAAATAATGGTGGGGTTGTATCAAAAGAAGGGGTAGGAATAATGGGGCTAGCGAGGATAATATGTTTGGAATGGCACAAAGCTCAACCGAGCCAAAATGATTGCCTACATCACACTCACGCTAGACTAACCATGCACCAATGCTTTGAGAGTAGCTTGGGGCAAGTTCTTAACCATCGGGAAAGATGATCCTTCCTCCCGACTCGAGAAAAATGAGTCTAGTGACGTATACACACATCCCTACACTACCATTCGATTCACGCCAGATTCACCAATTTTTTAGTAGAATAAAAAGTATTTATGCAAATAGAAAAATATAAAACTATAAGCATACAAAAAATTAAATCTACTCAAATTTCTACACGAGACGAGAGCACTCGACTAGGAGCACTACAGGAGTCAACATTTTACTCCGTCTCACAATCCTATGTTAGCGCAATAATTTTCCCAAATCATACAAAAGAAACGAGTTTAACTCTTAGCACGCTAACAGCTAAGCACACACTCATGTGGGTGCAGTGGTGTGCGATGCAATGAAGTAATCAAAATAAAACAATAAAAGCTTCTAGTATGCATATGAAATGTGAGCATGAAAAAGGTTACAAATACAGGCTCTCCCCCAAACTTAAACTAGGCTACACAGCATATGATATAAAAATTTAAATCAGATAAAGACAAGGGAAGAGCATACCAGAAGACGCATGAAAAATAGAGGCAGGTCCGCCAAACGAAGAATCACAACCCCGCCAATACGAAGTTGCCATGAATTCCTGCAGGGGTGAGCTCCGCAAAAACAAAAGAAAATATACAACATACAAAATAATACTAAAACTAAAATATAAATGAAAAATAAAAATGCAGGAAATGAAAGATAAGTACTGGGGTTATTGTCATCCCAACAAGACTTATTAAATTCTATATATTTCTAGCTAATTGGCCTATAAAAAGAAAAGTGCACAGGTAACTGTTCCATTATCCATTTCGGTAACGAGTACCGATATGGAGATAGAGCAGTTACCCCTCTACCTAAATAATAATACCCACCCAACACAGGTAGAGGAAATAGGAAATAAGAAGAGGAGGAGTGCTGGTCCTCGCTCATCTAATCACAAAATAAATCCTTGCCTGGCAAGATGTCATCAACCATGGGTTTGTAGGAAGCGATGGCAACGACATGGGCACCAGGCTCTTCGTCATCCCAACATACCCGTGGAGACTCATCCTGCACATGCTCAGATAAAGAAGGGGGATCAAGTAAAAAAAGAGAAGAAGAACTAAAATAATCAGAATTTGGGAGAGTGATCCCGGTATCACTCTCATCAAGATCAAAGCATAGATCCTCGTCGGTATCATACGAGTCGTATCATGGAGAATCTGATAACTTGAGATCCGTGGTGGCAAGAGGAACGACCTCGTCCAATAAAGAGGTGCAAACCTCCGCATTAGAAACGGAATATTCCTCATCCCACCGGGGTGCGTCATAGTGCTATGAAGATCAACATTCTCTGTCGGAGATAGAAGAATCCTCATCCCACCTTGGCACAACCTCGGGCACCAAATCATCCAAAAATATGGCATCATTAGCCGGCTCACACAAAAATGGCGTAGCACCATCAGGCAAAAATTGCGGAAGGGAAAAACTACTCTCAAAATCAAGCAATGAATGAGCATGCCCCATTGCAAAATAATTCGCAGACGCCACCCCATCGATAGGAACAATCTCTGTGTCCCATACAAGAGCACCCATGGATTCCTGATCCTCTTTTTTCTATCTAACACAAGAGTGATCGTTATCACTCAAAGGAAGCATGTAAAAGGTACCGAGGGACCCATGAAGGATCTATATGGAGCGAGAGATTCTTCGGTAATCTTAATGGGTAAAGAACATGCCAGATGAGCTATGTCAGTGTATGGGCCAGGAAACACAGGGTAAGCCTGTCTATAACAGTCTTCCGCGAATGGGAGGTTGTTGCGCACACGCCTATAGAGGGAGAAGGCTCGCACAAATGAGGGCAGTCCTTCAACATGTGGCCTACAACTTGACATAACAAACACCTAATACAGTGCTCGACATTCATAACATCAATTTTGTCAATGTATCGGCGCAAAGTGTCAAGTAGACGACACTCAGCTACGGAATACATCATGAATAAAAATAATTACCAAAAAGTGCTACACACTAGAATAAAAAGAATATCACAGATCTGCTTTCTTAACCAAAAATCAGAAAAGGGATAAAAAAAGAGAAATAAATAATAGAAATGGTAAACCACTGAAATAACTAGAAAAGGAACAAAAAATGAAATGAACAAATGGAAAAGGGCTTCTATCTCGTATTTCCATCTCCAAAAACTAACACGACTGTGTTCCCCGGCAACGATGCCAAAACTTAATGCGTTGAACGGCAAGTGTACCGGTCGCATAAATAATATAAAATGGGTGAATTTTCCCAAGTATCGATCTCGAGGGAAAACAGTAAGGTGGAGTTAATTTTTGAGGAGGACTTGTGATTGAAGTCCAAAAGTCTAACCTACAAAAGGGGCTTTTGGTATTTTGCAGAAAAAGAAAGTAAAATACTATAAACTTCTCCTATGCAACGCCGCTATGTGATTCTTTGCCAGGCGGGATGGAAGACTACATGGGCCTCTAAGCACCGAGTTGCTGGGTGGATGGTGATGAGTTCTATTTATATAGTGATTTTCGGACTCATCTGGGCTAGTTTTCTTATGCAAGCACTTCACTTTTAGTTCCTTATCGTATATATTTCATCTTATCTTTATTTCCATAGGAAGTTCACTTTCGGCCCGTGGTTGTGTATTTTTTGTACTTTTATAGTTTGTTCTCCTTTTATGATTGCCTGGAATGTCTGCGCGTATCAGTGCTTTGTACAGGGGTCGTGTGTGTGTTCCGGGGGTGTTTGGAAGCAGGAATACTGCGCACGATCATCAGATCTATTGCGCACGACCACTGGTCATGCGGCAATGATCGTGCGCACTAGTATTCTGATTTCCAGATTCTGCCAGGGATAATTGCACGACAATTTGACCACCGGTCATGTGCCACTGATCGTGTGCATTGATTCCACTTTTCCTGGAGTTCTGCCTGGGGTAATTTCACGACCGCTGGACATAGTGCGCATGACCACCGGTCGTGTGCCACTGCTCGTGCGCATTATCCCAGGTCTTCTTTTTATTCTGTCATGCCAATATGCATGATCACTGGTCATAGTGTGCACGAACACTGGTCGTGCGCCCGTAATCGTGCGCATTGTTTGATTCTGCTTTTTATAAATAAGCAGGTTCGCCCAAATGCCCGGGCCCAAATTTTCTCTGCCATTTTTCATCCCTGACGAAGGGTTCCACCGTTCCCCTTTATCTTCCACCCTAGGGAGGTGCTCCGGGCAAGCCTTCACCGCCAAATCCAAGCCAGGGCTTCCCCTCGGCCTCCACCATCATCTCTTAAGCTCTATTTCAAGTTTTGGAGCCATATCCACCAAGCAATGGAAGCTTGGAACTTTCTTCCGCAATCGTGACACGAAGAAGATGGGTCAATTGGAAGGTAGTGACAGCCCTTCTCTACCCCGGACGTAGTTGAGGACCGAGCTAGGACGCGGATTGACAAGCCGGCGATTCCTTCCGTGAACCCTCAGCAAGACTTCGGATTCGATCGATCTCTTGCCTTGTTCTTCCTTTATTGTTATTTATGTGCTGTAAAACTTTTTTTATAGATGATGTGCTCTTAGTTGTAAACATTATTAAATTCATGTCTATGTGATTTTGTGTTGTTTACTGCTTAAGTGGCTTGAGGTGCGCCATATTCCATCCTCCATCCACCCTTGCCGCACTAGCAATTGCTAGTGGCGTGCGTTGCGAAGAGGTGCTCTAGACCCTCATTCTGCAAGCCTACTCGACCATCCGCTTAGCGATTCGGTGCATAGCGGCCCGACTATTCTTCCATCCCGCCTGGCGAAGCATTGCATAGCGGCATTGCATAGGAGTAGTTGTTAGTATTTTATTTTCTTTTTATCGGAACAATAAAACACCCCCATCGTAAACTACGACCTAAGGACTTCAATCTTAAGTCCTCCTCAAAAATTAACTCCACCTTACTGTGTTCCCTCGAGATCAATACTTGGGAAAATTCGCCCATTTTATATTACTTGTGCGACCGGTACACTTGCCGTCCAACACATCAAGTTTTTGGCATCGTTGCCGGGGAACACAGTCGTGTGAGTTTTGGAGAGGGAGATTGGAGATAGAAGCCCCTTTCTATTTGTACATTTCATGTTTATTCTTTGCTTTAGTTTTAAATTTTGTTGCTTATTTTTCTTTGTTCCTTTTCTAGTTTTGATTTTTCAGTAGCAGGCATTCATTTTCTTTTATCTGCTAGTGTGTAGTTAATTCTTTTCTTAGAAAATTCTGTTGGTGAATTATTTATGGTTGCACTATGTATTCTTATATGAATATCCATTGCCGATGGTGCGGGGATTATAGGCATGGTAGTGATGAGTGCCCCACTGAAGATTGGGAGCATAATTCTCGTGGTTCTATGTATGGAGCACCGTCTTTCTATGGTACTTCATACACCCAACCCAGATCTTATGATCACTCCTCTTCTATGCATTCAGCTTTTTCTTATTCCTATCCGGTCCCACTTGGACCGAGGAGTAATGGAAAATGATGTTTGTGTTGTCGTAGCAACGAGCACGTGTTGAAAGATTGCGCAGAATTTCAGCGCCAGTTGGAGGAGAATGATGAGCCGGATATCCGACTCGTTCCATCCACCTCTCAATTGGCTGCCCCTTCTGATTCTGATGATATATTCGCAGTACCACCTTGTCTATGGGGGACTGCTGTGGATATACCCATCAGACTTTCTACTGCTCGGTGTGATGACATTGCGGTGTCGTCTCTCCCCATGCCCTCTTCCCCTCTTGTGGATTCACCCTCGGAGGAACCAACACATATTTTCTCTGATGTTGTTGTTCCTCCGCTTTCTTCGCAAGAGTTATCTATGCGACTTTTTAGTGAGTTGGTTGATGATGTTATGCCTGATTGTGATTCTGAGTCTGAGGTTGCGTCATGGTATGACGAGGACGTTATTCTCATCAATGGAGAGTATTACGTCTTGGAACATGATGACGCACCGAGTTGTGTTGATGAGGAGATCCTTTCTGATGAGGAAGTTTCCACTTCCTTGTTAGATAAGGAGGTCCAAACCACCACCGAGGATCTCCTGCTCTCAGATTCCCCTCGTCATGACCCAAGTGACACCGACAGTGATCTATGCCTGGATCCTGCTGGGAGTGAGACCGGGACCACTCCCCCCATTTCTGATTATTTATGTTTTTCATCTCCTTTATTTCTTGATCCCCTTTCTCTATCTGAGCCTGTGTAGGTTTAATCTCCACGGGTAAGTTGGGTTGACGTTGAGCCTTGCGATCAGGATGTCGACAATTGCATCCTCTTGTGTGAGGAGGTTCCTACCTCCTTCATAGTGGAAGCCCCTGCCATCACCTTCGCCCCCAGCGAACTTGTGGTGGACGATACCTTGCTAGGCAAGGATTTGTTTTGTGGTGAGATGAGTGAGGACCAGCGCTCCTCCTCATCTTACTTCTTATTTCCTCTACCTACATTGGTCTGGTATTATTATTTAGGTATAGGGGTAACTGTATTATCTCCGTATCGGTACCGGTTACCGAAACAGATAATGGAACAGTTACCTGTGCGTTTTTCTTTTCGTAGGCCCATTGGCTAGAAGTGTACAAAATTTATATAGTCGTGCTGGGATGATAATAACCCCAATAGTTATCTTTCATTTCCTGCATTTTTATTTTCCATTTATATTTTAGTTTTAGTATTTCTTTGTAGTTTGTATATCTTTCTTTTTTTTTGCGGAGGTCACCCCTGCAGGTATTCATGAAAAATTTGTATTGGCGGGGTTGTGATTCTTCATATGGCGGGCCTGCTTCAGGTTTTTCACGCGTCTTCTGGTATGCTCACTAGCTGAGCATTGGGTAACCTCTTCCCTTGTCTCATTTTGATTTAAATGTCTATATCATAGGTTGTGTAGTTTAGTTTAAGTCTGGGGGAGAGTCTGTATTGTTACCTTTTTGCACGAGCACATTTCATGTGCATATTAGAAGCTTTTATTGTTTTATTTTGATTAGTTCATTGCATCGCACACCACTGCACCCATATAAGCACGTGCTTAGCTATTAGCGTGCTGCGAGTTAAACTCATTTCTTTTATGATTTGTCAAAATTATGGTGCTGCATAGGATTGTGAGACAGAGTAAAATGTTGACCTTGCTGTGCTCTTAGTCAAGTGCTCTCGTCTCGCGTAGAAATTCGAGTAGATTTAATTTTTTTATATGCTTATAGTGTTATATTTTTCTATGTGTGTAAAGGATTTTTATTCTACTCAAAATTTGGTGAATCCGGTGTGAATCAAACGGTAGTGTAGGGATGTGTGTAGCCGTCACTAGACTCGTTTTGCTCGAGTCGGGAGGAAGGATCTTCTTTCTCGGTGGCTAAGAACTTGCCCCAAGCTACTCTCGAAGCATTGGCGTATGGTTAGTCTAGTGTGAGCGTGATGTAGGCCATCATTTTGGCCCGGTTGAGCTTTGTACCATTCCTAACGTCTTATCCTCGCTAGCCCGTTGTGCCTACCCATTCTTTTGATTCAGCTTCACCTTCATTCACCAAAGCCTCATAGCCGATTCTAGTTGCACACCCAATGTAACACCTCTACCCGTCAATAAGAATATAATAGAGGGTCCGGCCGGGGCCCCACACCATATTCCACAAACAGGCCGAGACGCTACTAAATAATATCAATACCAACGCATCCTAACACAGAGCATTCTAGCGGAAGCTTCACGGTTGAAAACTTGAACTCAAGAGTTATAAGAACTGTCCACTAACATATGAATGTATACAACCAAAGTATCCAGCCTTAAGGCCTTACAAATTTCTCTTAACAAGGTGTGGTTTACAGACATCGGCACGCAGGCTGGCAACACATGAACAATAAGAAACAAAATAAAGCCTTCTAGGGCAGCAACGCAACTTGGGCTTCATCCCGCTAAGTCCTGCTCGGACCAGCACCCCCTTCACCTGAAAGAACCAATCCACCAAGCAGTGGTAAACAGGGCAACGGTCAGCATTCAGTTGACCAATTATAATGACCCTTCCCCTGGCACGGGGCAGCGGAATTCCATCCCTGCAAAGCATTTTTCAACATTATGTACAGCAACCCACGCAAGACGTGCACGACCGCACAGTCAATACATATCACAAATGCCAGTACGACGGCCCGACGCTCCGTGCACTTAGGGCACATTCGGGTGTACCGGAAACACCGGATCCCACCAATGAGCATTTAGTCTGGCATATAGGCCCAAGACTCTTATTATGCCACTGATAAAAGCCCAATGCCTTGGCACTCTCATGTCCAGACTACATAATGCAGGTACGGATCAGCCACCCCCTGTTGCTCAAACCGCCTTGCCACTACCAAGTACATCGTACCTGAGGCCACAAATAAAGGCGCGGGTCGGTTTCACCTTTCCTGTTCGGCATGAAGCCTCATTTTATATAGTTGTAACCCAATGACTCAACACCACGTAAAGTGACAACTCATGGTCACAAGAGTTGAACCAACTCTCACAATTTCCTGGACTTTCTCCAGTACTTCCTGCGGTACCAAGCCACAGGTATCCACCTTGGATTTCATGCATACAAGCAATAATCACGGAGTCTTCTCCGATGTGCAAACAAGCATCACCAATCAAGACCAACATGTCCAGATGGGCTTCACACAGCATGCCTAGATCCGTACTCTGATTCCGGACTCTAACAAGGGGGACTTCACATATCTACCCCAACGGAAACTGCAATCCACCGCACACTCGCGGGGAAGGGTTTTCCCTATGCAAATGAAGGAAAGTAGGACTTCACATGTCCAAGATGAAAATCGTTACCCTTGGAAGTCACCTCGGAGCCATGGAGAGAATTGAGACGGATGAAAGCCTTCACAGCAGCCTTGCCTTCGCAAATCCGAACTCGGCTCGCGATTTGGACCACCACAGCACCACTAACGGCCGGATTCCTCTTCTTCTTCCTTGTCCTGCTCTCCTCTCTCTCTCTTAACTTTAGAAAGAGAATGATGAAACTCAAATGAGCTTTCTCTTCTTCAATCCCGGCCTTATCAACCCAGGGAAGAGCCCAGACCATTGGATCTTGGTCAAAGAAAATAAACGACTCTGATCAGCCCTAAATTTAATTTCCTGAGCCGAACACGGGTAGTGACACGCCCGTGTCACAGGCCGTGTTCCTGAAGCGATGCACAACCGATTGAAAATAAAACAGAACACGGGCATTGACACGCCCGTGTCAAGCCTGACATGCCCGTGTCACCCAGTACATGACTGTGTACCTGGCCGTGTCACCCCGTAACACGATCTCCAAAATCACTCGAGAAGGACACGGCTAAGGCACACTCTCATGTCCCTAGCCGTGTGCCAAACACGCCCCTGTGATACGCCCGTGTCACAGGCCATGTTCTACACTCGACGATCAGTTCTCGAGTACTCGTCGAGAATAGGGACACTCCCTGGGACACGCCCGTGTCCCAGGCCGTGTACACCTGACACGCCCTGAGACACGCCCGTGTCTCAGGCTGTGTCAGCCAACCTGAATCCCACTTCTGCTTTTGAGATTTCTGGGGTGTTACAATCCTCCCCTCCTTAATAAAATTTCGTCCCGAAATTTGGTTACAGTAGGGAGATAAAAGTATAACACAATATATAACGCAAATATGTTGCTACAACATATACAAATGAGCCAACATGTTACAAAAATAACTCGGGAAACTCGGCTCGTATGGTCTGCTCTCGCTCCCATGTTAGCTTCTCGCTCACAATTGTCCCACCGAACTTTGACCATCCCGATCATTTTGTTCTGCAACTGTTTCTCGGCTCGATCCTCGATTCGAATGGGCCTAATCTTTGTCGTTAGCCCATACTCAACCGGCACCCGATCATTCTCAATCACTTGAGTTGGATCCTTGACTGCTTTTCGTAGTACCGAGATGTGGAACACATCATGCAGTCCACCCAATTCCGATGATAGAGCTAGCCGATAGGCAGCTTCCCCAACTCGCTCCACCACTTCAAACGGAACAAGGTATCGCGGACTTAGCTTTTTCAACTACCGAATCCGAGATACGCCTTTTAAGGGTTTAATCTTAAAATAGACCCAGTCGCCCACCGCAAACTCCACGTTCCCGTGCTTAGCATTGTAATACTTGGCTTGCCGATCCTGGTCTATTAGTAGCCTCTCTCGAATAGAGCATATTGTTGAGTTAGCATCCTCGACTTCCTTTTGTCCCAACAGTTTGGACTCGCCAGTTTCTGCCCAAGCTAGCGGTGTACGACACTTGCGACCATACAGAGCTTCAAACGGTGCCATACCAATGCTCGTTTGGTAGCTATTATTATAGGCAAACTCCACCATAACAAGGTGATCTTTCCGTTTCTTACCGAAGTCCAGGGCGCACATACAGAGCATATCCTCCATTGTTCTGTTGGTTCGTTCAGTTTGGCCATCCGTTTGCGGATGAAAGGCCGTAGTGAATACTAACTTCGTGCCCAACAGCTGATGAATTAGCCTCCAATCATTCGAAGTAAATCTCCCATCTCGGTCACTTACGATCCTCTGGGGAACACCGTGCAATCGAATAATATGCTCCACATTGAGCTTTGCCAACATTTCCAAAGAATCGTCCCGCTTATTTGGTAGGAAGTGAGCCACCTTTGTTAATCGGTCTACAATCACCGAGATTGAGTCATTTCCGCGTTGTGATCTCGGCAATCCATGCACGAAATCCAAAGAAATATCCTCAAACTTCAACTGCGGAACCGGCAAAGATTTCAAGAAACCACTAGGTCGTTGACACACTGCCTTCACTAAAGCACAAGTACGACACTTAACCACATACTCGGCGATGTCCTTCTTTAAACCGGGCCACCAGAATAATTTCTTCATGTCCTTGTACATTTTTGTGCTCCCAGGGTGAATTGAGCACTTTGTAAAATTCGGTTCGTACAACAACTCTTCTCGCAATTTACCCGCACAAGGGACGCACAATCAGCCATCCTTCCATAATAAACGTCATCCCAGGAGAATTGCTCACCAGACCCCTCCTTTGCATAGAGCTGGAGACTTTCATCAAACTCCGTTGCCCTCCGAACCCTGTCCGAAAGGTCATATTGAACATCCATCCAGTTCAAGCATGCATCGGCCGAAGAATCCCTTTCCACACAAGATGTATCCAACGCTTCCAACTCCTGGATTAAACGCTCATCATGTATCTGCAACCAACTTGCCTGCACTGGAGTCCGACGACTCAAGGCATCAGCGACCATATTTCCCTTTCCGGGAACATAGTGAAGGTCGAAGTTATAATCCCCTAGGAATTCAATCCACCTCCTTTGTCGCATATTCAACTCCTTTTGATCGAGCAGATACTTTAGGCTTTTATGATCTGTATAAATATCTACCTTCACGCCATAAAGATAGTGCCGCCACAACTTTAGCGAAAAGATCACTGCCGCCAACTCCAAGTCGTGTACGGGGTAATTACGCTCATGCACTTTCAATTGACGTGAGCCGTAAGCGATCACCTTGCCAAACTGTAGGAGAACGCAGCCTAAGCCGCTTCCTGACACATCGCTGTATATCTCAAAACCTTCTGTACTACATGGCAACGTCAAAATAGGCACCGTGGTCAAACGACTTTTTAGCTCTTCAAAAGCCCGCATGCACTCCGGCGACCAAACGAACTTCTGATCTTTTCTCGTCAACGTAGTAAAAGCCAAAGGAATCCGGGATAAGTTCTCCACAAAATGTCAATAGTAGCCTGCCAGTCCAAGAAAACTCCTGACTTCGGCAACCGAAGACATCACTGGCCAATCACGACTGACACTTATCTTTGCCAGATCCACCGCTATGCCCTCTACACTTACCACATGGCCTAGAAAAGCCACCTACGAGAGCCAAAACTCACACTTAGAGAACTTGGCATACAACTTATTTCTCCGCAAGGTATGCAATACTAACCGCAAATTGTTTGCATGATCTTCCTCCGACTGTGAGTACACGAGGATATCATCAATGAACACAATCACAAATAGATCCAAGTATTCGCGGAACGTTCGATGCATGAGATCAATGAATTCTAAAGGCGCATTACATAAGCTGAACGACATCACTGTGAACTCATAATGACCGTAGCATGTGCCAAATGCTGTCTTGGGAATGTCACCTTCCCTAATCCGCAATTGGTAATACCCGGATTTCAAATCTAACTTGGAATAGACGGTTGAGCCCGCTAGCTGATGAAACAAGTCATCGATCCGTGGAATCAGATACTTATTTTTCTCCGTCAGCTTATTCAGTTTGCGATAATCAATACATAGCCGCAAACTACCGTCTTTCTTTTTCACAAAAAGAACAGGCGCGCTCCAAGGTGACACACTTGGGCATATGTATCCCTGCTCCAACAGCTCTTGCAACTGAACTTTCAGTTTGGCAATCTCTTTTTGCGCTACCCGATACGACAAACAGGCCACAGGTTTTGCACCCAGAACCAGCTCGATAGCGAAGTCAATTTCCCTTTTGGGAGGTAACCCCGAAAGGTCCTTTTGAAACACATCAGCATACTCCGACACAATCGGCACTTCACTCACACTGGCCTTCGACGCCACCGCCTCTACGAGTGTGAAGAACAACTCCGCACCCTTCCGAACTGCCTTAACGACTTGGAGAGAAGATAACAACATCCCACTCATCCCTTGTATACCAATGAACTTGGTCTCTTGTTCAGTATTCTGCCCAAGTGTGACCTCTTTTGAAGTGCAATCTATACAGGCACGCTGCTCTGAAAGCCATTCCATACCAAAGATTATATAAAATTCCTTGATCGGCAATACTAGTGTTTCCACCTTGAACTCCCGACTCCTTGTCTTGACCTCAAGACCGCAAGATTTATCCGCGCACATCAAACATCCATTAGGTAACAACACCTTTACACTGTCTGTCGTGGTCCGGATAAGTACCCCAATACGAAAGACGAAATCTTCAGACAAAAACGAATGGGAAGCACCTGTGTCAAACAGTGCTCGCGCCGGATACTCTCGAATAAGGACAAAACCTAAAACATCACAATCAAAACAAGCACAGCACACAGTATAAAATAACATTAAAACTGTGCGCACCTGTGATGACATCAGCCTGCTTAATGGCCTCCTGTTGTCCAAGGTTGAAGACCCTGGGCTGCGCGTGCGAGGTAAAAGACTCCACCATAGTCTTCCCTTTCTCCGCATAAGACGCTTCCATCTTCTTGCCACCCTTTGGAGGACCAACTCGGCAATCACGTGCGAAGTGTCCCAACTTCCTGCACGTAAAACAAGCATGCGATCCATACCCTGATGTCTCTGTCACAGTCATAGAAGGAGCTTGTCCAGTAGACTTAGACTTCTTTCCCCATCTCTTACGGTACCAAAACTTCTCCGGACGCGACTGCTTGAACTCTGGCTTTGCCACAACCAAGGTCCCCTTTGCTTGCCCCCTTCGCATGTCCGTCTCCAAAGACCGAGCCATACAAACTAAGGCTTGAAATCCCTGACTCACAGAACTCGAGAGCAAATACCGCAACTCATCTCGCAGTCCCGCATAAAACCTACTAGTCTTATGCTCTTCTTTGGCAAAGATTGTACCCGCATATCTTCCCAACCGTGTGAACTTATGCAGATAATCATCCACACTACGATCTCCTTGGGTTAACCGTTGAAACTCCATTTCCATCGATATCCTTTGCTGCATTGGTAGATGCTGTGCCAAGAACAACCGAGAAAATTCGTCCATCGAGACCTCTGCCAATTGCCTGTCAACCAAGTAATGCAGTTCAATCTTATCCCACCATAATCTAGCCTCTCCTTCCAGTAGGAAAGTGGCCAACATAACCTTCCGTCCCTCCTCAACCTTGATAGCTCTAATGATCCTCTTGATCCTTGCAAGCCAATCCTCTGCTTGGGCCGGTGAACCCGCCCCAGTAAATTGTGGAGGATTGAAGCTCAAGAATTGCTTCAATTGTTGATCTGTTGCCCGCGGATCAACTACAGCATCTACCGGTTCTTGCCGTACCGCAGCATGCGTTGGCACCACTGCAGGACATGCCTACCCAGCCTGCTGAGCATTCATCATAACAAGTACTGTTTCCGTGATGAAACGTACCATTTCAGCGGATGGAGGAGGTGTGGGCTCCTCAGCTGGTGCCGCAATTTCTACAGAATGTTGAGGTTCGAATTGACCCGCAACACTTCTAGTCACCAATATGTGTAAAACACACAATTTAGCGACCAAGTAAAATGGAAAATATACAAAAAGAATACACAGGTTCAACAAACAAGTGTATTTGCATTCCTATGTGGACATTCTTGGGTTCAATTTAAGTGTTATAACGACAGCACTGACACGGGCCCGCCACCCCTCAAAAGAATTCATCCGCAAATTCGGAAGAGATCGACCAACAAGCTGATACCAAATTATAACACCTCTACCCGTCAAGAAGAATATAATAGAGGGCCCGGCCGGGGCCCCACACCATATTCCACAAACAGGCGGAGACGCTACTAAATAATATCAATACCAACGCATCCTAACACAGAGCATTCTAGCGGAAGCTTCACGGTTGAAAACTTGAACTCAAGAGTTACAAGAACTGTCCACTAACATAGGAATGTATACAACCAAAGTATCCGGCCTTAAGGCCTTACAAATTTCTCTTTACAAGGTGTGGTTTACAGACATCGGCACGCAGGCCGGCCACACATGAACAAGAAGAAACAAAATAAAGCCTTCTAGGGCAGCAACGCAGCTTGGGCTTCAGCCCGCTAAGTCCCGCTCGGACCAGCACCCCTGCACCGGCAAGAACCAATCCACCAAGTAGTAGTAAACAGGGAACCGGTCAGCATTCCGCTGACCAATTATAACAACCCTGCCCCTGGCATGGGGCAGCGGAATTCCATCCCTGCAAAGCATTTTTCAATAGTATGTGCTGCAACCCACGCAAGACGTGCACGACCGCACATTCAATACATATCACAAACGCCGGCACGACGACCCGACGCTCCGTGCACTCAGGGCAAATTCGGGTGTACCGGAAACACCGGATCCCACCAATGAGCATTTAGACTGGCACGTAGGCCCAAGACTTTCATTATGCCGCTGACGAAAGCCCAATGCCTTGGCACTCTCATGTCCAGCCTACATAACGCAGGTACGGATCAGCCACCCCCCGCTGCTCAAACCGCCTCGCCACTACCAAGTACATCGTACCTGAGGCCATAAATAAAGGAGCGGGTCGGTTTCACCTTGCCTATTCGGCACGAAGCCTCATTTTATATAGTTGCAGCCCAACGGCTCAACAACACGTAAAGTGACAACTCATGATCACAAGAGTTGAACAAACTCATACAATTTCCTGGATTTCCTCCAGTACTTCCTGCGGTACCAAGCCACAGGTATCCACCACGGATTTCATGCATACTAGCAATAATCACGGAGTATTCTCCGATGTGCAAACAAGCATCACCAATCCAGACCAGCAAGTCCAGATGGGCTTCATACAGTATGCCTAGATTCATACTCCGATTACGGACTCTAACAAGGGGGACTTCATATATCTACCCCAAGGGACACCGCAATCCACCGCACACTCGCGGGAAAGGGTTTTCCCTATGCAAATGGAGGAAAGTAGGACTTCACATGTCCAAGACGGAAATCGTTAACCTTGGAAGTCGCCTCAGAGCCATGGAGAGAATTGAGATGGAAGAAAGCCTTCACAGCAGCCTTTCCTTCGCAAATCCGAACTCGGCTCGCGATTTGGACCACCGCAGCACCACCGGCGGCCGGATTCCTCTTCTTCTTCCTTGTCCTGCTCTCCTCTCTCTATTAACTTTAGAAAGAGAATGATGAATCTAAAATGAGCTTTCTCTTCTTCAATCCCAGCCTTATCAATCCAGGGAAGAGCCCAGACCATTAGATCTTGGTCAAAGAAAATGAACGGCTCTGATCAGCCCTGAATTTGATTTCTTGGGCCGAACACGGGTAGTGACACGCCCGTGTCACAGGCTGTGTTCCTGAAGCGGTGCATAACCGACTGAAAATAAACCAAAACACGGACATTGACACGCCCGTGTCAAGCCTGACACGCCCGTGTCACCCAGTAGATGGCCGTGTACCTGGCCGTGTCACCCCATAACACGATCTCCAAAATCACCCGAGCAGGACACGGCTAAGGCACACACCCGTGTCCCTAGCCGTGTGCCAAATACGCCACTGTGACACGCCCGTGTCACAGGCCGTATTCCACACTTGACGATCAGTTCTCGAGTACTCATCGAGAATAAGGAGACGCCCTGGGACACGCCCGTGTCCCAGGCCGTGTACACCTGACACGTCCTGAGACACGCCCGTGTCTCAGGCCGTGTCAGCCAACCTGAATCCCACATTGGTTTTTAGATATCTGGGGTGTTACACCCAAGTCGAGCTTTAGTTTTTTATTATCATTTTGGGGTGTTGATTTGGTGATATTCTTTGTGAAAATGTGGATGTGCTCCAAGATTTATATTTGCTGAGATTGTAAAGAAAAAAAATGATTTGAAAAAAAAAGGAAAATAGTTTTAAAAAAAGGTGAAAAGAAAAAGTTTGATTGAAAATCTTATTGGAGATGTAATTGTATTTGAAGTAGGCGGTGCACACACCCATAAGTTAAAAGTTAAGTCTGGGGGTCTGGTGTACCCGTATGTATTGTGGTTTGCGTTGGATTTTCTTTATGCTAGCTCATTTGGGTTTGGTGCTTAGCTTTCCTATTTATCTTTGTTTACCTCACCAAAACCCAAGGCCCATGATTATCCTAAAGTCCTATGGATTCGCGCTTGAGTCAAACTAGTGCCGTGGAGAGAGTGTGAAAGGGCAAGCGTATCGTCCTCGACATTGGTGGATTCCTTTGGAGGTGATTCTGAGCCTCGGTCTTTGGCAAAGCTCACCTTAGTGGCCTGTCTACTTTCTTCCTACGCATGACCGGATGATTCACCATGATTCCATTTTTGAGTAGTAATAAACTTTTGATACGCATTGTGGAAAATATAAACTATTTTGCATACTTAGAAATGTCCTCTATTTATATTATTATGCGAACGATCATGCGACTTCGCATAGTACTCCGTATGACAATTTCTATGTTAGCTAAATTATTTTTTCTGTCTGCATAGATTTTGTTTGCTCGGGACCCGCAAACAGGTAATTCTGGGGGTGTGATGAGTCCTATTTTTATAGTGATTTTCAGACTCATCTGGGCTAGTTTTCTTACGCAAGAACTTCACTTTTAGTTCGTTATCGTATATATTTCATCTTATCTTTATTTCCATAGGAAGTGCACTTTCGTCTCGTGGTTGTGTATTTTTTGTACTTTTATAGTTTGTTCTCCTTTTATGATTGCCTGGAATGTCTGCGCATATCAGTGCTTTGTACATGGGTAGTGTGCGTGTTCCGGGGGTGTTTGGAAGCAGGAATACTGCGCATGATCATCAGATCTATTGTGTACGACAACTGGTCGTACGCCGATGATCGTGCGCACTGGTATTCTGATTTCTAGATTCTGCCTGGGATAATGTCACGACCACTGGACATAGTGCGCACGACCACTAGTCGCGCACCACTGATCGTGTGCATTGATTCCACTTTTCCTGGAGTTCTGCCTGGGTTAATTGCACAACCGCTGGACATAGTGAGCACGACCACCGGTCATGCACCACTGCTCGTGCGCGTTATCCCAGTTCTTCTTTTGATTCTGCCATGCCAATACGCATGATCACTGGTCATAGTGCGCACGACCACTAGTCGTGTGCCCATGATCGTGCGCATTGTTTGATTCTGCTTTCTATAAATACGCAGGTTTCGCCCTAATGCCCGGACCCTGATTTTCTCCGCCGTTTTTCGTCCCCGACAAAGGGTACCGCCATTCCCTTCATCTTCCACCCTAGGGAGGTGCTCCAGGCAAGCCTTTACTGCCAAATCCAAGCCGGAGCTTCCTCTCAGCCTCCTCCATCATCTCTTGAGCTCTATTTCATGTTTTGCGCCATATCCACTAAGCAAGGAGAAGCTTGCAACTTTCTTCCACAATCGTGACACGAAGAAGACAGGTCAATTGGATGGTAGTGACAGCCCTTCTCTACCCCGGACACAGTTGAGTACCGAGCTAGGACGCGGATTGACAACCTTGCGATTCCTTCCGTGAACCCTCAGCAAGAGTTCGGATTCGGTCGATCTCTTGCCTTGTTCTTCCTTTATTGTTGTTTATCTGCTGTAAAACTTTATTTATAGATGTTGTGCTTTTAGTTGTAAACATTATTAGATTCATGTCTATGTGATTCTGTGTTGTTTACTGCTTAAGTTGCTTGAGGTGCGCCATATTCCATCCTCCATCCACCCTTGCCGCACTAGCAATTGCTAGTGGCGTGCATTGCGAAGAGGTGTTATCGACCCTCATTCCGCAATCCTACTCGCCCATCCTCCTAGCGATTCGGTGCATAGCGGCCCGACTAGTCTTCCATCTCGCCTGGCGAAGCATTGCATATGGCATTGCATAGGAGTAGTTGTTAGTATTTTATTTTCTTTTTATCGCAACAATCAAAACCCCCCATCGTAAACTCCGACCTAAGGACTTCAATCTCAAGTCCTCCTCAAAAATTAACTCCACCTTACTGTGTTCCCTCGAGATCGATACTTGGGAAAATTTGCCGATTTTATATTACTTGTGAGACCGGTACACTTGTCGTCCAATGCATCAGATGGACGAGAAGGCTTGCGGATGAGGTGGTGAGAATGGCGAAATGAGGGTCGTGAGCACCTCTTTGCTACGCATGACACTAGCAATTGCTAGTGCGACAAGATCAGCTATGGTGGGGGAGGAAAAAAGGGCGCTTCTCAAGCAACTAAAGAGGTAAAGAAATATAGAATCACAAAGACATGAATCTAATAAAGCATACAACTAAAGAGCGACAACATCTACTAATGAAGTTTTAACACACATATACAACAAGAATGCAAGAACAAGTCAAGAGATCGACCGAATCTGGAGGCTTGTTGAGGGGTTGCGGAAGGAATCGCTGGGTTGTCAATCCGCGTCCAAGCTCGGTCCTCAGCTACGTTCGGGGTAGAGAAGGGCTGCCACTACATTCCAATGGACCCGTCTTCTTCATGTCACGATGTAGAAGAAATTTGCAAGCTTCCCTTTGCTTGATGGATACAACGTCAAACCATGAAATGGAGCTAAAAAGATGAAGGAGAAGGCCGAGAGCAAGCACCAGTAAGGTATAGGCTTCGCGAGCATGGCCGGAGCTTCTCTCCTTGGTGGAAGATGAAGGATGGAGGTGGAAGGGCGGAGCTTTGCCCTAAAAGGCGGCTGGAATGGCAGGAATACGGATCCTCTCGAAATGGAGGAAAATCTGCGCTTAAATAGAAACAAGTCAGAAAATTGGTCACGCACGGTTTGGCGTACGACCTTGCACTAACCGTGCATTATTAAACTTCCAGGCCAAGCTTGCGAAATTGCACGGGTAAACACAGATCGTAGGAATGCAAGAATAAGCAAAGGAACCGTGCGTTTTACTCGCGCATGGGCGCTGCCGTCCGTGCGTGAACAAATCGCACGATTAACCACAGAATGGTGCCAAAACAAAAGGTACAGGACAACCGTGCATTTTCTTCTCACACGGTTTGGCCGAAACAATGCGTTAACCGTGCATTTATAATCATTGAGCTCGTCTCGGCGAAATTCGTCGAGAACCACTCGACCAAATAAAACGCACGATTAGGAAGAAACCATGCGCTAAGGAAATGCACGACCGTGCGTTTTCCACAAATCAGAATTCCTGCATTGGGGAAAATGCACCACCTGCACAGCAAAAACCAAGATTGAGCACAAGCTCACATCACCAATACACAGCATAAACTGAACAAAAAGAACCATGGGAGCACCATGTGCTTACCCCTAACAAAAGAATGTGCAATTGCATACCCAAGGGATAAAATAATGCACTTTTGGTGAAGTGAAGATCTAAATAAAAATATAACATTTCCGATTGAAAAAGTCGTGCACATACAAGATAATAAGCCAAGATGAGTCCAAAAATCACTATATAAATCAGACTCATCAGGCCCACTGCTCAAGAGCCGTTGGGTTAATCCAAATAAAAGAAGGAAAGCTTTTTTGAAAAATAGAATCAATCAAGAAGGTCGATCTTCCTCTCCGCCATTATTATGGAGCTGAAGAACAGGAAGCTAATGTTTAGAAGACAAAGAGCAAGTTAGCTGTTGGAATAAACATCTTCAACAGTAAGATAGCTTGTGCCATTCTCACATAAACCAACAAGAAAGCTCAGAAGGATTCTCTGAGCAAAAAGGTAGCAGCCTTGATCAACCCTTGATGTAGGGTCTTCACAGTCTCAACCAACAAACCTAAAGAATATTCTCTTAGGGAGCTATGAAGAAGGAGATAGGACAGAGAAGTTGGCTCAGTTCAGGAAGAGGTAGAGAAACAGACTTGAAAGTTACTTCCAGCACATCATCTTGTTTCTGTAAAGAAATGAGTAGGACTGGGACTCTTCCATCTCAGGTTGCAGCAAGATCTACTGCAGTTACTTCTCTAGCTCCAGCTGGATAAAATCCCTGGTGCTGAGAAGAGAAAGTTAGGTCTAAGTATTTACTTAGTCCAGAGAAAGGTAGACTCAGGAATTAAATTCCTATAGTCATATGTTGGACTGAGTTTACCTCAGTCAGGAAGCTTGACACTGAGAAAAATCTCTTGTGTCAAGAATTACCACCAACCCACCTTCATCCTGTAGGATTCAATTTATCTAAATCTGAGTTGTAGCATCTTTTGGGCCTGAGTTGTAGGTGACTATTCAGTCACTAAGGTAGGTGCCCTGTAGGGTATTGAGGTAGGATCCAAGTGTGGATCTGAGTGTAGGGCATTTTGTCCTGAGGTAGGTGACAAGCTTGTCACTGAGCTGTAGGTGCCTTAAAGGTCACTAAGGTAGGTACCTGTTAGGTACTAAGCTGTAGGAGTGTTGTAGCACTCTGAGAGTAGGTCCTTGTGCCTGAAGTTGTAGGGCTGAGAAGCCTGAGCTGTAGGCCTTATAGATAAGGTTGAGGTAGGTGTCTTGAGGGTCATTGAGTGTAGGAGCACTGCAGAGCTCTGAGGTAGGATCCTTTGTGGATTTGAGGTAGGGCTGTCCTCCTAGCCTGAGTGTAGGGCTTAACATCCTGAGGTAGGTGGTTTGCTGACCACTGAGTTGAAGGCCCTTGTGGCTGAGAAGTAAGTCTTGGAGGAGACTTAGAGATCCTGAGGGATCTGAGGTCTAAGCTCTTTGGAGCAAGTTTTGGAGAAGTGCCTAGTCCCACAAGATAGTCTGATAGGTGGGAGGGAAAGTGGATGTACCCAGTTGGGGAACCACTATAAATATCTATGTGCTTTTTGGTGGTTGTTTTTCTTTTCTTATTTGCAGGTGTTAAGGACAAGCTCTAGATCACCCTAAGCTGAAAGAAAAAAACAACAACAAGATATAATAAAGAAACCAAAAGATAGTCACTAAGGACTAAGAAACCTATTCACTCCCCCCCTCTAGGTGATTTAACTATCCTTGAAATAAGGACTTTCAAGTGGTATCAGAGGGAGGTTACTCAAAAAGGACTTAACAGTCTGAGTAGACCTCAAAGTATATCTAAAAGGTTTGCATTGGTGGGTTCAAAAGAGAACCATAAGGAGTGGAGCTCAATTGAGATTCAAGTCTGCAGCAAGGAGAACTTTGAGACATGGAAAGAAAGGATCATGTAGATTATGGAAGCTAGTGATCTTAGAGTCTTGGATTCAATTCAAGAAGGACCCTTCATTCCCTTGAGGGTCTCTACATCAGATGCAATCATCAAGACCCCAAAGAGTTATGCAAAGATGTCTGAAGATGAAATCAATTTGGAATCTTATGACAAGAGGGCACAACACATCATGGTAAGTGCCATAGATGACTCCACCTTCCAAATGCTTGTCCACTACAAGATAGCCAAAGAGATGTGGGATTCTCTCACTGGCTATATGGAAGGGATAGAGAAAGTCAGTCTTTCTAACAGTGGTTCAAAGTTTGAAGAAGAAGAAGAAGCCTTCAGTGGGCTGCTTGTTGCTATTACAGATGAAGATGAAGACCATCCAGATATCAGGATAGAGATTGGGGCCCCTTTATTACACTCAAAAAGTGATACTGAGGTGGATGAAGATATCAGTGGCTGCTATGAGGGGATGGCTTTGATAGAAGAAGTATCTGATGCGCGTAAAATACGACAAGCGTACCGGTCGTACAAGTAATAAAGTTGGGAATAAATCCCCGGATGTCGTTCTCTTGAGGAATGCAATTAGCGTCGAACGATTTGGACTCTAAAACTATTGTTATGAGAGTTAATTGAAATAAACAGAAAAAGAAGGGGCTTTGGTCGGTGGTCTTACGACCGATTACACTAATGTAAACTATGCGGGTCGCAATCACCGCTTCTCAAGGCGAGATGGATGTAGCGGCCACGATGCCGTACTTCGGTTGGTGAGTGGACGGAAGTCTAGCGAGTGAGGTGATTATTGTAGAGTGAAATTGAGTGAAACGAACGTGTGGAGTGGAGCGAGATGGAGCGAGGCGCATCAAAGAATAATTCTCATAAGCAAGATGAAACACAAATGATCAAATTAACACTAGAAATTGATGTTCATTACATGCATAAACCTTCCATGCAACAAGAAAAGATAGAAAATGCAAAACCACGAGATTGAAGATCCACCGCGGTTGTTGGCTGGAGGTGCGGGTTGTCAATCCGCTTCCAAGCGCAGTCCGAGGAGGGCTTCCGGTACCACCGAGCTGTCACCTCGAGGGCCTGTAATTCCGTTCTCTAGGTATGCTTCGTCTTCTTCCTTGGTGGAAAGCTCGGAGAAGAATGCTTCAATGGACGGGAGGATCGCCGGAGGATGCGGAATGCTTCGGAATCGCCGGAGAAGGTCCTCCCGATGGTAGGGATGAAGGTGGAGGCGAATGGAACTGCTGGAGGGCGAAACGGCGGACTGGCGGAGGTTTCGTAACAACGTCCGTTACCCTAATTCGCGGAACATGGCGTTTTATAGCTTGCAGAATAAATAGGGCGCGCGACCACTGGCGCACGACTAGTGGTCGTGCGCGACCAAGGTCAGCGCCCGTGCACGAGCAACCTGTAGACCTGCATCAGAAAATCAATGGTCGCGCACGATCAGCAGCGCACGATCAGTGATCGTGCGAGGCAATGCTGATGATCGTACAGAAATAGCCAGACAGAACTTTGTAAAATGGGTATGACTGCGCACGATCGGCGGCGCACGAGCAGTGGTCGTGCGCGGTATGGTAAGTGATCGTGCGGAAGGTTCAGGACAGACATTTCACAAATGAGTCCGGGCTGCGCACGATCAGTGATCGTGCGCCAGGAGGTCGATGGTCGTGCGTGGGTAAAAACGCACGACCACTGACTCCTTTGCCAAAAATAGTGAAACGCCTATCCCGAATGCCCTCACGATCTCCAAACCTGCAGGAAAACTGCACGGGACATCGATCATGGCAGCCACAACAAACAATAATAATCATAACAAGAATGTAAATGCACACAAGCACAGAAATGGGCTAAAAAGGTGCACAGGGCGTGGAATGCCGTAGCTAACCAAAAGGAGTACTAATGGCGCTAAAAGATAGTGCAAAGCTGAGGAAAAAGGCCTAGATGAGTCCAAAATAAGGTATAAAATAGGGACTCATCACACCCCCAGACTTTACCATTTGCACGTCCCGGGCAAATAATCACCTTGTGGACTCAAAAATGGCTAGCTGACATAGTAATTTCAAAATACAGTAGGACGAGAAATCGAGAAACACAAGTGCATAGAAAATATAATAGAAGGAGTTTTTAATCATGCTATGCAATTTATAATTTTCGATAAACGTAAATAAATACTGTCACTACTCAAAGGTTGAATTTCCGGAGAATCGCGCGGTCATGTGTATGAAGAAAATAGGCAAGTCGGATGGTGGAGCATTGCCAAAGAGCGGGGCTCGTGATCACCTCCAAAGGAATCCACCAATGTCGGGGACCATATGCTTGCCCGTTCACACTTTCTCCACGATGCTAGTTCGACTCGAGCATAAATCCGTAGGACTTTAGGTGAAGAGTTGGGACTTGGGTGTAGACGTAGGTATGGATAAAAAAGATGAAAACGAAGGCTACGCACAACCCAACAGAGCTCGCACAATTACAGATTTCCCACTAGCAAAATGAATGTGAGTGCACCACACCCCCAGACTTGGTTTTAACAACATGGGTGTGTGCACCGCCTACCCCAAAACAGATTTCTCAAAAACAGATTTTCATTTATACTTTTGATTTTCTCTTTTTCGTTTCTTTTTCACAATTTTTTTTTTGTTTTTGTTTTGCTTTTATAAATTTTTCTTTTTCAAATTTTTGAATTTCAGCAAATATAACAAGATGGCAAATCCACATTTTTCACAAAACCACTTCCCACATCAACAACCCAACGAGAAAATGCTTGGAACTAGAGCTCGACGCGGGTGTGCGACTAGGACTGGCTTGAGGCATTGGTGAATTGAGTGTGGAGCTGAAACAAAAGGAAGGTAGGCTCAACGGGGCTAGCGAGGGCTATGTTAGGACGGGTGCAAGGCTCAACCGGGCCAAAGTGATGGCCTACGTCACGCTCACGCTCGACTAACCGTGCACCAATGCTTCGAAAGTAGCCCGGGGAAAGTTCTTAGTCACCGAGAAAAGTGATCCGTCCTCCCGACTCGAGCAATACAAAGCTAGCGACGCCTACACACATTCCTACACTACCGAGTGATTACTCAGGATTCATAGATTTGAGTAGGATAGACAGTATTTACGAGTGCAGAAAAAATATAAATTGCAAGCATAAAGAAAAACTAAATCTATACAATTTCTACACAATGTGAGCACTCGATTAGGAGCACTGCACGAGTTTCGAACTACTCTAAATCAAAATCCTACGTCAGCACCACCATCTTAAAGTTTACACGAAATAATACATCAACTCGAGCCGCACGCGTGGTCAAGTGCGCGCTCATGTGGGTGCCAAAGTGTGTGCAGCATGAGTCAAAAATAATGAAGCAAAAAGGAAAACTACTAGCATGCAAAATTAAATGTGCTCGTGGAGTGCACTAGTGGCTCTTCCCCCCAGACTTGAATGAAAACATAAGCAAGTAAAATAGACATTCAACCAATGAATGAAATCTGAAGCGAGAGAGAGTACCTATGCTCCAAAGAGGGAAGCATGCCAAAAGATTGCGTGATGAATCGCGGGAGTTGCTGCTTCGCACAAAAGATAAGCTGAACCTGCGAATTAGGCCGAACAACAAAAAAAACAAAAGAAAGAGAAAACATAAAATAAAAAGCATAAACGAGGGGACCAAAAGGTCCAAGCTTGGGTTGTCTCCCGAATAGCCCTTTTGTTTACCGTCCTTAAGGTGGACCAAATACCTGTATTAGCAGTTGTATATAATGTTTTTGCAGCAAAATAAAAGCTACAAAATAGAGAGCGAAATAAGGTCCCAAAGAAACTAGGAAAATAAGCAGGAAAAGCGAGGCAGAGCGGCAAAGAAGCAATCAGCTATATGCCGATTTGTGGTCAGTCTTTCCGGTGGAGAGCGAAGGAGAAGCAGAATTTTTCATAGTATCTTGAGAAGGGGATTTCCCCTTGCTCAGATGGTGCGTGTCTTCGTGCCGGAAGGAAGAATAACTCTTATCGCGCAAGCGCTTGGCCTCCTTCAGCTTCTCAACCGATGGAGACTTCCAAGGAGTGGATTCCACAGTTTTCCCAGATTTTATGATCGATGGCGTCATTTCCGGCACCGCGACGGCGATCGGATCAGCCCAAGCGACAGAACGCTTAGCACAGTCATGAATATTATTACAAGAATAAATGTCTAGGGATTTCTCCCGCATGGAACTAGGAATGTCATGCTCAACAACAACATCGGTGGGAAATGGCATTGTCGCCATGTCTTTGGTGCACTCGAACATCTTCGTGGTCAATAAGTCATTCTTCTCATCAGTCGTCTCGGTCAATCCTCCCTTTGTTTTCTCATCCGTAAGGGTTGCCTTCAAAGCTTGGATTCCAGAATCTTCCTTGAAATCTGCACTACTCAGAAAAACGTCGTTTTGAACAAGAGAGGTGTGTACGGAAGTATCATCGAGGGCGAAATCATCGGTCGGCCAGGTGACGCGTCCTTTGGAAAAATCCAGGGATACGCCACTGGCCGTCAGGAATGGGACACCAAGTATCGGAATGGAGTCATTTTCTTTTGGTCCCATGACCTTAAAATCAGTGGTAAAATGTTTGCCGTTAACCTCGATCTCAACTTCCCTCACACCACCTTCAGTATCAACCACATTTCCATTAGCTAAAATAAGTGATTTCCGGTCTTCGGTGTTTATTTGCAATTGCATCTTCGCGGCATCCTGCAGAGTGAGGATGTTGCTAGATGCTCCGGAATCACATAAAGCAGTGGTTTCAACATTGTTGATCATACAGCTAATCACGAGCTCATTGTTATTCCCCAGCCTTTCCTCCCCAAGGCTTTTCCCTTGTTCGTGGGGATTTTTTTCGGTGTTGCTTGGGAGAGTACCATGAGTGCGCTCGGAGACCATTTGAGCCAATTGGCCCAACTGTGCCTCAAGCTTACGCATTGAAGCGGCTTGGTTTGTCATGTTCGTCTGGGAAACTTCAACAAATTTTTCAAACATTTCAGCCAATGAATTGGTTTTTACGGCGGGGGGCCCTTGGGGGTAATTCGGGTGAGGCGGCCGCGGTTGGCTTCCGGAGGCGGAGGCATCATTTTGATGCTGCCCCGGTTGCCATCGTTGGCCCGGTGCGTTTTGATTCCACGAGAAGTTCGGGAGATTTCTCGCACCCAGATTATACGCATTTCCATAAGGCGCGCCCCTGTTTTGATTCGCGATAAAATTAACAGTTTCATTGGAAAAGGCGGGGTCATACGTTACCTCCGCTCCAGGGCACTCAAAGCTATGATGATCGGCTCCTCCGCATCCTTGACACGAAATGGCCAACACCAGAGCAGCAGCAGCGGGACTTGATGCTTCCACAGCAAAGACTCCACTTGTCCCACGGGGGTATTCCTTCCTGCGGTCCAAAAGGCGCTGTGCGTGGCGGTGTCCTGCAAAACTCTCAAAGCATCCTCAGGAGCAAGGTTCATAATTGTTCCGCCAGAGGCGGCATCAATCATGGCGCGGTGTTGAGGTTCGATGGAGAAGTAGAAGCTTTCCACGAGATTCTACGTTTGGAATCCGTGGTTGGGGCACTTCTGCAGCAACTCATTGAAGCGCTCCCAAACTTCCGCTAAGCTCTCTTGGTCGTTTTGCCTGAAATTAGTGATGGCCCGTCTCAAGCTCACGATACGGTCGACCGGATGGAATTTGGCTAGAAACTTTGTGGTAAGAGCCTCCCAGGTTGTGGCAGTTCCAGGAGGAAGGGCATGAAGCCATGACTTGGCTTTGTCACGTAGAGAGAAGGGGAAGAGACGGAGCTTGATCGTATCATCAGGAATCCCAACATAGCGGAAAGTAGCGCAGATTTCCGAAAAGTCTGCCAAGTGAAGATGGGCATCCTCCATGGCCATTCCGGAGAACTGTACGTTGTTCCGGATGATGTTAAGAATTGCTTGTTTGATCTCGAACTGCTGGTTTGCGATCGTCGGTCCGAACCCAGGGTAAATGCTCCCTACCGTGGGAGTGGTGTAGTCTCTCATGGTTCGGACATGCGGCGGATTCACCTCATTCTCATCCCCGTTCCGGTAATCATGGAGGTTCCCTCCAACATGAACTCCATTGTCATTGTTCAACTGATCTCCCATTGTGATTGGATTGATAGCAGCGGCACGCCTTTGTGCACGAAGAGTTCACTCGATCTCAGGATCGTAAGTAATGAGATCTCTTGCAGCACGTCCCTGCATCCACTGAAGCAACAAAACAAAGAAACAAAAATCAAAAAGCACTAACTCTTATACCAATACTTCCAGAAATCATAATCGTTCAACAGTTGCATTCCCCGGCAACGGCGCCAAAAACTTGATGCGCGTAAAATACGGCAAGCATACCGGTCGCACAAGTAATAAAGTTGGGAATAAATCCCCGGATGTCGGTCTCTTGAGGAATGCAATTAGCGTCGAACGATTTGGACTCAAAAACTATTGTTATGAGAGTTAATTGAAATAAACAGAAAAAGAAGGGGCTTTGGTCGGTGGTCTTACGACCGATTACACTAATGTAAACTATGCGGGTCGCAATCACTGCTTCTCAAGGCGAGATGGATGTAGCGGCCGCGATGCCGTACTTCGGTTGGTGAGTGGACGGAAGTCTAGCGAGTGAGGTGATTAGTGCGGAGTGAAATTGAGTGAAACAAACGTGTGGAGTGGAGCGAGATGGAGCGAGGAGCATCAAAGAATAATTCTCATAAGCAAGATGAAACACCAATGATCAAATTAACAGTAGAAATTGATGTTCATTACATGCATAAACATTCCATGCAACAAGAAAAGATAGAAAATGCAAAACCACGAGATTGAAGATCCACCGCGGTTGTTGGCCGGAGGTGCGGGTTGTCAATCCGCTTCCAAGCGAAGTCCGAGGAGGGATTCCGGTACCACCGAGCTGTCACCTCGAGGGCCTGTAATTCCGTTCTCTAGGTATGCTTCGTCTTCTTCCTTGGTGGAAAGCTCGGAGAAGAATGCTTCAATGGCCGGGAGGATCGCCGGAGGATGCGGAATGCTTCGGAATCGCCGGAGAAGGTCCTCCTGATGGTAGGGATGAAGGTGGAGGCGAATGGAACTGTTGGAGGGCGAAACCGCGGACTGGCGGAGGTTTCGTAACAACGTCCGTTACCCTAATTCGCGGAACAGGTCGTTTTATAGCTTGCAGAATAAATAGGGCGCACGACCACTGGTGCACGACCAGTGGTCGTGCGCGACCAAGGTCAGCGCCCGTGCGCGAGCAACCTGTAGACCTGCATCAGAAAATCAATGGTCGCGCATGATCAGCAGCGCACGATCAGTGATCGTGCGAGGCAATGCTGATGATCGTGCGGAAATAGCCAGGCAGAACTTTGTAAAATTGGTATGACTGCGCACGATCGGCGGCGCACGAGCAGTGGTCGTGCGCGGTATGGCAAGTGATCGTGCGGAAGGTTCAGGACAGACATTTCACAAATGAGTCCGGGCTGCGCATGATCAGTGATCATGCGCCAGGAGGTCGATGGTCGTGCGTGGGTAAAAACGCACGACCACTGACTCCTTTGCCAAAAATAGTGAAACGCCTATCCCGAATGCCCTCACGATCCCCAAACCTGCAGGAAAACTGCACGGGACATCGATCGTGACAGCCACAGCAAACAATAATAATCATAACAAGAATGTAAATGCACACAAGCACAGAAATGGGCTAAAAAGGTGCACAGGGCGTGGAATGTCGTAGCTAACCAAAAGGAGTACTAATGGCGCTAAAAGATAGTGCAAAGCTGAGGAAAAGGCCTAGATGAGTCCAAAATAAGGTATAAAATAGGGACTCATCAGTATCCTGCCACGATCATCCTGGATAAGATCAGGTACAATCCCTGTCTAGCTGCTCAAGTCATGAGACCAGTCCAGATTCTGATGCATCCTTATCAAGTGATGAAGATGGATCGATGAATATGGCTCTGAATCCGAGGTAGATGTCAATCAATTGATTGAAAAACATGGTCAAATTTTTAACACTTTAAGAAAAAGCAAGATGTTGGCCAAGATGCAGGCTGAGGAGATTATCTCTCGTCAGCTAGCAACTTCCTAGCAATCTGATACAGCTTCCTTACTGGATCAGAAAGTGAGGGAAGTATGTCAACTGAAGTCCATCTCAATCATCCAAATTGAGACCATAAGCCTGAAGAACAAGATCATTTTGTATCTTGAAGAGAAACTCCTAAAGGAGAGAAGGGTCGTGGCTGAATTCAGCAGGCCTAAAGCTGTGCTGCCCTTAATAAATTCCTCCTCCTACCAAAAGGGTAAGAAGGAGTTAGCAGTCAAGGAAAGTACAAGAGTTGACCTTTCCAAAGGGAAAGGCAAAGCCCTTGAAGTTCCACAGTCAACCTTTCATGAGGTAAGCCTCCCGTCTCATCGGTATGACAAGGATTGCATGTATGGTCACTATAAGAATGGGAATTATTCTTGTAAGAATACAAGTGTATCTTACAATGAAAGAAGAAAGAGTAAGGGAATGAGTGCTTTTAAGGCTCCCCATGAAAAAGTACAAATGACCCATGCTGGACCATTTATATTTCGTGCCTCAGCCCCAACTCACAAGGGAAAGGCATTGGATTTCACTTAAGCCCATCCAACAAGGACTCAGACCAAGGGTCAGTCTACTAGTAAGCCTAACTTGGCTAGTTCTGATTATATAAACAGCATGTCATCTGCAAAGATGACAACTGTAAATACCATTCAGGGCAAGCAAAGAAAGCCTGCTAGAATAATAACCTTCAGCCAGATCCTTGCTGAAAGGAACCTGAAGAAAGTTGCTGCTCCTCTTCCTTCTATTCAGTTTGCAGTTAACCACACTGTAAGACCTGCTCAGAAAAGAAGATATAACATTCATGAGCATTGGTGCTATGGTAAGGTGGGGCATTTTGCCCTACATTGATGGCACAATCCTTCTATGTCTAGAGCAAGAGTAAGCCTACCTGTCAGAAATTCTACAGGTAGGCAAGTTAGATTTCAGGCTAACAGGAACCAAGGATCCAATACCTATTGCGGTCCTAAGGAAAGCTAATTCTATTTTGCAGGTTAGTCTATGTGCTCATCCCCCATGTGGAACTTGGACATAAGGTGTTATAGAACTTGGACTAGAATAAGGAAGTTATCATATGGTTCATACACCAAGGATAAGGATGCTGTGTACATTCCTGAAGAAGGGTACAAGTGGTGTCAAGTGGCATGGGAGAGCTAGTTCAGTTATATCTACTCTAGAGATATGTTCTCTAGTCAAGTGGTACAATCACTATGGGAGTGGTAACTGACCATGATCATAGATGAAGGCTAGCTGGATCCAGCCAGCAGGAATGTCTTGTTGGACAAAGGCTTGCTGTCACACCAGCAAATTTAGAAAGGATAAGCAGGCTGTACTCATCTCTAAGGAAAGCACAAGTAGCTCCTTTGTGAGCAACAAGGAAGAGGCACACTATGCTCTGATGATAAGACTCACTATAAAAAATGGAAACTACCCAAGTGATGGCTCCTGCTGGAAGAAGGCAAGCCAATCAGTTTACTAGAACAATTGGATTGTTCCAGCTATTGTTGATACAAGTCAGCTCATTCCTATTGGAATAGTAGTGTAAAGAAAGACTTGGTATCAGAATGAAAGGATGATTCATGCGAAGATCATTCAAGGCTCAAGTGATCTTAAAGTCCAGCAGCTACAGGAGAATACTCAGACTCATGAGAAGAGAAATCTGACAGCTATACCAATGGTATTATCTACAATTAGCTAGGAGGAGAAGAGAATCACAGCAGACCAACTCCTCCCTGTCTTTTCAGAAACCAAGAAGGGATTGATCAATATAATGATCAAGATAGTACTCAGTGGGATGAACACTATTTTACAGCTAATCAGAAAGTTGAAGCCAAAGGCAAGTCTGCTGCTAAAGAAAGGGAGAAGATCTGGCTCAGCAAGAAGTGATCATGGTGTAAGGGAGGTGCTGTGATTAGCTGATGTGAATCCAGTCACTGCTCCAGAACCATAACCTCAAGATAAGTAGAATCTTTTTATAGTGATACTCTACTAGTATAATCTAAGTTGTTAGGAATTCTGTCTGTCATAGCATGACTATGCATATGTAGATTAAGTTTCAATAAGTTAGGGAGCATAAAGAAGAACTCAATCATGAGTTTGTCCTGACTGACATGTGGCTGACATGTGGCTGACATGTTTATCATGCCACTAGATGAAGTATAGATTCAACACCATCTAGATTAAGATTGGGTATGTTGAACTTGGTATAGCTTCAGTTTCTCCATGCCATGCTTGTATTTCAGGATTCATTTCTCTTGAAGGTAGATAAGTTCTTGATGTTGCAACAAGGCTATAAAGACCATTAAGTGGTATCAAGACTTAGATGGACTCAAGTGTCCAGCAGTGGGAATGACAAGGATGCTCCTATTGAGGGGGAGCAAGCTTAGCACCCTATAAAGGGGGGCATGTCCAACACTTACTGAAACATGATCAACCACATGTTGGGAAGGAGCAGGCAGCTACTGCAGTAGATCAGCTGTCACAACACCTGATCAGTTTGTCTTAAGAACAATGCACAGACCAAGTGGGAGATTATGAGAAGAGAGACATCTAGCAGCCAGCTCAAGTGGATCCATAGTTCACTCAAGTCTCAAAGGGCTGCAGTTATGTGGTGTATCAATGATATCACCACAGGTGGATGTTGATTCTGTATAAACAACATTAGCAAGTGAAACTATGTGTGCAGCAAGCTCTAATGCTGCAATGTTGTGTTGTATCATTGTATCAACACAGAAGGTATGACTCCTAATCTAGTAGACTGATCACGGGGAGGATTTCCTGAGTAATATCAACATAGGACTTTGTCTAGGATCAAAAGATAATCTCTCCCATGATATTTTCTACTCACTCAATAGATATACCTA
Source organism: Platanthera zijinensis (assembly GCA_039513925.1). Taxonomy (NCBI): domain Eukaryota; kingdom Viridiplantae; phylum Streptophyta; class Magnoliopsida; order Asparagales; family Orchidaceae; genus Platanthera; species Platanthera zijinensis. The sequence continues at coordinate 100,164,754 of CM077086.1, forward strand.
TTGAAGAAGATAGAAAGGGGGAGATATGTGTGGAAATACATAAGGAACAATGCTTCTAGTAGTGCCCCACTTAAGTATTAAGTGGGATAAAGGAGAGTTCATATTACTTGAGCAATTGCTCAATTAGTATGAGGATGAGGTGACTAAACTTATTAAGTCAATAAAATTAATTTGAGCACATTGGATTAATATAAAATAAGTTGCAGTTGTAGCAAATTATAATCTACAGCTACATGAATTTATAAGAATATTATGTTAATGCCTCTTAGTGTTACTGGGTGTTCTGCCTTCTTCAAATAGGGGGAGATTGTTGGGTCCATTTCCCACAATGTTACCTAGAATGGATTTGAAGAGGCATCTCTATCAACACTAAGAACATAGTTATAATTGATGTTGTTTAAGCTAATCATGTGCAGGAGTTCCATGGAAAAGGTCTAGACAGGTGGTCTGAGTGATGTGATATGTGGTCACAAAGTAAAGATGTTGGAAAGGCAGGAAGTAGCCTAAGTGTCCATGTCAGGTAAACTCTTACCTATGTTGTGGGCTGATACTATGTTGTCGGCTGACAGAAATCTAAGTCCACAAGCATTGAGTGATGAATACAAACTCAATGCCATACAACAAAAAGCTGTGAATAGAACTCAGTTCAGAAATTCATCGAACTGAGTTCAGAGTTCATCGAACTGAGCTAACCTTTTGTCGAGCTCAGTTCAGAGTTTGAGACTCTGAGTTCATCGAAATCAGTTTAGAGAATTCGTCGAAATGAGTTTAGAGTTCGTCGAGCTGAGCTTGAAGAACGTCGAACTCAGTTCAATTAGTCGAACTAAATTACAAAAAGTTTTTTCTAAGGCAAAAACCATTGAGACAGCCGAGACAACTGAGAAGCTCAAGGAAAAAGAGCTGAGAGAAATGTTTGTCTCAGCAAAACTGCTAAGATAGGAAATGTCTCAGTAGAGAACAAGAAAGCGTTGAGACAAGTGTTAGTCTCAGCATTACCGTTGAGACAACTGTTTGACTCAGCCGAGAACAAGAAAGAGCCTAGACAAGTTAAGTAGAAAATGGTTAAGGCAAAAAGGGTTGAGTGGAGGTTGCTCACTCAACGTTGTCGATGCCCAGTAAAGACGGAATTTTGTCTAAGTAGTTTTGCGTTGAGTGATGATTACACACTCAATGCCAAGTAGCAGATAACTGATGAAGCAAGCTGGCGTTGAGTGAAGCCGTATTACTCAACGCCTAGAAATAGAATTATATTTTAAGTAGTTTGGCGTTGAGTGAAGGTTACTCACTCAATGCTAAGAGACAATAAATATGTCTAAGAGTTTTGGCATTGAGTGATATTTACTCACTCAACGCCTATACTAATGTTGTTTGATTTTTGACCAAGTCCACAGCTGATGACGTTAGCAAGTCAACAAGTCAACATATTTCAAATTAGTGGCGGGATAGTTACAGTACGCGACAAATGTTGTCGCATACCTACTGTACGAAAATTGGCGATAAAGCAAAGTGCTACATGCCATTAATTATGTGGGACCCACTGCTCAAGAGCCGTTGGGTCAAGCCAAATAAAAGAAGGAGAGCTGTGAAGAAGAAGATAGGACAGAGCAGTTGGCTCAGTTCAGGAAGAAGTAGATAAACAGATCTGCAAGTTACTTCCAGCATATCTTCTGTAACGACTCCATCCGTTAAATAATATATAATAGAAGTTCTAGCCGGGGCCCTACACTATATGCCACAAACAGGCGGCGAGGTCACAGGTTAATACGAAAGCAGGTACGCATCCTAACACAGAGCATACTAGCAGAAGATTTTAACGTTAAACTGAACTCAAACCATGAATGTCCACTATATATAAACAATCACATTTTTATATACTCACGAAGGAATGTATAACAAATACTCAAGAGTTGGGCCTTAAGGCCTTAGAGTTACGCTTTATAAGTGTGGATTACAAACATTGGCGCGCAGGCCGGCCACACATAAACATAACAAAAGTATTTGCTCAGCCTTTGAGGGCTAGCAGCAGCAGTAGCAGGGGCTTCCACCCTTTATTTCCCGTTTGTCTCTCCAGTACCTGCATAGGGACAACCCACTATAATGGTGGAAAACAAAGCAACGGTCAGCATTCACCTGACTAATTTATAATGACCCTACCCCTTTCCCTGGGTAGTGGTATTACTTCCCTACAGGCATAACATTTCACAAGCAGATATGTCATACAATGTGCACTCACGCACAATCAACATTTCATAATCGTCGGCCATGTGGCCCGACGATCCGTTCACTCAGGGCACATTCTTGGTGTATCGGTGAACCTGGGTCCCACCACCGTTCAAGGTCCGAAACCCAATGGTAATGAGCATTTATTATTAATGGCACGCAGGCCTAAGGCTCTCATTATGCGCTCCAACGAGACCAATAACTAGGTCTACCAGTCAGTCAGACATAACACGGTCTAGTTCAGCCAATACCGTTGCTCAAATCATCCAAAATGATGCGGGTCAGGTTTCCCCTTATCCATTCGACACGAAGCCTTCAAGAGCTCACAACTCAAAATAGCCACACTGTCCACCAAGGACTGGCTTCATATTCCAAAAAGGGAGTTAGTGCCAGCGTTCCTCGCGGTTGCTTGGCGGTTCAACAGAACTCTCTTTCTGCACCCAAACTCAACCCAAACATAGCATATAACACAAGAATTACGAGGGTATTTTCCTAGAATTCCACTCCAGTACTTCCGATTACTACTCTTCACAGGCATAACCCATCTACTCCACAACATACACGTTTATACTCTGTGTCTTCTCCGGTGCGCAAAATGAAACATCACAAATCCAGACCAACCTTTCTAGATGGGCTTCACACAGCATGCCTATTCCGTACTACACATTTCCAGATCTGTATGCAAGACTCGGGATTTCAAGAATCAACCCAAGGAAATCCCTCAAAAGCCACCTTTTGGTGGGGGAAATCCATATACATGCCAAAAGAAGGACTTCATATGTCCAAGAAGGAAGATTGTTACCCTTGACGATCTCTTTGGAGCCATTGAATTCTAGCCAGATAGAAAGCACCACAATGCTCTTGCCTCCATAAATTTGGACTCGGCTCGCAATTCTGAACGCTGAAGCTCCGCCGGTTGCAAGATCCCTTCTCCTCCTTCCTTCCTTGCTCTCCCTTCTCTCTATCTCTTTTAGAAAGAGAATGGCCAAGATTGAATGAGAGTTATCTCTCAACCACTGGACTTATACAGCAGGGAGAAGACTGATCCATTAGATCCCAGTAGAAGGAAATGAATGACCACAAATTGCCATGAAATAACTTTTCTTAGGCCGAACACGGCCTGTGACACGCCTATGTCCTATGATGTGTGCCTTAAGAGGCAAATAAACCGACTTATCCAAAACAGGACACGACCCTATGACACGCCCGTGTCATAGGCCGTGTGCCCTGACATGGCTTTGGACACGCCCGTGTCTAGCCCGTGTTCACCAGGCCTCAATGACCTAGACAAATCCAAAGAAGGACACCGCCTTGTGACACGCCCGTGTCACATGCCGTGTGCCTAGTCACATATCGTGTGTCTAGACACGGCTACGGACACGTCCGTGTAAAGCCCGTGTTCAATAGGACTCACAAACCTGGCCAAAACCCAAGGAGGACAAGACTTCTCACACGCCCGTTTCGCAAGACGTGTACCTTCTCGAAAAATATCAAGAGCATTTCATCGAGTACTCAAGACAACACAGAGCATGACACGGCATGAGACACGACCGTGTCCTAGGCCGTGTGCCTCAACATATACTCACTCTTGAGATTTGGGGGTGTTATAACCCTCCCCTCCTTACAAGAAATTTTGTCCCGAAATTTGCACACAGTAAGGAAAACAACAATCAAGACATTATAACTTCACAAAAGTTTGATACAACTTGACACGCACTGTACAACAGTTTACACAAATGGCTCAGGAAATTCAGCCCGCATGGTCTGCTCTCGCTCCCATATTAGCTCCTTACATCCACAGTTATCCCATCGGACCTTTACCATCCAAATTGACTTGTTCCACAACTGTTTATTGGCTCTATCCTCGATCTGAATGGGCCTAACCTTTGTCGTTTGCTGAAATTCGACCGACACACGATCATTTGCAATCACTTGAGCTGGATCTTTCACGGCTTTTCGAAGCACTGATATGTGGAACACATCATGCAATCCACTCAATTCTGCTGAAAGAGCTAGCCGATAGGCAGCTTCCCAAACTAGCTCCACCACTTCAAACAGACCAAGGTATCTCAGACTTAACTTTTTCAAGCGCCGAATCCAGGACACGCCATTGAAGGGCTGATAAGTTATAATTATACCTACTTTTATAGTATTGTTATTATGATATTTTACTTTATTTTTGCCCTTTTTTGTTTGTTTTGTTCAATAAATTGTTCATAATTTGTAAATTTTATTTCTAACTTAGTTATTTTTATTTTCAGAAGAAATTCAGAAAAAGTAAAAATTTTACCTGACACGCCCGTGTCATTGACTTGAACGCCTGTGTCAGGAACTCAACGCCTTCGGCCAGTCGACACTAAACGATTTGACTGTTCAACACTCAATGCCATCATGTCACGCCCGTGTCCAAGCCCCGTCACGCCCGTGTCGAAGTCGACACTCAATGCTTTTTAACACTCAACGCTGCCGTCGTCAGACTGCCAGCTGTCCAAGTCACACCCCCCCCCCAACACGCCCGTGACAAGCTTGTCATGCCCGTGACCGCCACGTGTTCCTTCCAGAAGCTTCCAGATCGTCGATCGGCGCCCGATGATCGTCGACCACTGCTTGACACGCCCGTGACTGACACCTGTCACGCCCGTGACCGCCACGTGTCATCTTCCTGAACCTTCCAGAACGGCGCCAACTTGCCGAAGTCACCAAGTCAAACACGGCAGCTATAACACGCCCCCCTGTCACGCCCGTAACCAGGGCGTTTCACACCCGAAATTTTGCCTATAAATGAAAATTTTCTGTAATGCCCAAGGGTTCACTTTTTTGAGCCAACATTAGTGTGTCTTCTTGTGGGCTGCCCTTGGTGTTTCCAATCCAATGCAAGGAGAATTTTCTCCCCCCTCCCTTCTTATGTTTGTTTTAGCTTTTTCATTAGCTTTGTAATAGTTTGTAATAGTTTAAATTATAGAAATAAAAATGTTGTTTTTTCTTTGTCTCTCTATATGGAATGAAAATAGATTTGGGTGGCTCACTTTCTTTCTCCTTTTTATCCTCTTATTTTACCTAGTCTATCTCTTTATGAAAATCATAATTAGTGTAACTTGTTTAAATCTTTCATGCTTTTAATATGTTGTAATGTTAGGTTTCTTTATAGGTTTTTATCTAAAAAATGAGCCGTTATAATGACAAAATTTTGTTTAAGTCTTCCTTTCAAAATCAAAGTTGTATTGGAAACCTTTTAAAGTCTTTCATTTTCATTCCTATGAAATTATAAAAGAGGTTTTGAAGTGATCTTTTTTGATTTCTTACTTAGCTTTGTCTTCAGATTGTAAAACTTTTTGTTCCTTTAATTTTTATTTTCAATTTTTCATCACTTTTATTGAATCCTAAGAATGAAAATATAAACATTTTAATTTTTCAACAACTTTGATTTTAACTTTGTTTTCAAAAAAACTTTTGCTTCTTTAAATTTTATTTCATCTTTTTATGTGTTTTAGCATGTTCTAAGAATAGAAATTAAATTGTTTTAATTTTTAGGTAACTTTGTTTTTCTTATTTTTACTTAGTGTGTGTGAGTGTATGAGACTAACTTTTCAAGTTTTCTTTCATGCTTTCTTAAATCACGTGGAGTGCGTGAGTGTAGGTGATAACTTTTATTGCTTTGTTTTAATGCTTCTTCGATTATGTAGAGTGCGTGCGTGTATGTGATAATTTTATTTCTTTCATTCTCCCGCCCACTCATTCGAGCCGGGACTCGCAATTTTATCGTTTTCTCAATTATGTAGAGTGTGTGCGTGTGTGCATTTATTTTTGCCTACTCGTTAAGAGTTAAACGACGCTCTGCTTTAATTTTTCGCCCACTCATTTCAGTGGGACTTGTAATTTTCATTTTTTGTTACTTAGTTTCTTTTTATTTATGCATTTATTTTCGCCTACTCGTTGAGAGTTAAATGGCGCATTACTTTAATTTACCGCCTACTCAGTTTTGAGTCGGACTTGTACTTGCATTTATTTCCCGCCTACTCATTTGAGTAGCACTTGCTTTATTTAATTTCTTTATGGTTTTGAAGTGTGCGTGAGTGCCTGCATCAATTAGCTTTTTTTCAATTTTATCTAAACGCCTTGTTTTTCTAGGTTTTCTCTTATAATTGTTTAGTACTTAATTTCAAACTCACGTTTCACTAAAAACCATAAAGTCGTCCCCATACCGATGAGTGGCTAATCTCTATTAGCCTTCGGCATCAATGAGCATTGGGACTTATAAAATGATTTGAAATAATTAAAGAACTTTATTATTATTTTAATTTAAGGACTTAAGGTTTGCCCTGGGTTAACGACGCATAGGACCACATAATCGATGTGTGGGATCTATTTCCGTTATCTATACACAATGCGAAGAGGCTGCACGTATGGACCGATCCCACTTGGGTAAAGAGAACTGCGTACGCCCCCTCGAAAGAGGAGAACCGTAGTTCTTCCGGATTGGGTTCCACACCCAATAGCGGGGTTCTTAGCGTAATACGGGCGTTAAGGGGAATCCTTCGTCGGACTAACATTCGATCGAATAGCCTTAGCATCCAGGTGAGTGATATCCCTAGACTCAGGTTAGCTCATATCTTTGGAACCTCAACAGCCAAGTGCCTTTTATTAATTTAAAATCTAAGTTCAATAATTGTTAAGAATTATTTTAGTCCTAATCCGATTCGATGCCGAGCGTTAACCCGTCATCGAATTAATCTAAGTAAAATTCTGCTCTCTTTTATTTCCGTTTTAATTTAACTAAAAATCCAACCATACTGATAGTAAGATAATAGTCTTCCTGGAAGAGTAAATATAATCAACGCGCCCCCGAGAACAATATGACCTCAATATTCTCCCGAATACCGAGTACTACGCGATAGGTGCACTTGCCTCCTCTCGTTAGAAAACTCGATCTTCTAACTCAGCCCGCGGAATCAGACCATTTCGAACCACCCACAGTCGGTCTCTATTCTGCGGCCATCAAGTTTTTGCACCGTTGCCGGGGAGCACGGTTGTTATATCGAATCTGGGACTCTATTAATTTTACTTTATTTTCAAAGAAATTTTTTTTTTTAACAAAAAAAAAATCCTTCCCCCTTCGTCTTTTTTTAGGGTGTATGACCCGTGGACAATCTTCGAGTTCTGAAAATCTTGAATTCGACCCTGAGATCGACTGCTCTCTTGCGCGTATCCAATCTCTACGTGGAATTCCCTTTTTAGACCCCGTAGAATCCACCGGAGAACCCTCTTTCTCTTCTATGGCCGACCTAAATAATGCCCAAGCGGTCGAGCGTACGATGTCTTACTACGCTCGACCCAACTTGGATGATACGGGGTCGAGTATTGTTCGACCTGCTTTGGCGAACAATAATTTTGAAATTAAGTTAAGTGTTATACAAATGAGTCCAAAATGCCGTGCAGTTCGACGGACAATCAGATGAGGACACAAATAACCACTTGTCTAATTTTTTAGAAATTTGCGATACTTTCAAGATTAATGGCATCACTGATGATGCCATTCGTTTGCGCCTCTTTCCCTTCTCCCTTAAGTCTAAGGCCAAGGAGTGGTTGGTCTCCCTCCCGCGGGGATCCATCACGACCTGGGCGGAGTTGGCAGAGAAATTCCTTACTAAATATTTTCCGCCCGCAAAAACTGCTAGATTGCGGGCGGACATATCCTCCTTTGTGAAAAATGACTCCGAGTCTCTTTGTGAGACTTGGGAGCATTTTAAGTAATTTCTCCGTCGGTGCCCGCACCACGCGCTGCCAACGTGGTTGCAAGTACAAATTTTTTATAATGGACTGAACAGTCAGACGCGTCAAATGATTGACGCGGCTGCCGGGGGAACTCTGAATAATAAGACCCCCGAGGCCGCCCAGGCTCTTTTCGAAGAAATGGCTATGAATGCCTATCAATGTAATGTCCAGCGGGCGCGCCATAAGCAGACGAGCCTTTTTGAAGTGGATGCCACTGCTCAACTAGCCTTTCAAGTCGAAAGGCTAACTAAGCAGGTGGCGGAGATGTCTGTTGCCTCCTCAACTCCGCCTTATTTTCTCCCCCCTAATGCCTGCGTGGTCGACGAGTTCGTTGACTACATGGGGAATCCGGTGCGTCCCTTCTTTCAAAACAACCCTTATAGTAGCCACTATAATCCAGGTTGGAGGAACCATCCGAATTTCTCATGTAGTAACCCGAATAATGCGCAGCGCCCTCCTCCCCCTCCTTTTGCGCTCACTTTTCCGTACCCTCCTCCGAAGCCTCTTCTGGTGGAGGAAAATTTTAATCGATATGTCGCGTCCAACGAGTCCAATATCTGGAACATCACGGGATCGCTTAAAAATTTTGAAATACAGGTTGGACAGCTGGCGCGACTTATGTCGGAACGCGCTCTGGGGGCACTGCCAAGGAATACGGAGCCCAATCAAACGGAGAATGCCAACGCTATAACCCTCCGTAGCAGTAAGGAGGTGGTCGATCCAAAACGGATCGATCCTCAGGTACATATTTCACCTCCGACCCCTCTTCCCTCTTCTTCGATTACGCAGCCCTTACCGATTTTAAACAACAAAACTATTTTAAACAAGGCGTTGCCCTACCTGCATAAGTTAGATAACGAGCGAGTGAACGCGCAATATGAAAAATTTATTTTATTACTTAAACAAATTCATATTAATGTTCCTTTTTGCGAGGCCATCTCGCCAATGCCTAAGTATGCAAAATTTTTAAAAGAGCTTCTTTCTAACAAACGAAAACTTGAAGATATTTCGCATATTTCTCTTAACGCTGTCTGCTCGGCGGCTCTTACTAATAAGTTGACCTCGAAACAAAATGACCCGGGAAGGTTTTCCATCCCATGCCTTTTTGGCGATGTATTAGTAAAATACGCCTTGGCAGACTTAGGCGCGAGCATTTAATTTGATGTCGTTCTCGCTCTTCCTGCGATTAGGTTTGGGTACTCCTGCTCCTACCAATATGCGTATCCAACTAGCGGATCGCTCGGTTAGGTTCCCCATCGGGGTAGTTGAGGATGTCCTTGTCCGAGTAGACAAGTTCACCTTCCCGATGGACTTCGTCATCTTAGACATTGAGGAGGATGCCGAGGTACAAATAATACTCGGTCGCCCTTTCCTCGCAACCTCACGTGCGCTAATCGATGTAAGTAACAGTCATCTTATCCTTCGGGTAGGAGACGACAAAGTTACTTTTTCTATTAACCCCTCAATGGAAGACTCGTCGCAGAGCGACGATTTCTCCTACTCTTTAGATTCTTTTTATGGAGATTGTTCTTCTCAGGTTTTCGAGTTCGAGTTTTTAAATGAAGATATTTTTTCACTTGAAAATTTTTATTGCGATGAGGACGCGTCTACGGATATGCCTTTTGAACCAATTGGTTCAAAAGACATTAGCACTAAAACCTCGCTAGAAGAATCACCCACCCTAGATCTCAAACCATTACACGAATCCCTTAAATACGCCTTTTTGGGGAAAAATGATACACTCCCGGTAATCATTTCTTCGCATTTAAGCGATTCGGAGACCTCCGATTTATTGGAGGTTTTTCTTAAACATCGCCTTGCAATTGCGTGACAAATTTCTGACCTTAAGGTGATTAACCCTTCTTTCTGCACTCATAAGTTTTTCTTAAAAAAAAATTGCCGCAAAACCATTCAGCCGCAGCGACGTCTTAACCCAAACATGAAAGACATCGTAAAAACTGAGATAATTAAATTATTAGATACGAGTATTATTTATCCCATTTCTGATAGTGCATGGGTTAGTCCCATTCATGTCGTTCCCAAGAATGGCGGTCTGACCGTAGTGGTGAATGAGCACAACGAGCTCGTCCCAACTCGTACTGTTACGGGTTGGCGTGTGTGCATTGATTATCGCAAACTTAATGATGACACCCGCAAGGACCATTTCCCACTACCGTTCCTTGACCAGATTCTCGAGTGTCTTTCCGGTCATCCATTTTATTATTTTCTCGACGATTTATCGGGGTTTTTCCAAATCCCCATTTCCCCCGAAGACAAAGAGAAAACAACTTTTACTTGCCCATTTGGCACCTTCACCTACCGAAGAATGCCATTTGGCCTCTGCAATGCGCAAGTTACATTCCGAAGATGTATGCTAGCAATCTTTGGCGAGCTAGTAGAAGATATTATGGAAGTATTTATGGATGACTTTTCGGTATTCGGATGCTCATTCCCGGATTCTCTTCGTAATCTCGATCATGTCCTCCAGCGATGCGAGGACACACATCTTGTTTTAAATTGGGAGAAGTGCAACTTTAGGGTTCGAGGAGGTTTGGTACTCGACCATAAGATTTCGATTAAGGGGATAGATGTCTATAAGGCCAAAGTAGAAATCATAGAAAAGCTTCCTCAGCCGACTAACATAAAATCTATTAGGAGTTTCTTAGGCCACGCGGGCTTTTACAGGCGCTTCATTCAAGATTTTTCAAAAATAACAAAGCCGCTTACTCAACTCTTGGAGAAGGAATCACCTTCTGTCTTTAGTAGCGATTGCGAGTCTGCCTTTAATTTTATAAAACAAAAACTTATCAATTCTCCAATTCTAGTGGCCCCTAATTGGTCCCTTCCGTTCGAAATCATGTGCGACGCTAGTGATATTTCCTTAGGCGCCGTTCTTTGCCAATGCGTAGAAAAACATTTTCATCATATTTATTACGCTAGCAAGACGCTCACTTCCGCACAAGTGAATTACACGACGACGGAAAAGGAACTCTTAGCCGTCGTTTTCTCCTTCGATAAGTTTTGCTCGTATTAACGCTATCTAAAGTTATCGTTTTTACCGATCACTCCGCCCTTAAGTATTTACTAGCCAAAACCGACGCGAAGCCCCGCCTTCTTCGATGGATTCTCCTCATTCAAGAGTTTTACTTGGAGATCCAGGACAAGAAGGGTGCGGAAAACTTAGCAGCAAACCACCTCTCCCGTTTAGAAAATCCTGTTGTGGAAACGCTCGTCGAATCTGAAATAAATGACAGATTCCCCGAGGAACGTCTTCGTTCCATTCGTTTGTCTTCGTCACTTCGCCTTGGTTCGCAGATTTTGCAAACTATTTAGTCGCACGGATGCTTCCAAAAGAATTCTCAAGTCAGCAAAAGAAGAAAGTCTTTTCCGACTTGAAAAATTTCTTTTGGGAGGACCCATTTCTTTTTCGTATCTGCGCGAACCAAGCGGTCCAAAGGTGCGTTGCGGGTGTGGAGTGCTTGCAAATATTGAGGCACTGCCACGAGGGTCCAGCCGGGGGGCACTATCAAGCCAACCGGATCGCTAGGAAGGCGCTAGAGGCGGGCTACTTTTTGCCCACTCTCTTCAAAGACGCGCACAATTTTGTGCGCGCATTCGGTAGCTGTCAGCGGTCGGGTAACATCTCACGTCGAGACGAGATGCCCCAAAACATGTTTTTAGAATGCTAAGTCTTCGATTTGTGGGGCATAGATTTTGTATGCCCCCTACCTCCTTCTTATAAAAATACGTATTTTTTAGTGGCGGTCGACTACGTATAAAGGTGGTCGGAAGCGCAAGCTCTCCCTACCAACGATGCGCGAGTCGTCGTTACATTTCTAAAAAAATTATTTTCTCGCTTCGGCACACCTCACACTATTGTTAGTGATAGGGGAATGCATTTTTATAACGCTCTAATGACTAAGATGTTAGCTAAATACGGAGTCACGCACAAACTTGCCACCCCCTACCACCCGCAAACAAGTGGCCAAGTTGAGGTAGTAAATCGAGAGATAAAACGCATATTAGGAAAAACTGTTTCACATAATAGGAAAGATTTGTCCGTTATGCTTGACGATGCATTATGGGCGTATCGTACGGCGTACAAAACCGCTACCACTTGGACTCCGTTTCGATTAGTCTATGGCAAAGCGTGCCATTTTCCCGTAGAACTAGAGCACCGCGCACTTTGGGCATTAAAACTTTTTAACCTCGACGCTAACTTAGCCGCTTAGAATAGAAAACTGCAACTAAATGAGCTCGATGAATGGCGTGCGAACGCTTACGAGAGCAATAAGTTCTATAAGGAGCGTTCTAAGTTATATCACGATCGAAAAATCAAAGCCCCAAATTTTTTTTCTCCAAGCGATCTTGTCCTTCTGTACAATTCATGTCTTAGGCTTTTCCCGGGTAAACTAAAATCGCGATGGTTCGGCCCCTTCAAGGTTGAAGAAGTTTTTCCATATGGGACCGTACTTGTCTCCCACCCTGAAAAAGACACTTTTAAAGTGAACGGTCATCGGTTAAAGTCTTATATAGCGGGCGACCCTGTGATCGGTAGGAGCGAAACCATAACCCTTCTCCATATATAATCCCCGCCAATATAGTCAAGCTACGCGACTATAAACAAAGCGCTCCTAGGAGGCACCCCCACGCTTGTCTTTTTTACGTCTTTATTTATCATGTTTTCTATTTTTCTAATAACTGCAGGGTTTCTAATGGGCTTCCCCGAGCGCGGATCAAGGACGTTTTCTGCCCCCTCTTTCTCTTTTTTTTACATATAGCTACTATTTTGTTCCTCATGCTTAGCATACAACATTGGGGACAATGTTGTAACTAAGTATGTGGGTGTTTTCGTATTTTCGTACTTTCTTTTTCACTTACAAAAACAAAAAAAAACTTAAAAACAAAACTTCAAAAAAAATATATATATATATATGAAACACAAAAATCACAAAAAAAAATTTGATGTTTCATTTCTGAAACTTTGATTTATTTTTAACTTGGTCCGCGAGATCCAGCTCATTGAGCCATCCACATAACGAGTCATCTCGCGACAACCTAGTTTATATTTTTGTAAATTTTTTTTGAAAATAATTTTGGTAAGTACTTTTTGTAAATATTTTTTCTCTTCCCCCTCTCCCTTTCCCCTCTCATCCTTGTAAATAACTTCTCTTTTTCTCCCAAATTTTTTTAAATAAAATGAAAATTTTCTTAAATGTACAAAAAAAATTCACAAAACTTAAAAATACAAAATTTTTTTTTCACAAAACTTAAAAATACAAAAAAAAAAATCGCAAAACTCAAAAAATTTTATTTTCGCATTTTTCTTTCTTTAGTATGTATATATTAAAGAAATAAATAAATAAAAAGATAATAACTTCAAAAATTCAAAAAAAAATATATATAATTTATGAAATAAATAAATCAAATATATCATTCTTAAGTTTCTTGCTATCTAAAACATTTGTTTTGAGTTTATTTATATGCGAATTTGATCAATTCTTTGTTCACTATTCGTTTGTTAATTATAGATTGAAAAATCTAAATAGCCGTGGTTAAGTTTTAAAGAATTTATTATACTTTGTTGAAAATAGGGGACTCGCTTTAGGCACTACTTCTAATTTTTCATAGATAGGAGCACATGTACTATGTTAGAAAATAACGACTATAGAATTCAATTATGCTTACTTTTAGCTTTCTGAAAAATTAGAACGTACAATTTATAAAGGTTGCTCTCAAAAATTTTTTAATTAAAAAACTTGTTCTCTTTTCTCCCCTTACTTATCATAACCTACTTGGTATGATAAAAATCCCCCCCCCCAAAAAAAAAGATCCTATGTCAATTGGAATAAGATTTCGTTCCATAAACATAGGCACCCAATAAATTAAAATATTATATGTTACGCAGTAAGAGGATAAAATTCATTACTTCTACACATATACATTAGGTTAATTCTTATTATGAAAGAGAAAAAAAATCATGTTAAGGAAAATAAGATTTCATTTTACTATAACATCCAAATCAAAATCAAAAAAATTGGAGGTTCGAGAAAAAATTACCTCGCCTCAAAAATCCAAGCATCTTCATAAACCAACATCAACCCCCCTTAGCCAATTTCATGACTCTAGAATTAATTCAAAAATCTTTTTGAGAGCATAATTCGTAAATTGCATTATTTCCGGTAAAACTCCTATAAGCTAGAGTTCATATAATTCCAAACTATTTTTGTTAGTCTAACCAATACAATTATTGCTTTCTATTTGATTACATCAAGAAGTCTTTTGGCCAAAACTTTTGCCCTGTTTAAATCATCTACATAATTTTAGGACTTAACTCTTATACCCCATATATTTATTTAGAACTCTCTGATAATTAATTCAAGCGGTAGCAGAACTTAGAGTTTTTTATTATTCCTTATAAGTTCACCTCAAACTTTTGCTATAGAATAGCAAAACCTTAAGTATGGGGGTATTTGATAAGTTGTAATTATACCTACTTTTATAGTATTATTATTATGATATTTTACTTTATTTTTGCCCTTTTTTGTTTATTTTGTTCAATAAATTGTTCATATTTTGTAAATTTTTTTTCTAACTTTGTTATTTTTATTTTCCAGAAAAATTCAGAAAAAGAAAAAATTTGACTTGACACGCCCGTGTCATTGACTTGACACGCCCGTGTTAGGCACTCAACGCCTTCGTCCAGTCGACACTCAACGATTTGACTGTTCAACACTCAACGCCATCATGTCACGCCCGTGTCCAAGCCCCGTCACGCCCGTGTCGAAGTCGACACTCAACGCTTTTTCACACTCAATGCTGCCGACATCAGACTGCCAGCTGTCCAAGTCACGCCCCACCAATACGGCCGTGACAAGCTTATCACGCCCGTGACCGCCACGTGTTCCTTCCATAAGCTTCCAGATCGTCAATCGGCGCCCGAATATCGTCGACCACTGCTTTACACGCCCGTGACTAACACCTATCAAGCCCGTGACCGCCACGTGTCACCTTCCCGAACCTTCCAGAACGGCGCCAGCTCGCCGAAGTCACCAAGTCAAACGCGGTAGCTATGACACGCCCCCTGTCACGCCCGTGACCAGGGCATTTCACACCTGAAATTTTGCCTATAAATGAAAATTTTTTGTAATGCCCAAGGGTTCACTTTTTTGAGCCAACTTTAGTGTGTCTTCTTGTGGGCTGCCCTTGGTGTTTCCAATCCAATGTAAGGAGAATTTTCTCCCTCCTCCCTTCTTATGTTTGTTTTAGCTTTTTCATTAGCTTTGTAATAGTTTAAATTATGGAAATAAAATTGTTGTTTTTTTTGTCTCTCTACATGGAATGAAAATAGATTTGGGTGGCTCACTTTCTTTCTCCTTTTTATCCTCTTGTTTTACCTAGTCTATCTCTTTATGAAAATCATAATTAGTGTAACTTGTTTTAATCTTTCATGCTTTTAATATGTTGTAATGTTAGGTTTCATTATAGGTTTTTATCTAAAAAATGAGCCGTTATAATGGAAAAATTTTGTTTAAGTCTTCCGTTCAAAATCAAAGTTGTATTGGAAACCTCTTAAAGTCTTTCATTTTCATTCCTATGAAATTATAAAAGAGGTTTTGAAGTGATCTTTTTTGATTTCTTACTTAGCTTTGTCTTAGGATTGTAAAACTTTTTGTTCCTTTAATTTTTATTTTAACTCTTTCATCACTTTTATGGAATCATAAGAATGAAAATATAAACATTTTAATTTTTCAACAACTTTGATTTTAACTTTGTTTTCAAAAAAAACTTTTGCTTCTTTAAACTTTATTTCATCTTTTTATGTGTTTTTAGCATGTTCTAAGAATAGAAATTAAGATGTTTTAATTTTTAGGTAACTTTGTTTTTCTTGTTTTTACTTAGTTTGTGTGAGTGTATGAGACGACCTTTTCATGTTATCTTTCATGCTTTCTTAAATCACGTAGAGTGCGTGAGTGTAGGTGATAACTTTTACTGCTTTGTTTTAATGCTTTCTTCGATTATATAGAGTGAGTGCGTGTATGTGATAATTTTATTGCTTTCATTCTCCCGCCCACTCATTCAAGCCGAGACTCGCAATTTTATCATTTTCTCAGTTATGTAGAGTGTGTGCGTGTATGCATTTATTTTCGCCTACTCGTTAAGAGTTAAACGATGCTCTACTTTAATTTTCCGCCCACTCATTTGAGTGGGACTTGTAATTTTCATTTTTTGTAACTTAGTTTCTTTTTATTGATGAATTTATTTCCGCCAACTCGTTAAGAGTTAAATGGCGCATTGCTTTAATTTACCGCCTACTCAGTTTTGAGTAGGACTTGTACTTGCATTTATTTCCCGCCTACTCATTTGAGTAGGACTTGCTTTATTTAATTTCTTTATGCTTTTGAAGTGTGCGTGAGTGCCTGCATCAATTAGTTTTTTTTCAATTTTATCTAAACGCCTTGTTTTTCTATGTTTTCTCTTATAATTGTTTAGTACTAAATTTTAAACTCACGTTTCACTAAAAACCATAAAGCCGTCCCCATACCGATGAGTGGCTAATCTCTATTAGCCTTCGGCATTGAAGAGCATTGGGACATATAAAATGATTTGAAATAATTAAAGAACTTTATTTTTATTTTAATTTAAGAACTTAAGGTTTGCCCCGGGTTAACAACGCATAGGACCACATAATCGATGTGTGGGATCTATTTCCGTTATCCATACGCAACGCCGAGAGGCTGCACGTATGGACCGATCCCCCTCGGGTAAAGAGAACTGCATAGGCCCCCTTGAAAGAGGAGAAGCGTAGTTCTGCCGGATTGGGTTCCCCACCCAATAGCGGGGTTCTTAGCGTAATGCGGGCGTTAAGGGGAATCCTTCGTCGGACTAACGTTCGGTCGAATAGCCTTAGCATCTAGGTGAGCGATATCCCTAGACCCAGGTGAGCACATGTCTTTGGAACCTCCACGGCCAAGTGCCTTTTATTAATTTAAAAACTAAGTTCAATAATTGTTAAGAATTATGTTAGTCTTAATTCGATTCGATGCCGAGCGTTAACCCGTCATCGAATTAATCGAAGTAAAATTCTGCTCTCTTTTCTTTCCGTTTTAATTTAACTAAAAATCCCACCTTACTGATAGTAAGATAATAGTCTTCCTGGAAGAGTAAATATAATCAACGCGCCCCCGAGAACAATACGACCTCGGTATTCTCCCGAATACTGAGTACTACGCGATAGGTGCACTTGCCTCCTCTCGTTAGAAAACTCGATCTTCTAACTCGGCCCGCGGAATAAAACCATTTCGAACCACCCACAGTCGGTCTCTATTCTGCGGCCATCAAGGGCTTGATCTTCAAATATACCCAATTGCCCACCGCATATTCCACGTTCCGATGCTTGGCGTTGTAGTATTTGGCTTTCCTATCCTGGGCTTTTAATATCCTCTCTCGAATAGAGCGTATCGTCGAATTAATTTCTTCGACTTCTTTATGCCCATATAGTTTAGATTCACCTGTTTTCGCCCAAGATAACGGTGTACGGCATTTTCGACCATACAAAGCTTCAAATGGTGCCATACCGATACTCGCTTGGTAGTTATTATTGTAGGAAAACTCAACCATATAGAGGTGATCTTCCCATCTCTTTCCAAAATCCAAGGCGCACATTCGGAGCATGTCCTCTATCGTTCTATTGGTCCTCTCAGTTTGTCCATCCGTTTGGGGATGAAAGGCTGTACTGTATGATAACTTTGTGCTCTACAACTGATGGATTAGCCTCTAATCATTCGAAGTGAATCGCCCATCACAGTCACTTACGATGCTACGGGGAACACCGTGTAATCGTAAAATTTGCTCAACATAAAGCTTCGCCAAGACATCCACTGAATCGTCCCTCTTGTTTTGTAGGAAGTGAGCCACTTTAGTCAACCGGTCTACGATCACCCAAACTGAATCGTTCCCGCATTGAGATCTCGACAAACCATGCATGAAATCCATCAAAATATCATCAAACTTCCATTCCAGAATAGGTAACGACTTCATGAAACCTCTAGTCTTCTGGCATTCTGCTTTCACCAAGGCACATGTTTGACATTTCCCCACATAATGTGTTATGTCTTTCTTTAATCCTGGCCACCAGAATAACTTTTTCATGTCCTTATACATCTTTATGCTCCCTGGGTGAATTGAGTATTTTGTAACGTGAGCCTCATACATCAATTCTTCCCTCAACTTACCCATACTTGGGACGCACAAATGACCCTCTTTTCTTAAAAGGCCGTCATCCCAGGAGAAATGGTCATTTGAACCATCCACTACATAGCGTTGGAGACTTTCATCAAGTTTTGTTGCTCGCCGAACCCTGTCTGTAAGGTCATACTGTACCTCCGTCCAGTTCAAGCATGCATCGGCTATGAAATTTTTATTAACACAAGAAATCTCTAATGCTTCAAACTCCTGGATCTGACGCTCATCATGTATCCGCAACCAATTTTGCCCTTACCGGAGTCCTATGACTTAAGGCATCTGCGACCACGTTTCCCTTTCCGGGAGTATAATAAATATCAAAGGTGTAGTCACCAAGGAACTCCATCCACCTCCGTTATCGCATATTGAGATCCTTCTGATCCAATAGGTATTTTAGGCTCTTATGCCGTAAAGATATACACTTTTGCACCATATAAATAGTTTCGCCACAATTTAAGAGCAAAGGTCACAGCCGCCAATTCCAAGTCGTGGACGTGATAATTCCGCTCATGCACTTTCAACTGGAGTGAGCCATAAGCAATCACCTTGCTGAACTGCAGAGGAACGCAGCCTAAGCCTCTCCCTGAAGCATCACTATAAATCTCATAGCCGTCTGTACCACATGGCGATGTTAGCACAGGCGTCGTGGTCAAACGACTCTTTAGCTCTTCAAAAGCTCGTGCGCACTCCGACATACAAACGAACTTCTGATCCTTCCTCGTTAATGTGGTAAGAGGAAAAAACGATCCGTGAGAAGTTTTCCACAAAACGTCTGTAGTAGCCTGCCAGTCCAAGAAAACTCCTGACTTCGACCACCGAAGACAACACTTGCCACTCCTATATAGCTCTTATCTTTGACGGATCCACTGCTATGCCCTCTCTACTTACCATATGGCCAAGAAAATCCACTGATGACAACAAAAACTCACACTTTTAGAACTTGGCATAAAGCTTATTTCTTTGTAGGGTATGCAACACCAATCGTAAATGGTTCGCATGATCGGCTTCAGATTGAGAGTACACCAAGATATCATCAATGAATACGATCACAAACATATCCAAGTACTCTCAGAACGTTCTGTGCATTAGATCCATGAACACCGATGGCGCATTACATAGCCCAAACGGCATTACAGTTAACTCATAATGACCGTAGCGTGTTCCAAATGCTGTCTTGGGAATGTCAACTTCCCTAATCCTCAATTGGTAATATCCAGATTTTTAATCCAATTTTGAATAGACGGTTGATCCCACTAGCTGATCAAACAAGTCATCTATCCGTGGAATCAGATACTTGTTTTTCTCTGTCAGCTTATTCAGCTCGCGATAATCAATACACAACCGCAAACAACCATCTTTATTTTTCACAAAAAGAACAGATGCGCTCCAAGGTGACATACTTGGGTGTATGTATCCCTGTTCCAGCAACTCTTGCAATTGAACTTTCAATTCAGCCATTTCCTTTGGCTCTATGCGATATGACGAGCGCGCCACAGGTTTCGCACCTGGCACCATCTCAATAGTGAAGTCGATATCCCGCTGGGGTTGTAGCCTAGGAAGATCTTTAGGAAACACATCAGCAAACTCCGACACAATCGAAACATCATTTATACTGGCCTTTGGCACAACAGCCTGAATAAGCATGAAGAATAACTCCGCGCCCTTCCGAGCAGCATTGACGACTTGGAAAGCAGACATCAAGGTCCCTCCTACTCCTCGCATACCATCGAACTTATTCTCAAGCTCGGTATTCTGGCCCAGTGTGATCTCCTTTGAATTACAATAAATAAAGGCATGCTGCTCCAAGAGCAAGTCCATACCAAAGATCATATCAAATGTCGATATCGATAGCACAGATGCGCTCAAGCAAAAAATCCTGACTTCCTATTTGAATGTCCACATCGCAAGCCCTATCCGCAAGAATCACACATTCGTTTGGTAACAACACATTCACAGTATCTGTCGTCAAATGGCTAGGTACTCCGATTCGCGCTACGAAGTCCTTAGACAGAAACGAATGCGAAGCACCCGTATCAAATAGTACTCTCGCCGGATTGTTCTGAATCAGAACAAAGCCTAAGACAAACACATCATACACAAGCTACACACAAGGTATGCAATATAAAAAGCAATCGATATCTTAAATCGTACCTGTGACGACATCACTTTGCTTTATGGCCTCTTGCTTGCAAAGATTATATACTCGGGGCTGCGCCTGGGATGTAGAAGACTCCACCACTGCTTTTCCCTTCTCAGCATATGACGCTCCAATCTTCTTTTCCACCTTTGGCTATATGTCCCACTTTGCCACATGTAAAGCAGGTACGAGACTCTTGCCTTGACGTTGCTCCCAATGCAACTATAGAAGGAGCCTGTCCATAAGATTTGGATCTCTTGATCCACTTCTTTTGGTAGTTCGAATTTCCAAGATGGGGAACTTTGGACTCAGACTTCGTCATAGCAATGTCCCTCTTTCCTTGCACCCGTTTCATATCTTTCTCCAACGCACAAGCAGTATCAACCAACGCCTGAAATCCTTAGTTCACCGAACTCTAGAGCAGGAATCTCAACTCATCCCGCAATCCTTCGTAGCACCTATTGGTTTTCCGTTGTTCATCAGCGAAGATAGACTTTGCATAACGGCCCAACCTTGTAAACTCATGCAAGTAAGCATCAACACTACTTTCTCCTTACGTTAGACATTGGAATTCATTCTCCATGGCGATGCGTTGTGCCGCTGGCAGGTGTTTTGCCAATAATAGTCGCGAAAACTCCTTAATCGAGACTTGTGTTAACTGCCTACCCGCTAAGTAGTGTAACTCTATCTCGTCCCACCATAGCCTAGCCTCTCCTTCCAACAAGAAGGTGGCCAAGGTGACCTTCTGATCTTCCTCCATCCTTATTGCCTTCAATATTCGCTTGGCATGCGACAACCAATCTTCTGCCTGTGTTGGGGTTCCCACACCCGTAAACGTCGAAGGATTGAAGCTCATAAACTGCTTTAACTTCCATTCAACTGCTCGAGGATCAACAACCGCAACAGGTGCTGTCATTTCACCAACTCATTCTGGCACCACTGCCGGCTGCGCTTGCCCAGTAGGCTGTGCATGAATCATGGCAAATAGAACCTCAGCAACTAAGTAGACTGTTTTTGATGAGGGAGGAGGTGTAAGTAACTCAGCTGGTGACGTACTCTCATCAGAACACTGGGGCTCAGACTACCCAGCACCACTACGAGTCACCTATAGGTGAACAAGACACACTTTAGCGACCTTGCACAAGCAATCACAATAATATAGGAATGCGCAGGTTCCTGAAATAGTTGTATTTGCATTCCTTAGTGGACATTCCATAGTTCATTAATGTTAAAGTGGGTCGCACTGACACGTGCTCGCCACCCCACAAAAGAATTCGACCACAAATTAAAAAGAGGAAGACCGGGACAAGCTGATACCAAAATGTAATGACTCCATCCGTTAAATAACATAAAATAGAAGGTCCAGCCCGGGCCCCACACTATATGCCACAAACAGGCAGCGAGGTCATAGGTTAATACCAAAACAAGTACGCGTCCTAACACAGAGCATACTAGCGAATGATTTTAACGTTAAACTAAACTCAAATCATGAATGTACACTATATATAAACAACCACATTTATATATACTCATGATGGAATGTGTAACAAATACTCAAGAGTTCGGCCGTAAGGCCTTACATTTATAATTTACAAGTATGGATTACAAACATCGGCGCGCAGGCCGGCCACACATGAACATAACAAAAAGTCTTTGCTCAACCTTTGAGGGCCAGCAGCAGCTGCAGGGGCTTCAGCTCTTTATTTCCCGCTCGGCTCTGCAGCACCTACAAAGGGACAACCCACCATAATGGTGGCAAACAAAGCAACGGTCAGCATTCAGCTGACCAATTTATAACAACCCTACCCCTTTCCCAAGGCAGTGGTATTCCTTCCCAGCAAGAATTGAATTTCACAAGCAGATATATCATACAATGTGCACTCACACACAATCAACATATTACAACCGTAGGCCACGCGGCCCGACGATCCATGCACTCAGGGCACATTCTTGGTGTATTGGCGAACCAGGGTCCCACCACCATTCAAGGTCCGAGACCCAACGGTATTGAGCATTAATTCTTAATGGCGCACAGTCCTAAGACTCTCATTATGCGCTCCAACGAGACATATAACTAGGTCTACTAGTCGGTCAGACATAATGCGGTCCGGTTCAGCCAATCCCATTGCTCAAACCATTCAAAATAACGTAGGTAAGCTTTCCCCTTATCTATTCGGCACAAAGCCTTCAAGAGCTCACAACTCACAATAGCAACACTATCCACCATAGACTGGCTTCATAATACAAAAAAGGGAGTTAGTGACAGTGTTCCTTGCGATCGCTTGGCAGGTTCAGCAGAACTCTCTTTCTGCACCCAAACTCAACCCAGACATAGCATACAACACAAGAATTATGAGGGTATTTTCCTAGAATTCCACTCCAGTACTTCCTGTTACTACTCTTCATAGGCACAACCCATCGACTCCACAACATACATGTTTATACGCGGAGTCTTCTCCGGTGCGCAAAATGAAACATCGCCAATCCAGACCAACTTGTCTAGATGGGCTTCACACAACATGCCTATTTCGTACTACACATTTTCGGATCTATATGCAAGACTGGTGATTTCAAGAATCAACCCAAGGAAATCCCTCAAAAGCCACCTTTTGGTGGGAGAAATCCATATACATGCCAAAAGAAGGACTTCACATGTCCAAGAAGGAAGATCGTTACCCTTGACAATCTCTTTGGAGCCATGGAATTCTAGCCAGATAGAAAACACAGCAACGCTCTTTCCTTTACAAATTTGGACTCGGCTCGCAATTCCGAATGCTGAAGCTCCACCGGCGGCCGGATCCCTTCTCCTCCTTCCTTCCTTGCTCTCCCTTCTCTCTACCTCTTTTAGAAAGAGAATGACCAAGATTGAATGAGAGTTATCCCTCAACCCCTGGAATTATATAGCAGGGAGAAGCCTGGTCCATTAGATCCCAGTTGAAGGAAATGAACGGCCACAAATTGCCCTGAAATAACTTTTCCTGGGCCGAACACGGCCTGTGACAAGCCCTTGTCCCACGCCGTGTTCCTGAATCGGCAAAGAAACTGACTTATCCAGAACAAGACACGACCCTATGACACGTCTGTGTCACAGGCTGTGTGCCCTGACATGGCTTTGGACACGCCCGTGTCTAGCCCGTGTTCACCAGGCCTCAATGCCCTAGACAAATCCAGAGAAGGACACGGCCCTGTGACACACCCGTGTCACAGGCCGTGTGCCTAGACACGGCTTTGGACACGCCTGTGTCCAGCCTGTGTTCAATAGGCCTCACAAACCTGGCCAAAACTCGAGGAGTACACGTCCTCTGACACGCCCGTGTCGTAGGCCGTGTACCCTCTCGACTAACGTCGAGAGCATTTCGTCGAGTACTCGAGACAATATAGAGCAGGACACGACTTGGTACACGCCCGTGTCCCAGGCCGTGTGCCTCAGCCTGTACTCACTCTTGAGATTGTTGGGTATTACATCTTCATCCTCGTTGATATGAAGAAAGGAGTAGGGCTAGGACTCTTCCAACTCAGGTTGCAGCAAGATCTATTGTAGTTACTTATCTAGCTCTAGCTGGATAAAATCCATGGTGTTGAGAAGAGAAAGTTAGGTCTAAGTATTTACTTAGTCCAGAGAAAGGTAGACTAAGGAATTAAATTCCTGTAGTCATAATTTGGACTGAGTTTACCTCTGTCAAGAAGCTTGACACTGAGAAACGTCTCTTGTGTCAAGAATTACCACCAACCCACCTTCATCCTGTAGGATTAAGTTTATCTGAATCTGAGCTATAGGGCCATTTGGGCCTGAGTTGTAGGTGACTATTCAGTAACTGAGGTAGGTTCCATGTGGGGTATTGAGGTAGGATCCATGTGTGGATCTGAGTGTAGAGCCTTTTGGCCTGAGCAAGGTGACACGGTTATCACTAAGCTGTAGGTTCCTGAAAGGCCACGTAGACGGGTACCTGTTGGGTACTGAGCTGTAGAAGTGTTGTAGCACTCTGAGAGTAGGGGCTTGTGCCTGAATTTATAGGGCTGAGAAGCTTGAGTTGTAGGCCTTAGAGAAAATGCTTAGGTAGGTGTCTTGAGGGTCACTGAGTGTAGGAGCACTGCAGAGCTCTGAGGTAGGATCCTTTATGGATCTGAGGTAGGGCTATCCTTCCAGCTTGAGTATAGGGCTTAATAGCCCGAGGTAGGTTGTCTGCTGACCACTGAGTTATAGGCCCTTGTGGCTGAGAAGTAAGTCTTGGAGCAGACTTAGAGATCCTGAGGGATCTGAGGTGTAAGCTCTTTGGAGAATGTTTTGGAGAAGTGCCTTGTCCAAAAAGAGATTTGAATAGGTGGGAGGGAAAGTGGATGTACCCAGTTGGGGAACCACTATAAATATTTGTGTGCTTTTTTTGGTTGTTTTACTTTTCTTATTTGCAAGTGTTAAGGACAAGTTCTAGATCACCCTAAGCTGAAAGAAAACAACAAGATATAATAAAGAAACCAAAAGATAGTCAGTAAGGACTAAGAAACCTATTCACCCCCCCCCCTCTAGGTGATTTAGCTATCCTTGAAATAAGGACTTTCACTCTGCTCCTGTCTATGCCTCGGGCGGGATTGATCCTCATTTCTCCGATCCTACTACTATTCTGTCCTGCCTCTAATAACTATGTCATCTGCCGGTCTTTTTCCCCTACCCCAAACCATGAGGTGGTCTACATCCAACCTCTTAGCAATCTCTAGGATCCGATCTAAGCTTCCGCTAGAGATAAATAGGAGTGCTCAGGTCGTCCCGAAGGCCCTTTTTGAACCTCTTCGCATAGCAGGCATCATCCAGTTGGTAAGAATCTGCCAAGTGAGATAAATGGATAAACTCTCGGTAGTATTCCAACACTAACCTGCTTCCCTGCCTCAGCTGCAGGAACCTGTCCTCTAGCTCATCCCTTGTAAGATCCCATTTTTTTCTTTTTTTTTTTCACCACTAGGTCTTACGCCTAGAACCACCGCCTTACGGTGACTCCAACTACCAAGTTAGATGCCACCTCACTGTAACGTCCCAATTCACGCTAGGCCCCTCGTGCATGCTTTTGAGTCAATAGAAACGATTTGGGCTCAGGGAGTGCTGGTAGCTAGGCTTATACTTGTGTAAGGGAAGAGAAGTCAGTCCAGAAAAGGACACGGGTAGTCACACAGGCGTGTCCCTACCTGTGTTGTTTATATATATAAATAGAATTTCTGAAACTTTGGCCGTTTTTCATCCTCTTCCCAATCCTTTTCTGAGGAGAGACTGGTGCTGGAGCAATCTTCATCCCGTGAAGAACCACCGCCGCCGAGGAGAAGAAGATGTCGCCGTGAAGGGTGACGAGATCCATGGCCGGAAATGGTTGAATTCCAGAATCGAGGTGAGCTTCATCCCCTCTCCTGTGGTGCTAGATCTCTAGTTATTCCTAGGCGAGATATCGACTCAAAAGAGTCTTTATGCTTGATATGAATATTTCTAGGAAGAGGCCATGCTTGGACTTGTGTTCTTGGGTTAAGTCATCTTCAACCTCTCCTTCCTTCAATGTGAAAATGGGGGATGGTCTCATGAAGGGAAATGGCCTTATGAGGGTGAATAAGGGAGGAGGAATTTCTGGTTATGATTTGGGAAGATTGGATAGAGGAGGAAGACAAACTGATGTCGTTTGTTCTGACTTAAGAAGCGCGCAGAAATCTGCTTTATGCGCGCAGCCATCTTCGTGGCCATTTTAAGATATGAAACAGCCATATCTAGGCTTTTAACTAAACACAAAAGTCATAGCCCATGGAAATACCTTTCCAACGAGTGGTTACATGTCTTTGTGCGAAGCCTGTAGCCACAGGAAGGCCTGAACGAAATTGATGGCTGATAGTATAAATGTGCAGAATCTGTAATCTGTACGTATCAGACTTTGAAGTCAATTTCAAGCATAATACGGCAAGATTTGGCCCTCCAACTAAACATGAAATTCATATCTCTTGGAAATACCTTTCTAACGAGTGGTTAAATACTTTCACCGGATTCCTGTTGCATAATGAATCCATGTTTGAAGTTCTGCACTCTATACAATTCATGCATGCTTTGTTCTTTTGGTTATATAAACCTAATTCAGAACTATTAGAGAGATTGTGGATAGTTAGCGTAAAGTTTACAGTGATTTGTTGGATTGATCCTTTGTAATCAAATAACGAAGTGAAACGGACTAGTTTGGGATGATTTGGTTGATAGATCCCTAGGTGAACTAGTGGGTAGGCAAGTTATATTGTATAAACAAACTAGATATGTGAATCGGTAAGATGAGCTAAATACTAGCAAGGTTATGAATATTGTGTGGAAGAGGATTGAATAAGGTTAGTGCATGAATATGTGGATGGGTTGATAATGAGTGAGTGTTTGCCGCACTTGATCGATTTTGTTGGTAAGGGACTCTGTAAGGAGCCCTTGTGAGTTGTTGAGCTCGAAATATGAGATTGCATGCGGTGTGAGTCGACACATGGTGACGTAATCCTGGGTTAAGGATAGTGTGATAGGTCTACGGGCTCGCCAGTCGTCGTACCGACGGGAGTTGACGGTAAGACCTTGGGTGGTTGGGCTTGGTCCTCGGTGCTCATTCCCGGGGCTCCTTCCGTTCCAGGTCAACGGTTGGGCTTGGACCTAGTGCTTTTTTCGAGGCTCCTTCAGGGTCACATCTTAGGCCAGTTCGGGGCTTGGTTCTCGGTGCACATCTACCCGAGACTCCTGCAGAGCCGTAGAACGCATGTGAGCTCCACTATTGTGTTCTTAGCATTAAGGCGTACGGAGGCCTAGGCTAAGTAGTGTGGAGACCAGCCTAGTTGTGGAGATGCCCGCTCTACTGTCACCGTCTGGCCATGATGGATGATGCCTGAGAGGTTAGCTACCTACACGAAAATTTAGAAAAAAGAGTCAATGTCGACACAACAATTGCTTGTGCGTGATCATGGGTGAGTCATTGCATAGCATTCATGGCATTGCATTACATCGCATACACAAGGTCCTCATCGTATAAGTTTGTATGGGCACTCTTATACGATGAGTTACTTTACTGTTGAGCTGATCCTCAACTTATATGTCTGTATGGGCACTCATATATGTTGAGTTACTTTCTGTTGTGCTTTACTCTTTCATACTCTGCTGTAGATGATAGAACTGCTAGGGCAATTGGTTTGCTCATTTATGGTGCTATTATATACATACATTGTTTACTGATCACTCTATGCCACCTATTTGTACTATAGATTTATATACATATATTGTACCCTATTCCTTTCTCTGCCTGGTGCAGAGGAGTCGTCGGGGGAGCGGATGTGATAGCCACTTAGTCGTTATGACTAACAGATGCTACGTCTTCCTTTTTAGGAGGAAACCCCGCAGACGGAGTAGCAGCAGGTTTTGCAGTAAGACAGCCAGGCCAGGACGGCAGGGCCTGAAGGGATGGTATGGTCATTACCGTCAGTGACAGATGTGAGTTTTTTAGAGGCTTTTGATGTAGCCCCTTTTGGGCAAGTTTATTCGTACTCTAATACTTTGGAAGCTTGATGAAGCTTCTTTATTTATTGTACTTTTGGACTAATTAGATGCTTTGTGTGGATTTTGACTTCTAATTTTATTCTGGTTGGGTTGGCTTGATTGATATTGGTAAAGGCCGGCAGAGTAGGCGTCTTGTAGTACAGGCTAGCCCGAGTGCTAGCGCTACCGCAAGGCGGCTGTTCTGGGAATAAGACTCCCCTCGAGCCGTGTCTTGTGTTCCAGGAGGGGGGGGGTCTTACAAATGGTATCAACTTGCTACGATCCTGAATTAGAGAAGTCATTTAACAATGGTGCCACCCCAATTCGATTAGTCAGTTTGGCGACAAACCGACTTAGCAGAAGCAGTGGTGTGACCATATGTAATTCACACTAAGTATGTCGAATTTTGACTTTAAGATTAGCCAACCTGACCTTAGGTTTGTATTCTACGTGTAGATCCCAGTGTACGTTGAGCCAGTGGGGGCACCCCCACCCTATCCGTACCCACACAATTTCAACAATTGGAGCTAGGGCAGACGCTCACAATTATCCTGGATTCCTTCAGATCCCAACAAGCCCTCGTACAAAAACAAGGTACGGGATCCCATTGGGTGAGCACTTTCCGAGCTCTCTCCCCTCCTGCTTACATTGTGATAGAGTCGACAATGCGTACGGAGGAATGGCTTGACACCGTACAAGAACTGCTGATAGGAATTAGATGTCAAAGCAACATGGTTGTGACCCTAGTAGTGACCCTCGTAGAACTACACGCCAAGAGTTGGTGGAATTCCCTCGTGGGCTCCACCTTGCAAGGGCGAGTATATACGGAGATCAGCTGGAACGAGTTATCGGGAGCCTTTTTGGAGCACTTCATTCCCTCATTTGCTCGAGATGAACTCGTAGAGAGATTCCTACAGCTAAAGCAAGGATCCAAGTCAGTGACGGAGTACCAGCGGGAGTTTCAGCATCTGGCTAGATTTGATGACACCTATGAGTTGGATGACAAAGGATATGCAAAAATGTTCTACAAAGGCTTGCGAGACCCACTGAGGCAAGCCCTTTTGTTTATAGCGGACTCTAGCCTGGAGGAAATTATTGACATGGCGAAGAGGCTAGAAGCAGACCACTTGGGAAGTGGTAAAATACCTACTGAGGGTGTGATGGAAGCTGGCCCTAGCAACAGAAGGAGACACGACTTCGGAAGAGGAAGAGGACATTAGAGAGATGGAAGGCATTTCCTCCGGAAATATAGAGTGGAGAACCCGATTCCACAGCCACCAACATTGCCCCCCCCCCCACCACAGCCTCAACAGTTTCAGCAACCTGGTGGACGGTAGGAGCGAGTGTGCTTCGAATGCAATCAACCGGGCAACATGCGACGCTACTGCCTGCAAATGTTTGGAAATGTGCCTCTTGCTCTCCCTCTGGCAGCTCCTCGAGGGTGGGGGCATATGCGTAGTCGAGGATGAGGACCACGAGGAGGAAACACTGGGCTCGCTTGGAATCAGATGTACGCGTTGGACATGATACAGGAGTAGAACCCTCATTAGGTGATTGCATGTATGATTAAATGTAGTCATCTTATTTTCATTAGTAACCTTAAGTTGTTTAAGTCATACTAGATATCTAGCTTGAGTATTGTTATTGGTACTTAGGCACCGTGGTGGTCGGCGGGAAACCGACCTATACGTTATTCGACACCGGTGCCTCGCACTCATTGGTGTCGGCTGACTTCATTAAAGACTTAGAAGGAGTGAAATACTTCACTCGTATTGCTCAAAGAGTATGCCTCCCAGA
The DNA here is from genome assembly GCA_039513925.1 of Platanthera zijinensis. NCBI lineage: Eukaryota > Viridiplantae > Streptophyta > Magnoliopsida > Asparagales > Orchidaceae > Platanthera > Platanthera zijinensis. The sequence goes on from CM077086.1 coordinate 100,194,441, forward strand.
TGGCTCTGAGATGACTGCAATCGCCAAGTGCGAATTAGAGATAGTCATTGGGGGAAAGACCTTTGATACCCCTGCCACATTTTTAAGAATACCAGAATTCGATTTCATTTTGGGCATGGCATGGCTGGATTGGCACTACGCAAGAATTGACTACGCGGAATAGCGAATTTACTTGAGAAATGGAGACACTGATGTCATCTTTCAAGGTATAAAATTCGCGCCTCATTTATTATCATCTTCAATTCAAGCATTGAAAGCTCACATGAGATGGGATGAAGTATACATGATATGTTTTGAACTGAAAGAGATGAAAATAGATATGAAGGACATGCGAGTGGTGTGAGATTTTCCCGAGGTATTTCCTGAGAAATTGCCAGGATTACCCCCGCATAGAGAGGTGGATTTTCAAATTAAGCTAGTACTAGGAACCAAGCCCATCTCCAGGATCCCTTACCGAATGTCCCTGAAGGAGCTCACAGAGTTTAGGGTTCAGTTGTAAGAACTGGTGGAATTAGGTTTTGTTCACCCCAGCTCATCACCTTGGGGTGCCCCTGTTCTATTTGTTAAGAAGAAGGATGGAACCTTGCGATTATTTATAGACTATCAAGAGCTCAACCGACTGACGGTACGGAACACCTATCCGCTACCTCAGATCGATGAGTTGTTCAACCAATTGGTAGGAGAGCATTGGTTTTTCAAATTGGATTTGCGCTCGGGGTATTATGAGTTGAGAATACAGGAGAAGGAAATTCATAAAATGGCCTTTAGCTCAAGGTACGGCTTGTACGAGTTCACTGTGATGCCGTTTGGGCTCACAAATGTCCCTTCAGCTTTCATGAGTCTGATGAACAAAGTGTTCAAGCCTTATCTAGATGTGTTCATCATCATTTTCATCAATGACATTTTGGTCTACTCTAAGACGGAGGAAGAGCATGTCGGACATTTGACCTTGGTACTGAAGAAGCTAAAAGAGCAAGCCTTGTTTGCCAAGTTCAGTAAGTTCGAATTTTGGCTCCAAGAGGTTTCCTTCTTGGGCCATGTGATCAGTGGGGCTGGGTTAGCTGTGGATCCGGCCAAAGTGCGTGCTATGAAGGAGTGGTCGCCCTTAAAGTCAGCAGCCGATGTGCGGAGCTTCCTTGGGCTTGCCGGGTACTATCGCAAGTTTGTAAAAGGCTTCTCAAAGATCTCCCTTCCTCTTACTACGTTAATAAAGAAAGGTGTACAGTATGAGTGGACACCCCAGTGTGAAGCTGCATTTCAGGAACTGAAGGACCGACTTACATCCGCACCCATCCTAGCCCTTCCATCCGGGAAGGAAGGATTTCAAGTTTACACTGACGCGTTGTATCAAGGAATGGGAGCAGTATTAATACAGCACGAGCATGTGATTACATATGCTTCAAGTCAGCTGAAGAAGCATGAAATCAATTACACGGTACATGATCTAGAATTGAGAGCGGTGGTGTTTGCCTTGAAGATTTGGAGACACTATCTATACGGCGTCTACTACGGAATATTTTCAGACCACAAGAATCTAAAGTACGTCCATATATAGAAGGAATTGAATTTGAGACAGCGGCGGTGGCTAGAGTTTTTATGCGATTATGAATTCACTTTGAACTACCACCCCGGAAAAGCAAATTCCGTGGCTAATGCTTTGAGCAGAAAGTTACCGGAATCGAACTCAGAGTCCCGATTGATAAGAATGGAGTTAGACCGGATGCTTGAAGAGATGGAGATCACCCTGGTATATAAAGACCAATCGGAAGGGTATACTGAGTACTAAACCGCGATGAGAATAGTCTATGATATTCGAGATCGAATTCGGGGGGAGAAAGGAAAAGATGCGGCTCTGGCCCCGATAATCAAGTCAACTAAAGATGGGACTACTGACGACTATTCCCTAAAAGACAGCCCCGTTCATCTCTGTGGCCGGCTTTACATTCCAAAAGGCGGTAAAATTCGGGAAGATATCTTGAGAGAGGCTCATTGCACTCAGTATTCTGTGCATCCTGGGATTGCCAAAATGTACTCCGACTTATGGAACCCAATGTGTTGGCCGGGAATGAAGAGGGACGTCTGATATTTTGTTACGCACTGTGAGGCCTGTCAAAGGGTGAAGGCAGAATGCAGGAACCCCGGTGGATTATTACAATTATTGCTCATCCCCGAGTGGAAGTTCGAGGATGTCTCAATTTACTTCGTCCACGGATTTTCCCGCTCACGCTCAGGGAATGATTTAGTATGGGTGATCATTGACCGCCTGATGAAGGTAGCCCGGTTTATTCCTATGAAGAAAGAAGCTCATGTGGATGTTTTGGTACGCCTCTTTGTGGAGTAGTTCGTACGGTATCATGGTGTGCCAAAGATAATTGTTTCTGACTGGGATGGTCGGTTTACCTCTAACGAATGGAGGGTCGTACAAGAGTACATGGGTTCATGCCTTATCTTTAACACTGCGTTCCATCCTCAGACGAACGGGCAGTCTGAGAGGACCATCAGACCATTGGGGGACCTATTGAGATTGTGTGTATTGGATAGAGGAGAGCCGTGGGAAAGGATCTTACCCCTGGTGGAATTTTCATATAACAACAGTCACCAGGACAGTATCGGGATGGCTCCCCATGAAGCCCTCTATGTAAGGAGGTGTATAACCCCCTTGTTATGGGTACAAGACGAGGACCCAAAGGTTTTGGGTATTGAATACATCGATGATACTGATACAGTGGTTAGGCTAATACAGGACCACATGCTGGAGGCTCAAAGTCGGGAGGCTAAATACTATAATGCAAAGCACCGGGTGGTAGAATTTCAAGTGGGTGACAAAGTGTTCCTGAAGATCCGGCCGATGCATGGAGTATCATGGGTACGTGGTATGAAGAAGCTCAGCCCAAGGTATGTTGGGCCTTACACTATATTGGAAAATATTGGCCCTTTGGCCTACCGATTAGAGTTACCACCATAGCGTGAGAATATTCATGATGTATTCCATGTTTCATCTCTCTAGAAGGTGCTGTTTCGGCCCGATCAACATATTACCACCATTGATGGAGCAGTAGCGATCGATAGATCTGTACGACTAGAGCCGGTGCGGATAGTAGCCAAAGAGACAAGGATTTTGTGCCGCAAGAGGGTTCCTTTGGTAAAAGTGACGTGGTCTGATCATGGGAAGGAGGAGTATACCTGGGAGCCAGTGTACTTGATGCAAAAGCGCTACCTGGAATTGTTACCTTCAAGTAAAATTTAAAAGCATGTTTTAATTTATTTTTCACACTCTCCTCTCCCCATAGACTTAGCCTGATTTCAGGGACAAAATCTTTTATTTTGTTTATAGGATTTGTAACGTCCCAATTCACGCTAGGCCCCTCATACGCGCTTTTGAGTTAGGAGAAATGATTTGGGCTCAGGGAGTGCTGGCAGCTAGGCTTACACTTGTGTAAGGGAAGAGAAGTCAGTCTAGAAAAGGACACGGGTAGTGACACGGGCGTGTCCCTACCCGTATTGGTCATATATATATAGGATTTCCAAAAATTTGGCCAATTTTCATCCTCTTCCCAAGCCTTTTCTGTGGAGAGACTGGTGCTGGAGAAATCTTCATCCCGTGAAGAACCACCACCGCCGAGGAGAAGAAGATGTCGCCGCGAAGGGTGACGAGATCCATGGCCAGAAATGGTGGAAATGCCGGAATCGAGGTGAGGTTCCTCCCCTCTCCCTTGGTGCTAGATCTCTAATTATTCCTAGGCGAGATATCGACTCAAAAGAGTCTTGATGCGTGAGATGAAGATTTCTAGGAAGAGGCCATGCTAGGACTTGTGTTCTAGGGTTAAGTCATCTTCAACCTCTCCTTTCTTCAATGTCAAGATGGGGGATGGTCTCGTGAAGAGAAATGACCTTATGAGGGTAAATAAGGTAGGAGGAATTTATGGTTGTAATTTGGGAAGATCGACTAGAGGAGGAAGACAGACCGATGTCGTTCGTTCCGCCTTAAGATGCACGCAGAAATATGCTTTCAGCGCGCAGCGATCTTCGTGGCCATTTTCAGATATGAAAAGGCCAAATCTGGGCTTTCGACTAAACACAAAAGTCGTAGCCCATGAAAATGCCTTTCTAACGAGTGGTTACACGTCTTTGTGCGAAGTCTGTAGCCACAAGAAGGCCTGATCGAATTTGATGGCTGATAGTATAAATGTGCAGAATCTGTAATCTGTACATAGCAGATTTTGAAGTCAATTTGAAGCATGATATGGCCAGATTTGGCCCTCAAACTAAACATGAAATTCGTAGCTCTTAGAAATACCTTTCCAACGAGGGGTTAAACACTTTCACCGGATTCCTGTAGCATCAGGAATCCCCGTTTGAAGTTCGATACTCTATACAATTCCTGCATGCTTTGTTCTTTGGTTATGTAAACCTAATTTAGAACTATTAGAGAGATTGTGGATAGTTAGCGTGAAGTTTATTGTGAGTTGTTTGATTGATTCTTTGTAGTCAAATGACGAAGTGAAACGTACTAGTTTGAGATGATTTGATTGATAGATCCCTAGGTGAACTAGTGGGTAGGCGAGTTGGATTGTGTTGGAACCCTAGGTTTTGATTTAAGTTCAGTCCTCTTTTTCTGTCTCTTGACCCAAGATTTATCTATGGTCAAAGGTTAGTTGATAGGTTAGATTCTCTAGTTGTGTAGAATTGCTTTTCCAGATGAATTTTTGGTTAAGTAGTTTTTCGTTCGACTATGGTCGAACGCCGCTCGACTATTGTTTATCGGCTGATCGACGATCGTCTATCAGTTGGTCGACATTCTGTCTGCGTTGATAGCTCGACTATCTGTTGATAGGTCGACTATCTGTTGTCTTTGATAGTTCGACTATCTGCTTGGATAGTTCAACTATCTGATAGCTCGACTATCTGTTGATAGGTCAACTATCTGTGTCGCTTTAATAGTTCGACTATCTGTTGATAGGTCGACTATCTGTATTGCTTTGATAGTTCGACTATCTATTGATAGGTCGACTATCTGTGTTGCTTTGATAGTTTGACTATCTGTTGATAGGTCGACTATCTGTGTTGCGTTGATAGCTCGACTATCTGTTGATAGGTCGACTATCTGTGTTGCTTTGATAGTTTGACTATCTGTTGATAGGTCGACTATCTATGTTGCTTTGATAGTTCGACTATCTGTTGATAGGTCGACTATCTGTGTTGCTTTGATAGTTCGACTATCTGCTTGGATAGTTCAACTATCTGATAGTTCGACTATCTGTTGATAGGTCGACTATCTGTTTTGTTTTGATAGGTCGACTATCTGTTGATAGGTCGACTATCCATTTTTCTGTGATAGGTCGACTATCTGCTCGATAGGTCGACTATCTGTTTTGTTTGGTAGTTCGACTATCTGTCCGGATAGATCGACTATCTGATAGCTTGACTATCTGTTCTGATAGGTCGACTATCTGCTGAGGTAGTTCGACTATCTTCTTTGATAGTTCGACTATCTGGATCGTTCGACTATCTGTCCGATAGGTCGACGATCTTCGTGCTTCGGTCGACGATCTCCGAGGGTCGTTCAACGTTTTACTGTATGTTCTAAATAGTTTTTGTCGTCTTCTGTGATGTGATTAATTTCATAATTATTTTGGCACATTTTATAAAAGATTATCTGAATAAATTGTGATAACATTTCCATGCAATATCTATTCTATTCCTTATGCATGAGCTAATCTTTTCTGACAAAGTTGTTTGTCCTATAGCTGAGATATGTTTTCTGCTTTATCTGCCAGGCTGTCCTTTATAGCCGTTAGACTCAAAAAGTCTTCCTTGGCTATAAAGAGTCTCTTCTGATGTGACTTTCTCTTATATTATTTCATCAGAATTATTTGCAGCTTCTTAGAAAGCTTTATCCTTTTATAGGATATCTGCCTGCAGTATTTTGTTTTGCTTTATGCTTTTTGCAGCACAGCTTGCAGAGTTCAGAAGAAGACAAGATTCAAACTCAGTTAAGAGCCGTTGCTGCTGCTACTATATAAAGACTTCTTTGAAGAAAGAAATTAACTAGCTCTCATATACCAAAAAGCGATCAGCAACATTCAAGCTTAAGAACTTACAGTTTCCAACTGCTCTCAGCTCTTTCACATCTAACTGAGAAGAAGCTTTAGTTCTTCACTCTTCTTCAACCTGAGTTCTCCTGCTTACAGTAAGATCTTCACTCAGAGCCCTTTGAAGAAGAAGAAGAAGAAGAAGATAGCTGCCTGAAGAAGAAATTTTATTTAATATTATTTATCTTCTTGTAGCTTTTTCCTTCAGTAATTTCTGAAGTGTTTCTGCACTGAAGCAAGACTTCACCTGGACGTTCTTTTAGCCAGGGGGAGCCTTGATTCTTTTAGAGCTTTCTAGCTCAGTGCAAGTTATTGTGCTTCTCTAATCTATTGTAAAATAGAGAAGACACCTTAACCTCCTTTCCCCCTCCTGTACAGGGTTATTACTCCCTTCAAAAGTATCCCTTGGTGGCAGGGCACCTGATCAAAAACCTTTGTTGGTTTTTAGACACCTGATCAAAAGTCTAAAGGGTTTCTGGATCTACTTGAAGCAGATCTTGTTGGTGGCAGGGCACCTGATCAAAAACCTGAGTGGATTCCTACCTTGTTGGTAGAAGAGTGGACGTACCCAAGTTGTTTGGGGAACCACTATAAATTCCTTGTGTCGTCTGGATTGCTTTAATTAATTACTTGCATTGTGGCTGTGATTAGATCTTAACTAGGTTTGCTAGTTGTTGTTTAGGTTTCCAAGCCTTAACTGTAATTACAGTTGGCTGCCTTTTTGTGCACAACACTTGTGTTAGGCTTTAAGGTTTAAATCTCAAATATCTATAACCTTCATTCCGCATTTAACTCCAAGGGAGTTGAGTAGACAGTCAACTTTGCTAGTGCAATTTTTGATTACTCTATTCACCCCCCCTCTAGAGTAGTATCTATCCCTTTTCTTTCAGATTGTATAAAAAAACTAGATATGTAAATCGGTAAGATGAGCTAAATACTAGCAAGGTGATGAATATTATGTGGAAGAGGATTGAATAAGGTTAGTGCATGAATATGTTGAAGGGTTGATAGTGCGCGAGTGTTTTCCACACTTGATCGATTGTGTTGGTCAGGGACTCGGTAAGGAGCCCTTGTGAGCTGTTGAGCTCAAAATGTGAGATTGCATGCGATGTGAGTCAACACATGGTGTCGTAATCAAGGGTTAAGGATAGTGTGGCAGGTCTATGGGCTCGCTAGTTGTCATACCGATGGGAGTTTAAGGTTAGACCATGGGCGGTTGGGCTTGGTACTCAGTGCTCATTCCCGGGGCTCCTTCCTTGCCAGGTGAACGGTTGGGCTTGGTCCTCGTGCTTTTTCTGAGGCTCCTTTCGGGTCACATCTTAGGCCAGTTTGGGGCTTGGTTCTCGGTGCACATCTACCCAAGACTCCCTCTAAGCCGTTGTACGCATGTGAGCTCCGCTATTGTGTTCTTAGCGTTGAAGTGTATAGAGGCCTAGGCCAGGTAGTGTGGAGACCACCCTAGTTGTGGAGATGCCCGCTCTATTATCACCGTCTTTCCACGATGGATGAATCCTGAGAGATTAGCTACCTACTCGAAAAATGGGAACAAAGAGTCTGTGTCGACATAGCAATTGCTTGTGCGTGATGATGGGTGAGTCATTGCATAGCATTCATGGCATTGCATTACATCGCATACACAAGATCCTCATCGTATAAGTTTGTATGGGCACTCTTATACGATGAGTTACTTTACTGTTGAGCCGATCCTCAACTTATATGTCTGTATGGGCACTCATATAAGTTGAGTTACTTTCTGTTGTGCTTTACTCTTTCATACTCTGCTGTAGATGATAGAACTGCTAGGGCAATTGGTTTGCTCATTTATGGTGCTGTTATATACATACATTGTTTACTGATCACTCTATACCACCTATTTGTACTATAGATTTATATACATATATTGTACCCTGTTCCTTTCTCTGCCTGGTGTCGAGGAGTCGTCGGGGGAGCGGATGTGATAGCCACTTAGTCGTTATGACTAACAGATGCTACGTCTTCCTTTTTAGGAGGAAACCCCGCAGACGGAGTAGCAGCAGGTTTTGCAGTAAGACAGCCAGGCCAGGACGGCAGGGCCTGAAGGGACGGTACGGTCGTTACCGTCTGTGAAATATGTGAGTTTTTGAGAGACTTTTTTATGTAGCCCCTTTTGGGCAAGTTTATTCGTACTCTGATACTTTGGAATCTTGATGAAGCTTCTTTATTTATTGTACTTTTGGACTAATTATATGGTTTGTGTTGATTTTGACTTCTGATTTTATTCTGGTTGGGTTGAAATGATTGATATTGGTAAAGGCCGGTAGAATAGGTGTCTTGTAGTACAGGCTCGCCCGAGTGCTAGCGCTACCACAAGGCAGCTATTCTGGGCATAAGACTCCCATCAAGCCGTGTCTTGTCTTTTGAGAGGTGGGGGGGGTCTTACACGCACGACGCTGATCCTGCCGGCTAAAACGATCACATCACAGTAGGCCAACAAAAGAGAGAGTAAGTAATACAAGTCCACAGATCATAGCTCTCTACCAATATATATAAATTGGCAATTGTCCACAATGAGTACAAAGTATGAAAGAGAGTATAAAAATGGGCTTAAGCCCAGTACATATCTAATACAAATAATCTCTCTCATGACTCGCATATCTAGCGGAAGCAAACTAAAAACCGTCCTCGACCTATCATCGAGTAGTAGCGGTAGTGCACAATAACTGCTCCTCAAGTCCTTTTATCCTCCTACAACTGGTGCATCACCTCGAATTCCTAAAATAATGTGGTCCACCGACCGTTAGTCAAAAGCCAAAGCCACTATCATCCTCGCCTCACCTCCGCGACTCTTAGGCACCGTGTTGGGAGGAGGAAAGGAAAGATATTTAAGGTGGAGAATGAATAAGATTAGTTGACAAATACCCTAGCAAGATTATGTACAAAGGAACTATAAGAAGGTAGCAGTAATGTAAACAAGGTAAAGTACGGAGTAGTAAGCACATGCTACACTATAAGTAATAAAAGTACAAGTAAAGATCTACGGCTACCTTCTACCACATATAAAGTAAAGTAAAGTAATCTATATAATAAGTAACCTTAACTTATAAGAATGCCCATACAAACTCATAAGTCATGGTGTCGTTTTGCAAGGCCTATCGTATAAAAAGTCTCATACAAATTTATACGATAGGGGTAGCTGTTTAAATACAATGATGGCATGATATTCTATGTTATGCTCGTTTAATGCAATGTTCATATAAGTGTAACACACACACACACGACTCTATGAGTACAGACCTTTAGTTCCCCCATTTAGAGTTAGTTAAACTCTCAGTTACCTCCCGCAGTGGCAAACAGAGGTGATGGGTTGGGCCACCCCACCTCTAGGCCGGTATTCACACAAGCTAACCTATACCTTCGTACGCCTCAACACAAAAAACAAAATGCGGAGCCTCTGCATACTCTGCTGGCAAATGCACCAGTCTTTCATTGTCAAGTATAGGGTCACTAGGTAAGCGTCTCCACAGACACTGGCATGCCAGTCCCAATCACTATACCCTCTAGAGTCATCATTCCTCTGTCGGTGCAATGACTAGAGCAAACAAAAGACCCGCCACTTTTATGCACATGCAATTATGATAAATATGAATCTCTCGGCGGTCGACTCCCGGGACTAACCCGTCCGTCACAACAACCTTCCGAGCCACTGGCTCCCCGGACTAACGAGTCCATACCTACCATCGCCGAGCCTACGGCTCGTGAGTCTAAACCAAACTAGCCTCCCATGATTATCTGGTGAGTGAAAGTGAAGTACTTAGAATCAATCTTGCACTAACATTTTAGCCTTACAGTTTAGGGTTAACCTTGGATTATCCAGGACATTCCTTGTGAAGGGCTCTCGAGGGAACTGGGAACTACGATGGGCTAAAGCCCAAAACTCTCTTTCGCAAGGTACTTATTATTGTTGGTATCGACCCATGTCCCGACTCTACTTATCTTACACTTGATCTAACCCTAAGTGTATTTAGGCTTTCTTCAAGGGAAAGACGATCCATCGTCAATCCCGAGCACAACCTTTCCCTAGTAAACCAGGCTATCAAAGCTGACTTCCATTGGTGACCTCATTCATACTCTCCTGATTAAGTCCACCAACTATCTCCTTTATCCCATACCAAGGTTCATATGGTTCCTTAATTTTATTGTTTTTTACTATGTGCAGACCAAATGAGCTACATGATGTGCATGATTGGTGATGCTCCAAATAATCATCCAAATGACCTAAGATTATTATTGTGGGTCTATCATGATAATATATGAATAAATCCAGAATATTATAATTTTCCTAAGTAATTTGGCATTTATTATATTTTCTGCAAAATCAGATCACCTAGGCTTTGAACACCAAGTATAATTTCTTGACAAGATAAGACCTCAAAAAAATTATGACAAGTGTATATCATCAAAATAATATTAAATTCTAAAATTCATTATTTTCCAAAAATGTTTTGACCTCCAAAAAAATATTTGATTATCATGAAATATTAGAATTAATCATCAAAAAGTTATAGGCAAAATTACCAAAGGTTAAAAATTACCAGAATAGCCACCTAAAATTTTTTTTATAAATCCATTTGGTCACATAAATATTTTATTTAAAGATATTCAATCCTAAGCACCTTGTGAAACATCCTGTATGAAAATTCTTCTAATAATTCTATAAAAATTCACAGAGCATATTGAAGCCTTAAAATGTCTTCAAACCAAGTTTCATAATTTTCCAGTGAGTAATTAACTCTTAAATAATTATCTTATGATCAAGTAAAATATAGGGTTTGTGAATGATACTATAAATATTTATCGAAAATTTATACAACAATTTCCAAAGAATAATAACAACTATATATGATCACTGTCTAAGTTGTATGAACATTCAAGATCATATAATCATGCAATAAAATTATGAGTAGAAGTGCCATAATTGGTCCTTAATTATTTCAGAGGGGTTAAATGTTCCGAAAAATTCTAATAACATTTTCTAGGGATTTTTTCAACCCTATAAACTCATCTACCAATTTACAAGATATTCCAAGGACATATGGTCATATGTCCTTCATTGAGCTAATAACTCAACCCTATGGTTAACACTAGGGTTCTAGGGCATACCAACCCTAAACCACCCAAAATCTCCTGTGGGGTAATTTTGTATGACAATAAATCAGTGGCCAAAGATCCATCCCTTTTGGGTGAGGATTGACCACACAACCCATTAAACACCATTTGCCCTAATTTGCCCCCTTAGGAATTAAAGTTTGGTCTCAACAATACCTACTGAAATCAAAACCAAAAGGGCTGAGATTTTTACCAGTGACCTATTGACCCTAAGGGTCATCAACAAAAATTCTGGGGAATTGTGAGGTCATTAGACCCTCTAATTAACCCATACATGAACTATTAAAAATTTACAAAAATTATAGAAAAATGTTCTCCAAAAAATCCCATTTTTGGATAGGATGAGTGTGTCAGTATAATTATCATATGATCCAAATTTCAAAGCATTTGCCTAAATGGTTTAGTGGCGGCTGTACAACCCATATTCACTGGGTAGGACCCGGAGGCATCAACGGTCAGGGTTGGACCAACCCCGGGTTAGCTTGGGCATGAAGACCAGAAGAGCTCTCATTCCGGAGGAGCTCCCGCCTAGGAGCAGGCGAGATCCCGCCCATGACCAGAAGCGGGCGAGAAGGCGCCGTGCTGAGAGATCTCCACTCACTCAGCTCCATGGTCAGCAGCAAGGGCACTGAGTAAGCTTCAATCACTCAGCGCCATGGTCAGCAGCAAGGGCGCTGAGTAAGCTTCACTCACTCAGGGCCATAGTCAGCAGCAAGGGCACTGAGTGAGCTTCACTCACTCAGCGCCATGGTCAGCAGCAAGGGCGCTGAGTGAGCTTCACTCACTCAGCGCCATGGTCAGCAGCAAGGGCGTTAGGTGAGCTCCACTCACTCAACGTCGCGTACCGCAGCGACAGCGTCAAGGTTAGAGGAGCTCCCTCTTGGAGAGGGGCGAGAGCGTTCACCCTCGGTCAGCCAGGAACCGCTCTAGGAAGAGTCGGCGAGAAGGATTAAACTGGCGAGAAGGCGTGGGGTGGCTCAGCTTGAGACTTTTGACACTTCTTTTTAGCTCCCGCTAAAGGAAGGCGAGAGGGTTCCCGACATAGATTTCTCGCCGAGTGGGGCCCAGGTTTAGGGTAAAATGTCTTAATTTCCCTCGGGTAAAATTACCCTTATACCCTAAGGGGTTGCTTTTAGTACTTTACAAAAAGCGGGATTCGGCTATTGGCAAGCCCGCCAGGGGTATTTCAGTAATTTCAGGTCAGCAAAACGCTATAAATAGACCCATAAGGGCTCCTTAGAAAGCAGACTCTCAATTTTCTCTTAATCTCTAGTGCTTTCTGAGGAGCTCCTAGCCTAGCTTTTGGCTTTGGAGGGGAAGCTCTCAGAGATCTTCCGGGTGTGAGGTGAGACCTCCCTGCTGAGGCTTTGGGTCAGTCCTAGGTCGTTAGCTACCAGCCAGGGGGGCTTGAGAGAAGTAGGTGTTGGTTGCACCCCTATTTTGAACATTGGTTGAGGTCAATTTTGGCTCCAACAGTTCTGGTGCGGTGAGCGTGGAAGGCAGCTGGTACAAGAAAGCCTTGAGTTTGGTCCCATGACTAGAGGTGATGGTGAAGCGTTTGGCTCAGGGGGTATCCCTACCCCGGGGGAGGAAGCGACAAGGAAGATGTTGGAAGACTTTAGGCGAGAGGTCCTACAGACCATCAGCCTTGCCTTCTCGGAAAGGAGTGAGTGGGAGACGCCTCAGGTTCCGGTGGAGGCGGTCCCGCTTCTTGGCGAGAACGCCCCTGGGCAGCGCCCAGAAAGGAGGTTCTAGCCGAAGTTGGCGAAAGAGACGTGGCCGCACGGGAACTCTTCCCAGGCCAGCGCCCCGGAAGGGAGGTTCCGGAAGAAGTTGGCGAGAGGGAGGATGCGGTGCGAGATCTCTTCCCTGGGCTCGGTACCGCGGATCGGTCAAGCCAGCCGAGGCCGCGAGACATGCCCTCTCGCCAAGAAGGAGGTTAGAGCCCCTTCTGCGAGCATATCATCTCGGCTCCAGTGCCGGAAAGGTTCTGCGAGCCCGATATGTCTTACTACTCAGGGAAGGATGATCCTGTGCAGCACGTTCAGTGGTTTGAAGATGTAGTCTCGATTCGGCAGATGGCGGATGCATTTAAGTGTCGGCTGTTTGCCATCACGTTGAAAGAAAAGGCCCGGGACTGGTTCCACCAGTTGCTAGTGAGTTCCATATATAGCTTTGAAGATCTGCGCATAGGGTTTTTGTTGAGGTTCTCAACATCGAAGAAGCGGAAGAAGGAGGTGGAGTGCCTGTTTGCGGTAAGGCAGAAGCAGGACGAGACACTGGGTCATTACGTCGACCGGTTTCAAGAAGAGATCCTCCTAGTCCAGGAAGTCCCAGGGTATGTACTGATGCTCGCCTTTTCCCTGGGGCTAAGACCGGGTTTCTTTAGAATGGAGCTGAAGAGAGTTCCACCTCTCTCGTTCGAAGAGCAAATGGAGAGGGCGGCAAAGGAGATATATTTCGAAAGATCCAACCCAGCTTTCGCTAGGAAGTTAGCCCTGTTGGCGGAGGACGATGTGAAGGAACAAGCGCCAGGGAAGTAGAGGGAGCAGAGGGAGCAGAGGGAGCAGAGGGAGCAGATGGAGTAGAGGGAGCCGAGGGAGGAGAGGAGAAGAGAAGAACCCCAGAGGCAGGGACAGAACCAAAATTAGGGGGCTCGGGAGCCACACAACCGGTTGGGATGGAGGCCTTAGGAAGGTCGCCCCCATGGTCAAGGAGGAGGTCCACAGGGAAGGGATAACCTTCGGGAGCCGAGGAGGTTCGATCAGCAGGCATGGAGGCAAGGACCAAGAGACTACGTCCTGCCACCGCAAGAAGCGATGGAGGTCGGTATAGGCAGAGGAGGAGGAGGAGGAGGAAGAATAGTCCGGGGAGATGGGAGAAGAGGAGGAGTAGAAGGAAGGGGGGGCAAGGTGGCGTTACCCTTTCGTGACTTCCATCAGGAGGAAGGTCACGCGACGGCCACCTGCCCGGAGTTCTTGGAGATGCGAGAAGCTAGAGGAATGGGGAGACAGGATCCGCCGATAAGGATCATGGAAGTGCAGAAGGGAGGGGAGGAAGATAGATGCGAGGACCGGGTAGACGTGGGGACCCAAGGACGGATCAGAGTGATCCACGGAGGGGTGGGGTTTGAGGCAACCCGCAAGGGGAGCCTTCAAACCTTGTTCCGCAGAGGGGTTGCCTCGACCTCCTTAGCTCCCCCTCCGGAAGAAAAAATCATCTTTTCATCCGCGAATATGCCGGACTACGATGATCCGTTTTGCGACGCCCTGGTGATTCTGACAGCGGTGGAGAACTTCACGGTCTCCAGGATACTGGTGGACAATGGGAGCTCGGTGACCGTCATCTTCAAGAGAGCCTTTGATGAGATGATGGTTGAAGGGAAGAGGGTCCCAGCCTCAGATGGACCGCTGTTCGGGTTTTTTGGAGAAAGGAAGGAAGTAGAGGGAGGAGTAGGACTGCATGTAAAGCTAGGCGGTGTGTCACGGAACTGTAGGTTCGTGATAGTGGATGCCCCAAGTAGTTACAACGCCATATTTGGGTGTCCCCTCATCAGCGCCTTTCACTGCGTCCCCTCCTCGTTTCATCAATGTCTCAAGTTCAATAATGGAGGGGTGCAGGTCAGGATCAGGGTGGATCCAAATGTGGCAAGACAATGCTACGTGACGGCAGTTAACGCTGTGTCTTAGATGGTGGAGGAAGGAGAGCTGGAGAGAGAGCTAGCAGAGCAAGAGGAGGTGAGTTCAGAGGTAGAGTAGCAAGTGGTGGGAGAAGCTAAGAAAGAGGCCCGGAGGGGGAAGGAAGTCGAGCAGCAGCAGGAGGAGAGCCTGGAGGAGGCAATGGAGGTAGGGGAGAAGCTAGCCGCGGGAATCGATCATGAGGGTCTGGAGGAAGCGATGGATGAAGAGGAGGGACAAATGGCAAGAGTTTAGTAGGAGGCCCCGAGGGATGTGGAGATTCATCAGCTCCAGGAGGAGAAGCCGGGGGAGGCAATGGAGGCTGAAGAAGGGGAGGAGTTGAAGTTTGGGGAAGAAGAGGGTCGGCTGGGAGCAATCGCGGTTGGAGCCGGCCGAAGAAGTGGTGGAGATGGAGGTCTCCACCAGAGCAGGGCAGGTGCAGAGGGTGCCGATCAGTGGGGGCCTAAGCCCCAAGGACTAGGAGCAGATGAGAGCTTGCATCCAGAGCAATGTCGACATCTTCGCCTAGAGTGCGGCAGACATGTCGGGCATTGACGCGGATGTGGCTTGTCATCGCCTGAACCTGGACCCCCGTACTCACCCCATACGACAAAAGATGAGGACCATCGCCATCAAGCTGGAGGAGCCCATCCGCGAGGAGGTCAAAAAGCTCTTGGAGGAAGGCTTCATCTCGGAGGTCCAATACCCAGGATGGATCTCCAACGTGGTAATGGTTAAGAAAGGGGGAGGGAAGTGGCACATGTGTATTAACTTCTCTTTATTAAATAAATCGTGCCCCAAGGATTGCTACCCTCTGCCTCGAATCGACGCGCTGGTTGACTTAGTCGTCGGTTTTTCTGTTATGAGTTTTCTTGATGCTTTTTCAGGTTATCACCAGATTCACATGCACCCCTCCCCCCCCCCCCCCGACGTCAAAGACGTCTCTTTCATCACCAGGGAAGGGTGCTTACGCTATAAGATGATGCCCTTTGGGCTAAAAAACGCAGGATCCACATACCAGCGCATGATGGATCGAGTCTTCCAGGGGCAGAGAGGGAGAAACTTGGAAGTCTATGTCGATGACCTGATGGTGAAAAGAAAATGTGTGAGCTCATACCTATGGGACCTAGAAGGGACCTTTTCCACCCTCAGAAGGTTAAAGATGAGGCTGAATCCCTTGAAGTGTGTCTTCAGGGCCAGCCGCGGGAAGTTCCTCGGACATTTCTTGACTCCGGCAGGGGTGGAGCCTAACCCGGATAAGGTAAAGGTCATCCTAGACCTGGAATCACCTCGCAATGCCAAGGAGGTCCAACGCTTGGCAGACAAGCTGGCCGGACTAAGCAGGTTCCTTTCGCGGTCAGGAGACAAAGGTTCATCATTCTTCAAAGTGTTGAGGGGTAACCAGAGGTTTGAATGGACAGCCGAGTGTGAGGAAGCCTTCCAAGGACTGAAGAGACGGCTCTCCCAAGCTCCCTTACTTCAAAGCCCAAAAGAAGGGGAGGACCTAGCACTATATATCGGGGTGGGAGCAGAAGCCGTGAGCTCTGTTCTAGTCAGGGAAGAGGGGAAGAAGCAGCTACCCATCTACTACGTAAGCCGGATCTTGAGGAAGGCAGAGCTCCGTTACCCCATCCTCGAAAAGCTAGCGTATGCTCTGATCGTTTCGGCAAGAAAGCATCCGCCATATTTCCAAGCACACACGATTAGGGTGGTAACCGACCATCCTCTTTGCAAGATCTTTGAAGGGTTGGAGCACTCAGGGAGGCTGGCCAAGTGGTCCATTGAGCTAAGCGAATTCAACATATCTTTTTCCCAAGGCTCTCCATTAAGGCGCAAGCAGTGGCATACTTCCTGGCAGACTATGTTGTTGAAGTCGGTGAAGAGGAGCCACGAAAGCAGCGGGCGTGGAATGTGATGGTTGATGGGGCCTCGGGAAAGCATTCCATAGGGGGAGGAGTGGTGTTGGTAAGCCCCCAGGGGTGGCTATAGAACATGCAGTGCCCTATCACTTTCCGGTGACCAACAATCAAGCAGAGTACGAAGCCGTGATAGCCAGTCTTCGTTTGGCAAGGGAGCTAGAGATCCAGGATGTAGAGGCCTTCATAGATTAAATGGTGGTGGCATCGCAGATTCGAGGGGAGTTTGAGGCTCGTGAGCCTACCCTCGTGAAATATCTATCCAAGGTAAGGGCTTCACCGGAGGATTCCGATCCTTCTCCATCCAGGATGTTCCAAGGGAAGAAAGTGCAGTTGCTGATCGATTGGCGAAGTTTGGGCCTCGGGGAGGAGGAACCGTAACTGAACTGTTCTGGCCGGCAATTGAGGAAGGGGAGTTGATGGAGGTAGGACGAAGATCCTCCTGGGTAGACCCATTGGTGACCTTCCTGACCACTAGCGAGCTATCAGAGGAGGTTAAGGACGCAAAGAGCTTCAGGCGAAAGGCAGCTCACTATATAATGTTGGAAGGGGGTCTGCATAGCAAGATGTTATCAGGGCTCCTTGTGAGATGTGTGACAGAGGAGGAAATCCCGAGGATCCTTAAAGAGGTACATTCGGTAGAGTGCGGCAGCCACTCGGGAGGAAGGACGTTGGAGGCAAGGGTGGTAAGGCAAAGATATTTCTGGCAGTCCCTGAGGAAGGATGCGGTTGAGTTTACTAAGAGATGCCTAAAATGTCAAGTATAAGCACCCATCCAGCTCCTGCCCGCTCAAAGGCTTCGTAGCATCACGACGTCGTGGCCTTTCGCCATCTTGGGGATGGATCTTATTGGACCTTTTCCCCCAGCTAGCAGTCAGAGGAGATTCCTCCTAATCATTATCGATTACTTCTCCAAGTGGCTGGAGATCAAGGCTCTAGCCAAGGTCACTTCCCAGGTCATCAGGAACTTTGTTTGGGGAGAAATCGTATGCAGGCATGGGCTACCCCGAGCAATAGTGACAGACAACTGTCCTCAGTTTGCTAGTGAGGAGTTCATCAGCTTCTGCGCCTAGCTGGGGATAGACCTCAGGTTTGCCTCTGTCCATCACCCCTAGAGCAATGGCTAGGTGGAAGCGGCAAATAAGATTATTGTGAACTTGCTCAAGAAGAAGATGGAGAACCTGAGGGGGAACTGGGTAGAGCAGCTCCCCTCCATCCTGTGGGCCTTGCGAACGACCCCGAACATGGCCACCGGTGAGACCCCCCTTCAAGCTCTCTCATGGGTGTGAGGCTGTCCTCTAAGTAGAGTTCGAGGTTTGGTCCCCGCGAATCACGACCGCGGGCGAAGGAGAGGAGGCTTGGAGATTGGGAAACAAAGAAGAGTTGCGCCTCTCGCTAGACATGGTAGAGGAGCTGCGGGATGTTGCAACAATCAGGCAGGAAGAGATAAAGCGGCGAATGGCTAAGTACTTCGATAAACATGTTAGAATCAAGCAATTCGCCGAAGGGGACCTAGTGCTGAAAAAGGTCGACGCAGCAGGGAGGTCAACCCCTGTTGGCAAGCTCAACCCCAGCTGGGAAGGACCTTATATAGTAAAAGAAGTTCTGGCAAACGGAGGTTACTACCTCCTGGATGTGGAGAGAAGGACCTTGAGCAACACCTTGAGCGGTGATGATCTAAAGCACATTTAACCGTAAGGGAAAAAGGGGATTGTACTGTTGTAGTCAAATATTATCATTTCGTAACAATGTCATACCAAAATGCTATTAGGGTATTCTTCTTGCTTTGATCTGATATCTGCTTTCTCATCTTAAAGATAGAATAGCTCTGGTTTGAGAAATCTTTATCGACACCCCGAGCTCGGCTCGGCCCCAGGTATACCCGCTGCGCAGGCTCTCATCAAGTTGGAAGGTCCGAAGGCTCGCCTGTGGGGGATAGGTTTGGTTTGAGAAATCTTCATCAACACCCCGAGCTCGGCTCGGCCCCAGGTAGACCCGCTGCACAGGCTCTCATGTAGCTGGCAGGTCCGAAGGCTCTCCTGTGGGGGAGTGGTTTGGTTTGAGAAATCTTAATCAACACCCCGAGCTCGGCTCGGCCCCAGGTAGACCCGCTGTGCAGGCTCTCATCTAGCTGGCAGGTCTGAAGGCTCGTCTGTGGGGGAGAGGTTTGGTTTGAGAAATCTTCATAAACACCCCGAGCTCGGCTCGGCCCCAGGTAGACCCGCTACGCAGGCTCTCATCTAGATGGCAGGTCTGAATGCTCACCTGTGGCGGAGAGGTTTAGTTTATGAAATCTTCATCAACACCCCGAGCTTGGCTCGGCCCCAGGTAGACCCGCTGCGCAGGCTCTCATCTAGCTCTCAGGTCCGAAGGCTCGCCTGTGGGGAGAGGTTTTGTTTGAGAAATCCTCATCAACACCTCGAGCTCAGCTCGGCCCCAGGTAGACCCGCTGCGCAGCCTCTTATCTAGTTGGCAGGTCCGAAGGATCGCCTGTGGGGGAGAGGTTTGGTTTGAGAAATCTTCATCGACACCCCGAGCTCGGCTCGGCCCCAAGTAGACCCGCTGCGCATGCTCTCATCTAGCTGGCAGGTCCGAAGGCTCCCGTGTGGGGGAGAGGTTTGGTTTGAGAAATCTTCATCAACACCTCGAGCTCGGCTCGGCCCCAGGTAGACCCGCTTCGCAGGCTCTCATCTAGCTGGCAGGTCCGAAGGCTCGCCTGTGGGGGAGAGGTTTGGTTTGAGAAATCTTCATCAACACCGCGAGCTCGGCTCGGCCCCAGGTAGACCCACTGCGCAGGGTCTGATCCAGCTGGCAGTTCCGAAGGCTCGCCTGTGGGGGAGAGGTTTTGTTTGAGAAATTTTCATCAACACCCCGAGCTTGGCTAGGCCCCAGGTAGACCCGCTGCGCAGGATCTCATCAAGCTGGCAGGTCTGAAGGCTCGCCTGTGGGGGAGTGGTTTGGTTTGAGAAATCTTCATCAACACCCCGAGCTTGGCTCGGCCCAAGGTAGACAAGCTGCGCAGGCTCTCATCTAGCTTGCAGGTCCGAATGCTCGCCTGTGGGGGAGAGGTTTGGTATGAGAAATCTTCATCAACACCCCGATCTCCGCTCGGCCCAAGGTAGACCCGCTGCGCAGGCTCTCATCTAGCTGGCAGGTCCGAAGGCTCGCCTGTAGGGGAGAGGTTTGGTTTGAGAAATCTTCATCAACACCCCAAGCTCGGCTCGGCCCCAGGTAGACCCGCTGCACAGGCTATCATCTAGCCGGCAAGTCCGAAGGCTCGCCTGTGGGGGAGAGGTTTGGTTTGAGAAATCTTCATCAACACCCTGAGCTCGGCTTGGCCCCAGGTAAACCCGCTGCGCAGGCTCTCATCTAGCTGGCAGGTCCGAAGGCTCGCCTGTGGGGGAGAGGTTTGGTTTGAGAAATCTTCATCAACACCCCAAGCTCGGCTCGGCCCTAGGTAGACCCGCTGCACAGGCTCTCATCTAGCTGGCATGTCCGAAGGCTCGCCTGTGGGGGAGAGGTTTGGTTTGAGAAATATTCATTGACACCCCGAGCTCGGCTCGGCTCCAGGTAGACCCGCTGCGCAGGCTCTCATCTA
Source organism: Platanthera zijinensis (assembly GCA_039513925.1). Taxonomy (NCBI): domain Eukaryota; kingdom Viridiplantae; phylum Streptophyta; class Magnoliopsida; order Asparagales; family Orchidaceae; genus Platanthera; species Platanthera zijinensis. Next base: position 100,214,869 of record CM077086.1, read on the forward strand.
GCTGGCAGGTCTGAAGGCTCGCCTGTGGGGGAGAGGTTTTGTTTGAGAAATCTTTATCAACACCCCGAGCTCGGCTCGTACCCAGGTAGACCCGCTGCGCAGGCTCTCATCTCGCTCAAAGGTCTGAAGGCTCTCCTGTGGGGGAGAGGTTTGGTTTGAGAAATCTTCATCAACACCCTGAGCTCGGCTCGGCCCCAGGTAGACCCGCTACGCAGGCTCTCATCTAGCTGGCAGGTCTGAAGGCTCGCCTATGGGGGTGAGGTTTTGTTTGAGAAATCTTCATCAACATCCTGAGCTCGGCTCGGCCCCTGGTTGACCCGCTGCGCAGGCTCTCATCTAGATGGCAGGTCCGAAGGCTCGCCTGTGGGGGAGAGGATTGGTTTGAGAAATCTTCATCAACACCCCGAGCTTGGCTCGGCCCCAGGTAGACCCGCTGCGCATGCTCTCATCTAGCTGGCAGGTCCGAAGGCTCGCCGGTGGGGGAGAGGTTTGGTTTGAGAAATCTTCATCAACACCTCGAGCTTGGCTCTGCCCCAGGTAGACCTGCAGCACAGGCTCTCATCTAGCTGGTAGGTCCGAAGGCTTTCCTGTGGGGGAGAGGTTTGGTTTGAGAAATCTTCATCAATACCCTGAGCTTGGCTCGGCCCCAGGTAGACCCGCTGCGCAGGCTCTCATCTAGCTTACAGGTCCGAAGGCTCGCCTGTGGGGGAGAGGTTTGGTTTGAGAAATCTTCATTAACACCCCGAGCTCAGCTCGGCCCCAGGTAGACCCGATGCGCAGCATCTCATCTAGCTGGCAGGTCCGAAGGATTGCCTGTGGGGGAGAGGTTTGGTTTGAGAAATCTTCATCGACACCCCGAGCTCGGCTTGGCCCCAAGTAGACCCGCTGCGCATGCTCTCATCTAGCTGGCAGGTCCGAAGGCTCGCATGTGGGGGAGAGGTTTGATTTGAGAAATCTTCATCAACACCCCGAGCTCGGCTCGGCCCCAGGTAGACCCGCTTCGCAGGCTCTCATCTAGCTGGCAGGTCCGAAGGCTCGCCTGTGGGGGAGAGGTTTGGTTTGTGAAATCTTCATCAACACCTCGAGCTCGGCTCGGCCCCAGGTAGACCCGCTGTGCAGGGTCTGATCCAGCTGGTAGGTCCGAAAGCTCGCCTGTGGGGGAGAGGTTTTGTTTGAGAAATCTTCATCAACACCCCGAGCTTGGCTAGGCCCCAGGTAGACCCGCTGCGCAGGATCTCATCTAGCTGGCAGGTCCGAAGGCTCGCTTGTAAGGGAGAGGTTTGGTTTGAGAAATCTTAATCATTACCCCGAGCTCGGCTCGGCCCAAGGTAGACAAGCTGCGCAGGCTCTCATCTAGCTTACAGGTCCGAATGCTCGCCTGTGGGGGAGAGGTTTTGTTTGAGAAATCTTCATCAACACCCCCATCTCGGCTCGGCCCAAGGTAGACCCGCTGCGCAGGCACTCATCTAGCTGGTAGGTCCGAAGGCTCGCCTGTGGGGGAGAGGTTTGGTTTGAGAAATCTTTATCAACACCCCGAGCTTGGCTCGGCCCCAAGTAGACCCGCTGCACAGGCTCTCATCTAGCCGGCAAGTCCGAAGGCTCGCCTGTTGGGGAGAGGTTTGGTTTGAGAAATCTTCATCAATACCCCGAGCTCGGCTCGGCCCCAGGTAAACCCGCTACGCAGGCTCTCATCTAGCTGGTAGGTCCGAAGGCTCGCCTGTGGGGGAGAGGTTTGGTTTGAGAAATCTTCATCAACACCCCGAGCTCGGCTCGGCCCTAGGTAGACCCGCTGCGCAGGCTCTCATCTAGCTGACATGTCTGAAGGCTCGCCTGTGGGGGAGAGGTTTGTTTGAGAAATCTTCATCGGCACCCCGAGCTCGGCTCGGCCCTAGGTAGACCCGCTGCGCAGGCTCTCGTCTAGCTGGCAGGTCCGAAGGCTCGCCTGTGGGGGAGAGGTTTGGTTTGAGAAATCTTTATCAACACCCCGAGCTCGGCTCGTACCCAGGTAGACCCGCTGCGCAGGCTCTCATCTCGCTCGTAGGTCTGAAGGCTCTCCTGTGGGGGAGAGGTTTGGTTTGAGATATCTTCATCAACACCCTGAGCTCGGCTCAGCCCCAGGTAGACCCGCTGCGCAGGCTCTTATCCAGCTGGCAGGTTCGAAGTCTCGCCTGTGGGGGTGAGGTTTTGTTTGAGAAATCTTCATCAATACCCTGAGCTCGGCTCGGTCCCTGGTTGACCCGCTGCGCAGGCTCTCATCTAGCTGGCAGGTTTGAAGGCTCGCCTGTGGGGGAGAGGATTGGTTTGAGAATTCTTCATCAACACCCCGAGCTCGGCTCGGCCCCAGGTAGACCCGCTGCGCAGGCTCTCATCTAGCTTGCAGCTCCGAAGGCCTGCCTGTTGGGGAGAGGTTTGGTTTGAGAAATCTTCATCAATACCCCGAGCTCGGCTCAGCCCCAGGTAGACCCGCTGCGCATGCTCTGATCTAGCTGGCAGGTCTGAAGGCTCGCCTGTGGGGGAGAGGTTTGGTTTGAGAAATCTTCATCAACACCCCGAGCTCGGCTCGCCCCCAGGTAGACCTGCTGCGCAGGCTCTCATCTAGCTGGCAGGTCCGAAGGCCTGCCTGTGGGGAATAGGTTTGGTTTGAGAAATCTTCATCAATACCCCGAGCTCGGCTCGGCCCGAGGTAGACCCGCTGCGTAGGCTCTCATCTAGCCTACAGGTCCGAATGCTCGCCTGTGGGGGAGAGATTTGGTTTGAGAAATCTTCATCAACACCCCGAGCTCAGCTTGGCCCTAGGTAGACCCGCTGCGCTGGCTCTAATCTAGCTAGCAGGTCTGTATGCTCGCCTGTGGGGGAGAGGTTTGGTTTAATAAATCTTCATCAACACCCCTAGCTCAGCTCGGCCCTAGGTAGACCCGATGCGCAGGCTCTCATCTAGCTGGCAGATCCGAAGGCTCGTCTGTGGGGGAGAGGTTGTTGGGTTTCTCTATGAGGATGACACAACGCTTGTGCACGCAGCGGAAGGAATAAAACATCAAGAACAACCCAAAAGAGTTGAGATCGGGCCATGAAAGTTGAATAAAGAAGTTAACAAACAACTAGGCAAAAATTACCTTAGCGGCGTTGAGTCACAACTCAACGGAGATGCTCCAAGCTTTGAGTCCTTGTCGGTGGCGAGTTCTACGTAGAATAATGTCCACGTCTCTACAGAAATCCACACGAGCGGGAGAACACCGAGCTTCGTACCACGAAGGGTCGGGAAGGAGATCAACCGCACCTTGCACTTCCATGGACTACTAGGTCCATTCCAGGAGGAGCAACACCGGCGACAGTCGCCGGAGAGGAGGAGGTCAGTGGAGCAAAGAGGCGGCAGAACACTTCCGTCCGTCGGGGTTAGGGAATCGGCGGAGCGAACGAGCGGCAGAACGTTTCTGTCGGATTCGATTCTGCTACAGGAGAAATCCCGATCTATATATTTTTCCCAAAACCCTAAGTCCCCTATTTATACCAAAGGCATAAACATTCCAATGGTATCGCTATCCACAGACCACACAGGATAGGGCTTCTGGACCGTTCGGCGAGAATCAAATCTAGGTTCGGCGAGAATCAATCGCAGAATCGGCGAGAATCAGTCGGAGAATCGGCGAGAATCAACACCCCGAGCTCGGCTCGGCCCCAGGTAGACCCGCTGCGCAGGCTCTCATCTATCTTGCAGCTCCGAAGGCCTGCCTGTTGGGGAGAGGTTTGGTTTGAGAAATCTTCATCAACACCCCGAGCTCGGCTCAGCCCCAGGTAGACCCGCTGCGCATGCTCTGATCTAGCTGGCAGGTCTGAAGGCTCGCCTGTGGGGGAGAGGTTTGGTTTGAGAAATCTTCATCAACACCCCGAGCTCGGCTCGGACCCAGGTAGACCCGCTACGCAAGCTCTCATTTAGTTGGCAAGTCCGAAGGCTCGCCTGTGGGGGAGAGGTTTGGTTTGAGAAATCTTCATCGACACCCCGAGCTTGGCTCGACCCAAGGTAGACCTGCTGCGCAGGCTCTCATCTAGCTGGTAGGTCCGAAGGCTCGCCTGTGGGGGAGAGGTTTGGTTTGAGAAATCTTCATCGACACCCCGAGCTTGGCTTGGCCCCAGGTAGACCCGCTGCGCAGGCTCTCATCTAGCTGGCAGGTATGAAGGCTCGCCTGCGAGGGATAGGTTTAGTGTTTAGAAATGTTTCGACACGGATTTTCTAGGCTAGGCAAAAGTCACATTGTTGGGTACATTGGAAAATGTGTACTTGATTTGAAGAAGCCTAACTTAGCTTAATGATATACATCAAGGTGTATTTGATGTTGTTTTAAGTTGACATGTGAAGGTTAAGAAGTATTAAAGAATACAGGAAATTATTCTAAGTCCATATGTCGACACCTGAAGAAATTGTGTCGACACTTCAGAATAATTGTGTCGACACTTGAAGGAAGTTGTGTCGACACAGAGAAAGATAGTCGACCACATTTGTGTCGACATTGGGAAGCAGTGTCGACTCACAGAGAAAGATAGTCGATCACATTTATGTCGACACTGGGAAGCAGTGTCGACTCACAGAAAGATAGTCGATCACATTTGTGTCGACACTGGGAAGCAGTGTCGACTCACAGAAAGATAGTCGACCACATTTGTGTCGACACTGGGAAGCAGTGTCGACTCACAGAAAGATAGTCGACCACATTTGTGTCGACACTGGGAAGCAGTGTCGACTCACAGAAAGATAGTCGACCTCAACTATGTCGACACCTGAAGGCAGAGTCGACACATACTGAGTTCTGAATCTACAACAACTGTGTCGACACACAGGACTTGTGTCGACACACTGCAAAGTCAAGACCAAGTTATTTTCTGGAGAAAGATGAAGTGTTGAGTCGACACAAATTCTCTGTGTCGACTCATTCTCAAGATGAAGTTCTGAAGAAGCAGTGTCGACTTAAGGGCAAACTAGTCGACATCATCAAAGGCTGTGTCGACACCAAAGTCACTTATGTCAACACATATAGACAATTGGTCTCGACACTTTCTGACAGTCTGTCTCAACACTTTGTTGTCCAAGACTAAGGCACAGGATCTGTTTGAAGACTTGACAGCTGTGGGTTATGACAGGTTAATTGAAGCTGTCAGACTTGTCAGAAGTCAGTTAGAAACCGAATCAGCCGGTTACCATGAAGAAGATCTATAAATAGACAGATTCAGAAGAAGAAAGACACACAACATACAAAAAAGGAAATTAATTCTTCATCAACACATCAGTTAAGAGACTAGTCCTCTCTTCAAGAAAGTGCAAGGCATTAAAGAAGATCTTCATCAGAAGATCTAAGAAGACGATCTCAGGATTAGTCTAAGTAGAGTTCTTTCAAGAATTCAGAAGTATCATCAAAGGTGTTGGATAGAGAGGGATCCAGCCACTTGAAGAAGAAGAAGGAAGCCATCATTGGTTTCTCAAGAAGCTGTTTGGAAAATCAACTCAGCTAAGTTCAGATTCAAGAAGCTTTGAAGAAAGCTCAGATTCAGTTGATTTCATCAGCTGATCAAGAATTATCTTGTTCTTTTCTCTCTCAACAAAGGCAAGACATTAAAAACTTCTTTTCTAATTTCTGTAGGATCTGTCAATACAGATCTGAGTTGTAAGCCTGTGTTATAAAGGCTGAGTGTAGGAGAGTTGATCTTTGAGTGATAGGGCTGTTTGCCTGAGTGTAGGAGAAGGTTCTTCTCTGAGTTGTAGGCTTTGTGATAAGGCTGAGGTAGGGCTGTTGAGCCTGAGTTGTAGGAACCTTTTCAGGTTCTGAGCTGTAGGATCTGTGGATCTGAGTAAAGAGGAAGTTTGGCCGAATCTAGCATACTGCTAGATAGGTGAAGGGGGAAAGTGGATGTACCCAGACCTTGGGGAACCACTATAAAACAGTGTGCAATCTGTGATGGTTAAATTTTCGTGACTGCTGTGCTGTGTGTTTTAATTCTGTAATTGAATTCTGCCAAAAAGTGTTAACAAGCTTTAGAACCTATTCACCCCCCCCCCCCCTCTAGGTGTTTAGGTTGTCTTGAAAGTAAAAATATCAAGTGGTATCAGAGGGAGGTTCCTCAAAAAGGACTTAACAGTCTGAGGTAGATCTGAAAGGCAGAATCAAGATTCAAGAAGATGGGTTCTGGAGAAAATCACAAGGAGTTAGGGTCAATGAAGTTACCCATCTGCAGGAAGGAAATCTTTGGAATTTGGAAAGAAAGAGTCAGATTGTTCATGGAAGCATCTGACCCAAGGATATACATCACAGTTCAGGAAGGACTCTTCATTCCAATGAAGGTATCAGTTTTTGATGCTAATATTCAAACTCCAAATAGTTATTCTGAAATGACCAAGGATGAAATTATTTTGGCAACCATGGACAAGAGAGCTCAGAATATTATTGTGAGTGCCATAGATGATTCTACATTTCAGAATCTGATTCACTGCAAGACCTCCAAAGAAATGTAGGACACCTTGATTGTCTACATGGAGGGATCTGAAGAAGTAAGATAGGATAGGAAGTCTATGCTCAACCAGGAATATGAAAGTTTTAGACAAGGAAAAACTGATAGCATAACTGAATGCTATAAGAAATTCTATAGAATTGTGAATGAGTTAAAGTCCTATGGAAGAGTATTCAGTACCTATGAACTGAATGACAAATTCTTAAGATCCTTGACAAAGGATTGGGACACAAAGATCTGTGCCATAAGAGAAGTGGCTAAACTGGCAGAGATTTCTCCTCCAACCTTGTTTGGAAAGTTGCGATCCTATGAAATGCAACTTATGGTGAGGAAGGAGGAGGAAAAGAATTCAAAAGAAGAGTATAGAGAGAAGACAGTGGCCTTCAAGGCAGAAGCCACTAGAAAGAATAGGAGGATATCATCATCTCCTCCTAAGGAAGTTGCAGAAGTTAGTTCTGAAAATTCAGATAATCAGGGTTCAAAAAGCTGTGAGTCAGATGCAGATTTTGCTGCATTTACAAGGCAATTCCAGAGATTCTTAAAGAAGAAACAGTGGAAGTCTAGGCCCTCCTCATCACAGCAAGTTGATGACTATTATCAGAAGAAAAAGTCATCAAGGAAAGAGAAGAGCAGAATAATGCCCAGCAAGGCCACTACTTCAAAGATTGTCTACTATTGTTGCAATAGGCCTGAACATGTAGTGGCTGACTGTCCTGATAAGAGAAAGGAGTCATCAGACAAGAAGAAGACTTATCAAAAGGGCAAGAAGGAAAAATCCTTTGTTGCAAAGAAGGAAAAGAGCCTAAAAGATCAATCAACTTCAGAATCAGAATCTGAAGCTGAAGCATATATTGGACTGTATGCTGCTACTGAAGAAGAGGAGTTCATGCAATTGCTAGACTCCATCTGTGAATAAGAAGATCATCAGTGCATGGGACTGATGGCAGGATTAGAAGAAGACATGTACCAGAATCAGTCTGGTCCTAGTAAGGTACTATGTCCTTCAATAAAATCTGTTTGTAGTACAAGTGCAGAATCAGCTACATCTGCATCAAGTGATGTAGATGCATCTGAATCTGAAGGAGATGTCTATCAATTGATAGATAAGTATGGGGACTTATTGCAGGCCCTTAAGAAAAGCAAGAACCTGGTTAAATCTCAGGCTCAGGAAATTGCTGATCTAAAGGTAGCTGCAACTGAGTTTGAAAAAGTAATTGATCAGAAGTTAAATGAAATTGCCAAACTGAAGAATATAACTATTATTCAGATGGGCACAATCAATTGTACCAATGATCAAGTGAAGAGTCTGGAGGCCAGACTAAGAATAGAAAATGAGTTAGTGGCTAGTTACTCTAAGCCAAAGTCTGTCTTACCCTTGATAGATGAATTTGTGACTCAAAAGGGTAAGGCAGGATTAGGATTCAAAGGTAACCCTAGGGCAGCCCAATTCAAGAGGAAAGGCAAAGCTCCTGTCAAGCCACTGAACTTTTCAGTCCCTATTAAGTTTAGAAAGGTGCAAGTGCCTTCTAACCAATATGATCATGAAGATATTCATGGTCATTTTAAGACTAATGTTCTGATAAACAAGGGTGTAAATGCCAACCGGCCTATCTATGTTCATAAACCCAATGGTTATAAGAAATCAGTGGGTGAAGCTGCTGCAGCACCAGCAATGGATAGAAATTCTTCTATCAAGGGTGTATCTAGAACTAGATACAATAAGTTTGAATGTTGGTGCTGTGGCAAGAGAGGCCATTTTGCATTAGACTGCTGGCATAACACAAGTGTTAGAAAGAACAATAGTCTAACTGTTAGAAGAGATAATGGTAGCTTTGTTAATGCTAACCTGAACCAAGGACCCAAGACTTACTTGGGTTCTAAGGGTAAGTAAATCTGTGTTGCAGGAAATTCCAAGTGGCCATGCCCTTATATGGTACTTGGACAGTGGTTGTTCCAGGCACATGACTGGAACAAAGGGGCTGCTGAAGGAGTATACATCTGTCAAAGATGGACCCAAAGTGATATTTGGTGGATCTGAAAAAGGAATCATCAAAGGGTTTGGTAACATTTCTACTAACCTAATTACTATCACCCAAGTGGCTTATGTAAAAGGTTTGAAACACAATCTAATAAGCATAAGCCAGCTAAGTGATTTAGGATATGACATTTCATTTGTTAAGAATGGATGTCATATCAAAAGGTCAAGTGATCAAAAGATCATATTGACTGGGTATAGGAAGAGAAATTTCTATTGTCTTAATTTTGTATGTGAGAACAAGGCTTCTTCCATCTGTCTTGTAGCTGATGATAATGCTTCTCATTGTGTCAAGTGGCACAAGAGATTGGCTCATCTTAACTACAAGACAATTGGCCAACTCTTTAGTAAAGAGTTAGTGAGGAATGGTCCTCAAGTTAAGTGTATAAAGGGAGAAATATGCTCAGCTTGTCAAAAGGGCAAGCAGACAAAATCCACCTTTCAAAGCCTTGAAAACAAGGATTCTGTGAGGTGCCTATACCTCTTACATATGGATCTTTTTGGTCCTATGCCAGTTCATAGTCTAGGTAGGAAAGTCTATACTTTTGTGGTGGTAGATGACTATTCTAGATTTACATGGGTGTTCTTTCTGAGACAGAAATCAGAAACCCCAAGTGTATTACTTAGTTTTGTAAAGCAAATTCAGAATGAACTGAATAGTACAGTGGTCAAAATCAGAAGTGACCATAGTACTGAGTTTCAATCTAAAAGTATGACAAAATTATGTGAAGACTTTGGGATTTTCTAAGAGTTCTCCTCACCTAGAACACCACAGCAAAATGGCATTGCTGAAAGAAAGAATAGAACATTAATTGAAGCTGGCAGAACTCTATTGAGTGACACCTCTCTCCCAGAATATTTCTGGGCTGAGGCAGTTAACACTGCATGTCATGTAATCAATAGGGCTTCTATCACCAAGAACCACAAAAAGACTCCCTATGAGATTATGAAAGGTAGAAAACCAAATCTATCCTACTTCAGGATCTTTGGTTGTAAATGCTATATACTTAACAATGGCAAGTCATACTTAACTAAGTTTGCTGCCAAATCCCAAGATGGGATATTTGTTGGATACAACATAAATAGTAAGGCCTATAGAATCTACAACTTGACTACTCAAGTTGTTGAAGAATCTGTACATGTTGTGTTTGATGAAACAAGATTAATCAACTGTGAGTTGTCTTGTAGATCAAATGATTCAACAGGTATAAGTAAAAGAATGGACAAGCTCTCCATTGCTGAAGCATCAAAGGAAGATGGAGCATTGGAAAATGAAGGCTACTGTCCAGGGGGAGTACAAGACTCAATAAGAGCTGATGAAAACCAAGAGGTTCAGTATGAAGAAGGAGCTGGAGATGTTCAACAAGAAAGGAATCTTCCTCCAGCTACAAGACATTTAAGAGATCATCCAGCTGATCAGATTATAGGTGATCCAAGACAGGGAGTGCAGACTAGAAGCAGAAATCAAAGCACAGACCTGCATTCAAGTTTCCTTTCTCAAATGGAGCCTAAGAAGTTTGAAGAAGCCATCCAAGATCAGCACTGGACTGATGCTATGCAAGAGGAGCTGAATCAATTCAGAAGGTGCAATGTCTGGGAGCTTGTTCCTAAACCAAGAGGCTACAACATAATTGGCACAAAGTGGATTTATAGGAACAAATTGGATGAGAGTGGAATAATAGTGAAGAATAAAGCAAGATTGGTTGCAAAAGGATACAGGCAGGAAGAAGGGATTGACATTGATCAAACCTTTGCCCCAGTAGCAAGGCTGGAGGAAATCAGAATGTTCCTTGCCTATGCAGCCTATCAAGACTTCAGAGTGTACCAGATGGATGTGAAATCAGCATTCCTGAATGGTGATTTAAAAGAGGAAGTCTATGTAGAGCAGCCATCAGGTTTTGTAGATCCTCTTAAAACAGATTATGTCTATAAGCTTAGGAAAGCTTTGTATGGGTTAAAGCAAGCCCCAAGGGCTTGGTATGAAACCATGTCTACTTTCCTTATTGAGAATAAATTCTCAAGAGGAAAAATAGACAAAACTCTATTCCTTAGGAAATCCAAAGGTAAGATCATCTTAGTTCAGATCTATGTTGATGACATAATCTTTGGATCTACTGAAAACAACCTTTGTAAAAAGTTTGCCAAACTTATGCAAGGGAAGTTTGAGATGAGCAGTATGGGGGAACTTAAGTTCTTCTTGGGACTCCAAGTAAGACAGAATAATGATGGCCTGTCCATATCCCAGTCTAAGTTCACCAAAGAATTAATTAAGAAGTATGGTATGGAGTCATCCTCCACTATGAGAACTCCTATGGGAACAAGTATGCCTATATGCAAAGATGATGCAGGTAAACCTGTTGATGAATCTTTGTATAGAGGAATAGTTGTCTCTCTACTATATCTCACTGCTAGTAGACCAGATATTATGTATGCTACATGTGTCTGTGCTAGGTACCAAGCCTGCCCTAAAGAATCTCATTATATTACAGTCAAAAGGATTCTGAGATATCTTAAGGGCACACCTAATCTAAGCCTTTGGTACCTTAGGAATAGAGATTTTCTACTAACAGGTTATTCAGATGCAGACTTTGCAGGCTGTAGAGAGGATAAAAAGAGTACAACAGGTACTTGTCAATTCTTGGGAGGAAGATTGATATCATGGAGTAGTAAGAAGCAGACCAGTGTGGCAATATCCATAGCTGAGTCAGAATATGTTGCTGCTGGCAGCTGTTGTGCACAGCTATTGTGGATACAGCATCAGCTTAAAGATTATGGTATTCAAGTAAGTAGAACACCTCTTTTGTGTGATTCTAAGAGTGCAATTTTTATTGCTAATAATCATGTTTCTCATAGTAGAACTAAGCATATAGAAATTAAAAACCATTTTCTTAGAGAACATGTAGAAAGAGAAAACATCTCATTGGAATTTGTTAAAACAGATTATCAAATAGTAGATGTATTTACTAAGCCTCTGGATGAAACAAAATTCAATAAATTTAAAATTGAATTAGGCATGCTGACCATTGATTAGTTTATCAACAAACTTACAAGTGATATTAGATTATCAAGTGGTATTGACAAAAACAGAAATTGGCTAAGTAAAATAGTGTCGACACATTCAGTGATAATGTGTCGACTCAGTGAAGTCATGTCGACTAGTCAGAGAATATGTGTCGACACAGAGAATTTGTGTCGACACTTAAGAATCAAATAGTCGACTCATCCAAGATTGTAGTGTCGACTTCAACAGAATAGTGGTGTCGACACTTAAAGATTTTGTGTCGACACTTCTCCTAAGAGTCGACACAGAATTTCGGATGCTCTACTATGTCTCTCAGGTGTCGACATATCCACAATTGGTGTCGACATATAGTAGACAGACTTGCTGTCAAGACAATAGAAGTTTGTGTAAACACACTACATCTGTGTCGACACATATAGACTGTTTTTGCCCGCCTTTTGATCTTCTTTCAATAGAAGGTATAAATAGGTCAAGAACTTATTCTGTCGACACGCTTACAAGGTTTTCGAGACTGAAACCCTGTGTCGACATTCTCTCTCTCTCTCTTCTCTCAAGCTTTCTCGTCTGATCAATGGCGCCAAAGGTTGCAGATAACATCAACGAAGGATATGAGTTGGTGCGCAATGCCTTTGCGGATGCCCCGACCGTTGTTCAAAGGGTTGTCACTCTAATTTCTGAATCTGGATTAGAATTTCTAGTTTCTGAACCGACAAAGATCTGGAAGAAGGAGGTGATTGAATTCTTTACCTCTGCATCAGTGGATTCAGCTGGTCTAAAGATAAAATCCACTGTTCATGGGACGAAGGTGAAACTGACACCAAGAAATTTAAGAAAAATACTTCAATTATCAAACATTGAGAATGAAGAAGAGGTTCCTGCCTCTAAGACCAGGGAGGCTCTCCAATGGTGTGGATTGGATCCAACCCTGAAGATTGGAGCAGCTATCAACAGGAAGGGTATGAATCAACAAGGCAATTTTCTGTCAGAAGTAGTTGGGAAGGTAATTTTGTGCAAACCAGGTGGACATGATAGGATTTCAGCCTATATGTTCAGCCTAATGACCAGAATTGTGTTCACAATTCCAACTGACTGGTCAGCTGTAGTATTTGATAAGATCAAGGAAGGAATCAAGAAGCCAAATATGGCTAGAATTGTGAGTTTATACCTGACTGGAGTGATCCCTGAGGTTATGCAACAACTGCCTGGGACAAAGATTAATCACATGAGGAAAATGGATATAAGATTAATTTCAAGGTGGGATAGGGTGCTGTCTAAAGATGTGCCTGATGAGAACAGGCAGGACACCCCTGTGAGATCCCCTGCACATGATCTAGGCACTGCCCAGCATCAAGAAGAGCAAGTGACAATGCAGGTTGAAGATCAGCTTGAGTCTGTTCAAGTTCAGAATGAAACCACTCCTGCCCAGAATGTATCTACTTCTGAACAGGTAAAAGGAGAGCAACTGAGTTTTCCTGCCAAGGACATTCCAAATATTTTTACTCCTTCACAGGTATAGGGGGAGCAAGTGCATTCTCCTACCCAGGAAATTTCACATACTGAACAAGTGCAGGATGTGCAAATGTCTGACCAAGTGCAAGAGGAAGACCAAATTGATCTATCAAAAGATTTGAATATTGTAGATCTGGATGATTCAACATATGTTCCAGCTCAGAAGGAATATACTCTAGATGAGTTATTTCCTACTGTTGAAATTGCTACTGATAGAGTAGAGGAGGAGCAAGACATTGAGAAGGCACTAGACATGGAGATAGAGCAAGAAATTGAGAAAGAGCAAGAAGTTGAGGAGGAGCCTGTGCGTGTTGAGGCTGAACAACATGGCACTGTGCCAGATATTCCTCCTCCTCCTCCTGACAGAGTTCACATTGAAAGTTCATCTGATTCTGAGAATGAAGACGCCAGAATGGCTAAGAAGAGAAAGCTCATAGTCTTTAAAAGAAGGAGCAAAAGCTATAAGCAGACTCTACAGACTACAACTCTCCAATCTCCTTCTGAATTTAATTATAACAAGTTTATGGAAGATTTGCAAGTTAGGTTGGATGAACACAGATTGGCTGTTGAAAAGTATGTTGATGAGAGCAATAAATCCCTTCAATTTGACTTGGCTCAAGATACTAAGTCTATTAGATTTGAAGTAAATATGAATAAGAAGGAGATGACAGATTGCTTCCATAAGGGAGGTAATGCTGTAGTGTTTTTGGCTAAACAACAACAGTCTATCCTCACTAAAGTGGATGATATTGCTTTAAAGCAAGGTTATGTTTTGGAGAATCAACTGAGGATGAATGATAATTTGGCTGAATCTCACCATGAAATTCTTGAAGAGTTCACAAAGGCTACTGCAGGGATGACTGAAGCAAGAGCAAAAGAGATGGAAGTTTTTGATCAGAAACTAAAGGAAGCTATAGCTTCAGTTCAATCTGCCATCACTACATCTCAGAAGGAAATATCTGACAAACTTCAAAAATTGAAACCATATTTTAAAGAAGGTGTGAATTATCTAGATGGCCAGATCAGATTTCAGAAGGATGATCTAAGAGATCATATTACCAGAGAAGTCATAAAGGGGGAGAGGTTGTTAGTTCATGCTGGCTCAGAGCACACCAAATGGGTGACAAATAGTATTCGAGCCACATTGGGATATCCACCTTTGTGTGATGATGATATGGTGGCTGAGTCAGGAATTCAAACAGGTCTACTTAAAGGCAATCAACCTGAGATTGCCCAAGTCATTTACCCTCCTCCTGATTTTGATATGATTGATCAGCAAGTTCAAGATATGTATAGTCCTCCAAAGGAGGTTACCAAGGTTGTTATTGAAAAAGTTGATAAGGCTGATGCCAACTTGCAAGAACAGCAAGATGCTCTACTATCTAAGAAAAGATTTAGAGAGCAGGCTGAACTTAAGCCAGATTTTGAGCAGTGGAGCCCTACTTCAAGAAATATTATACTAACTGCATGGAAGGTTGTAAAGGACCAAGTACATGATAGAGGGAAGTGGTATAATGAAATGGAATGGCAAAAGCATGAAGCTAGGCAAGAAGCTATAGTACAGTTCAGAAGAAAAGCCAAGCTGGGTAGGCTGCCACCAGATGCTCAGGAGCCAAGCAAGTACTTTCCAAAGCCCTTTCATTACTTTGAAAGGCAAAGGCTCAAGGAAGAAGCACAGAAGAAAGCTGAGCTAAAAGGCAAGAAGCCAGCTGAAGCTGTTGAAGCTCCTGTGAAGGCTCAAATCCAATCTGGCAAAGGAATTGTCATAAAAGAGCCTGATCAGTCTTAGTTCTAAGTTCTTTCAAAAGTGTTTTGAAATGTTTTGTTTAATCATTCAATGTAAACATCTGTAATCAAACATTACCAAGTTATAAACAAAATTTTGTTTGGAATCATATATTCATGTTCACTTTGTGATGAATTGTTAATATTTTGTTTATATTAAGTATTCCTGTAATGTCATACATCATCATATTATATTTGTTATAAATGGTGTATATCATTAACTAAAAGGGTTATGACTTCTCCAAATAGGGGGAGATTGTTGGGTACATTGGAAAATGTGTACCTGATTTGAAGAAGCCTAACTTAGCTTAATGATATACATCAAGGTGTATTTGATGTTGTTTTAAGTTGACATGTGCAGGTGAAGAAGTATTAAAGAATACAGGAAATTATTCTAAGTCCATATGTCGACACCTGAAGAAATTGTGTCGACACTTCAGAATAATTGTGTCGACACTTGATGGAAGCTGTGTCGACATAGAGAAAGATAGTCGACCACATTTGTTTCGACACTGCTTCCCAGTGTCGACTCACAGAGAAAGATAGTCGATCACATTTATGTCGACACTGGGAAGCAGTGTCGACTCACAGAAAGATAGTCGATCACATTTGTGTCGACACTGGGAAGCAGTGTCGACTCACAGAATGATAGTCGACCACATTTGTGTCGATACTGGGAAGCAATGTCGACTCACAGAAAGATAGTCGACCACATTTGTGTCGACACTGGGAAGCAATGTCGACTTATAGAAAGATAGTCGACCTCAACTATGTCGACACCTGAAGGCAGAGTCGACATATACTAAGTTCTGAATCTACAACAACTGTGTCGACACACAAGACTTGTGTCGACACACTGCAAAGTCAAAACCAAGTTATTTTCTGGAGAAAGATGAAGTGTTGAGTCGACACAAATTCTCTGTGTCGACTCATTCTCAAGATGAAGTTCTGAAGAAGCAGTGTCGACTTAAAGGCAAACTAGTCGACATCATCAAAGGCTGTGTCGACACCAAAGTCACTTGTGTCAACACATATAGATAGTTGGTCTCGACACTTTCTGACAGTCTGTCTCAACACTTTGCTGTCCAAGACTAAGGCACAAGATCTGTTTGAAGACTTGACAGCTGTGGGTTATGACAGGTTAACTGAAGTTGTCAGACTTGTCAGAAGTCAGTTAGAAACCGGAATAGCCGGTTACCATGAAGAAGATCTATAAATAGACAGATTCAGAAGAAGAAAGACACACAACATACAAAAGAGGAAATTAATTCTTCATCAACACATCAGTTAAGAGACTAGTCCTCTCTTCAAGAAAGTGCAAGGCATTAAAGAATATCTTCATCAGAAGATCTAAGAAGACGATCTCAGGATCAGTCTAAGTAGAGTTCTTTCAAGAATTCAGAAGTATCATCAAAGGTGTTGGATAGAGAGGGATCCAGCCACTAGAAGAAGAAGAAGGAAGCCATTATTGGTTTCTCAAGAAGCTATTTGGAAATCAACTCAGCTAAGTTCAGATTCAAGAAGCTTTGAAGAAAGCTCAGATTCAGTTGATTTCATCAGCTGATCAAGAATTGTCTTGTTCTTTTCTCTCTCAACAAAGGCAAGACATTAAAAACTTCTTTTCTAATTTCTGTAGGATCTGTCAATACAGATTTGAGTTGTAAGCCTGTGTTATAAAGGCTGAGTGTAGGAGAGTTGATCTCTGAGTGGTAGGGCTGTTTGCCTGAGTGTAGGAGAAGGTTCTTCTCTGAGTTGTAGGCTTTGTGATAAGGCTGAGGTAGGGCTGTTGAGCCTGAGTTGTAGGAACCTTTTCAGGTTCTGAGCTGTAGGATCTGTGGATCTGAGTAAAGAGGAAGTTTGGCCGAATCTAGCATACTGCTAGATAGGTGAAGGGGGAAAGTGGATGTACCCAGACCTTGGGGAACCACTATAAAACAGTGTGCAATCTGTGATGGATAAATTTCTGTGACTGTTGTGCTGTGTGTTTTAATTCTGTAATTGAATTCTGCCAAAAAGTGTTAACAATCATTAGAACCTATTCACCCCCCCCCCCCTCTAGGTGTTTAGGTTGTCTTGAAAGTAAAACTATCACACACCCTGAAGACTGGCCCAAAAGGATCTCGGCAAAGAGAGGCCCCGTCTAGGAGATGACTCGGCAAGGGGAGGTGTCGGCCGGGAGATCCTTTCTTGGGGATCTCGCCATACGAAGTTCCCGGAGGGTCTAGACAAAGAGACCCGATCGATCGCACAAGGCACGGAGGGGTGGTCTTCCCTTTGCCTATGAAAAATGCTCTTGACAAATGGTTCTCGGCAGAGCGCGGGAACGATGCTTTCGAGCCCTGAGCTCTCGGCAGATTCTCACATATCGGCCGCTAAGAGAGACTATCCTTGAGGGGGCCAGGGGCCCCGGGCAGAAACACTCTTGAACATCATTCGTTTTTTAGCAGTTAGAAAAAAGAGAGGAGCAAAGTGTCATTTACATTATAAACTGCTCACAATATTACAAAAATCGGAGTGTCTCACTCATTATAGAGGTAGAAGAAAAAGAAACCCCTCAGGGGGAAGCATTATATCCGCTCGAGCTCCTGCTCGAGCTCCCGCTCGGATTCCCACTTGGGATTTCGCGGGAGCTCTCGCCCAAGCTCTCCCCAGAGGTCTCGCCAACAGCCGCGGGATATCTCGGTACGTACGGGGGCGGAGAGCCGGGCGTGCCTGGTGGCTTCGGGATAGGCTCGAAGAGCCAGGGAATGAGCAGGGGAGCGGTCAGGGTCTCGCCACACTCGTCCATGCATCCCACGTCCCGCAACGTCTCGATCATCAATCTGGCCATCGCCTGGGTATTGACCTGTAAGAGATTTTCGATGTCGTACTCGGAATAATTTTGGCTCTTCAGCCTCTCATCGAGCGTGGGAGGAGGTGGGACTGCAGCTGCCGCCGTCTCCAGGCGCTTGACTTGGCCCTTCAGCATAGCGTTCTCGCACTCCACCCCGGCCAGCTACGCGCGAAGCACCATGACCTGCGGACAGTCCTGCATAAAAGAGTTTTATCAACAGCGAGAACGAGGGTATGGATCTCATAGGAGAGAAAGAAGGTCAAAAAGGGTCTTGCTTACCTCCTCCGCCAGGCGCATGGATAGCAGGCGTCGGGCGTCCTCTAACTCGGTCTTCAGGGCCGCCGCCTGAGCCACCACTTCCTCTCTCGCCTTGTACATATCGAGGAAGTTTCGGTTGATGGTGATGCTTCGGCGAGCACACATATGCGCAAGCTCGAACCCACGCATCAGGGCCCGGATGGAGTTGAAAGCGAGGAGGAGAATAGGCAGTTGGTCGTACAGGACCGCGAACTCCCGGCTGTAGAGACCGTAGCCCAGCGCGAAGGCCTCGCCAGTGACCTCGTCACCCTCTGCCCAGCTCGGGAGCAGCATCGAGAGGGATACTCGGTTGGCCACCGGTTCCCATTGCAGCAAGGGTTTCCCTTCCGCATCAAGGCTCTTCACGCCTAAACCAAAGTTCCTGTTCCCCTTCGGAATAGGCTTGGGCGGGAGCTGGGTAGAGCTCTCAGTAACCGCTGGCTCGGCGCCCATCTCGCCACCCGCCTTGATCGCGGTCGGAGGGTTCTCGGAAGAGGCCCCAACACGGCTCCTGGAGATGTCCCTTATCTCGCTGACAGCCGCTAAAACCACGGCGAAGGACCGGCCCGGCGGGAGAGATGTGGCGGGCGAGGGAACCTTGGACTTCCCCTTCTCGGCAGCGGACGGCTTTGGCCTCTTCATCCGTTGAGACAAAAAGCCGCTAGGTTTCCGCTTCCCGGCACCAGACGGCAGAGGCGGAGCAGGCTCGTCCCGGCAAGCATGGGACGCACACCTTACGAGAGCCAATGGATCTCCCGCAGTCTAGCCATCAGCAGCTTACGTCTTGGGGAAGGGCTGGCGCAAGGGGATCTCCCGCTCTCCTGCAAGGACAACACGGTAACATTCAGCATGGAGGAGAGATGTGATTACCGGGCAAAAGAAAGAAAAGGAGAGATCTCACCTTCGCTAGGAAGAACGGGGGGAAGAGAGTCGATGTCTCGCGTTAGGAAGGGGACGTTGAACTCCTTGGTTCCGAAGAATTCGAGGAGCGCGCTCTCGCGGGACCCCAGGGATGACGGCTTATAGGCGGCATCCTCATACTTGATTGGCACAAGTTGAACGTTCCTAAAGTCACAGGAGACGAAGACAAACTTCTCGCCCCAGTGATGGTGCTTGTTGGCGAGACTAGTTGTCTTGAGCAGTTGCCCGGAGAAGAAGACGATTGCTCCCTCCGCGAGGAATACAAACAGCTTCCGGAAGATAGAGAGGTTGAACTCTATCCTCTCTGATCACATGTAGTAGATGAACGCTATAAGGATGGTGATCGAATTAGGATTCAGCTGCGCGGGAACGACTCCGTAGTATCGAAGAGCGAGGCACATCTCCGGCAAAAGAGGGAGGCGAAAGCCCACCTCGAAGTGTTCGAGGGGGATCGCGAGCTCCCATTTTCTGGGTTTCTCGTGGCAAAGCCGGCAGGAACATAACGGGAGGTAATCAGCCGATACTCCTCCAGGGTTAGGCGGCACGACGGAAATTGATGCTTCCGGAAAGCTTTCGCGCAGTTAGAACGTACCTCGTTCTCGCCCAGCATTATGTCTAACGAACTCGAGGGCAAAATCACAAGAGAAGAGGCGAGAGGTAGAAACCAACCGAGAAGCATGGGAAGGGAGGCAAAAGCAAGATTTTCTCGGCAAAACGCGAAAGCAAAAAGAAGAAAGGTGAAGGTTCCGGACCGGGGAAATAAATGTGGTGGGTGAATCCACTTATTTATTGGAAGCCGTGATAAATGATGATTTTCCCAGAAAGGGCTGCAGAGGTACAGATTTCATGCCCTAGGTCAACGATGCCTCGGTCCCCCGCCCGAATTGACAGTGACTGATCGACAATCCTAGTTCGCGCAAAAACCGCATGTCACAACAGACGTGAAAGCAAAGAACATTCTCGCTAGGCGAGACCTAAGATAATAGCAGTAACGACAACAGTTAACTAATAAAAGAAGTTCACAGGATTACGAGCAGTCCAGAGTTCAAAGTAAAATTGAAAGAGGGTACATGAGAAGGTAAGGCCAGGGGTAAGAAGCGGCGAGATATCAGGAATCAATAAGGCTCCCAGCGCCAGCGTCCTCGCTCTCACTGTCGGGTCCTCGGGGGTGCTAACGGGTTGAAGTAGGAGGAGAGCACGGTGCACCCTAGATTGATCTGACGAGCTTGGTCGCGTATCCGCGCAAGGCACCTCTCGGGACAAGATCCCGCAGTAGGGCCGCCCGGCCACTCCGTCTCGCTTAGGAAGTAATCTCGCTCAAGGGCCTCCAACCTTTGCTCCACCGACCGGCGAAACTCTCTCGCCGCGTGGGCTTGGGCCCGCTCCCACCACACGAGCTTTGAGAGGATGGCAGCGACCCTTTTACCCCGCCTTCTCGCGCTTCCCACACCAATCAAGATCCCTTCCATTTCATCAGAAGAGGGGAAGGGGGAGCTGTCGCCATCCTCCTCCTCCCTATCCCCGTCATCGTCCTCATCCTCATCAGCTCCTGATCGTAGGTTAGGATTACCTGAAAAGACAACCTGGTGGTCAGTGCGAGAATAGGGTGAGAATAGAAGAAGTATGTGGCATACCAGCAGCATGGAGAGAGCCGTCGGCCGGAGAAAGGCGAGAAGGCTCGGGCTCTCCCTCGGCATCCCTCCCGAACAGGAGATGGAGTGGCTTCCCACGACCCGGACGGAAGATCTCGCGCGCCGTAACTTCTGTCGGGCCCGAAGTCTGAGGAGGGTCGCGCTCCCTCACTGAATGGTCGGCCTCCGGCATCAGGGATGGGTTGGCACTCGTCTCCCCTGCGGGGGTATGGGGATTGGATGCTGGATTGTCATGAGGGGCAACCCCTACATCAGTTCCCGGCAAGATGAGACCCAAGAGGGCGGAAGCAGACGCTGCGAGAGTCCCACCCAATGGTTAGAGTGACCAAAAGAAAAATGGGCAAAAGAGAGAAGGGGCTACCTGGAGGTCCTGAACCATCGGTAGGAGCCCCTTCTGGATCCTGTGGCCGATCCTCAGGTGGGCGAGACGTCGATGGGTCTGAGGGCACCGGCGAAAGCCCAGCACCACCTTCCGGGACCACCTGCCAAGAAAGTTTCAGTGACCAATTCTCAAGAACAGCAGTCCGATAGTCGGCGAAACATACCCTCTGCAGTAGAAGAGGGTCGGCCGCACGGCTTGGGTTTGAAGTTGGAGAGGCTCGGTGCTCTCGCGAGCGGTCCGGATGGACCTTCTTCGCCTTCTTCTTCTTCTCTTTTGGCGGCGGCAGAGGCGCCATAGTGGGTGCCTCTCTCGCCAGCCAAGGAGCCACTAGCATGCTATTGGCAAGGGTTCGCACTTACGCCGCCTTTATGCGGTCCTGAAGGTTCTGCGAGAGTGGCTTACCAGCTTGTTTGGGGCGCAAAGCGAGGTCGCGCGAGATATCAGGTACCCGTCAAGAAGAATATAATAGAGGGTCCGGCCGGGGCCCCACACCATATTCCACAAACATGCGGAGACGCTACGAAATAATATCATAGAAATAACGTATCCTAACACAGTGCATTCTAGCAGAAGCTTCAATTTTGAATCCTTGAACTCAAGTAAAACAAGAACTATCTACTAAAAACGTAGGAATGTACACAACCAAAGTATTTGGCCTTAAGGCCTTACAAATTTCTCTTAACAAAGGTGTGGTTTATAGACATCGGAACGCAGGCCGGCCACACATGAGCTAGAAGAAACAAAACAAAGCCTTCGAGGGCAACAACGCAGCTTGGGCTTCAGCCCGCTAAGTCTCGCTCGGACCAGCACCTCCTGCACCTGCAAGAACCAATCCACCAAGCGGTGGCAAACAAGGCAACGGTCAGCATTCAGCTGACCAATTATAACGACCCTGCCCCTGGCACGGGGCGGCGGAATTCCATACCTGCATAGGATTTTTCCAACAGTATGTATAGCAAACAATGCAAGACGTGCACGAATGCACAATCAATACATATCACAAACGCCGGAACGAAGGCCCGATGCTCCGTGCACTCAGGGCACATTCGGGTGTACTGGAAACACCGGATCCCACCAATGAGCATTCTAGTCTGATTGGCATGCAAGCCGTCGACTCTCGCTATGTGATCCTAACAGGGCCTTAAGCACCCAAGGTTAGACAACCATAACGCGGGTATAGATCCACCTTTCCTGTTGCTCAAAATCGTCAGACTCAAGACTGGACTGACGCGGGTACATCTTCACCTTTCCCGTCCAGCACGAAGCCCTTTATATACAGTTGCAGCCCAACAGCCCAACCTCACAAGAAGTGGCAACTCACGGCCAAAAGAGTTGAACCCAACTCTCACAATTTCCTGGACTTCCTCCAGTACTTCCTGCTGCACCAAGCGACGGGTATCCACCATAGATTGAACGCAAACAATCAAATACTCGGAGGTTCCTCTGAAATGAAAACAAAGCATCACCAATCCAGACCAACACGTTCAGATGGGCTTCACACAGCATGCCTACGTCTGTACTCCAATTTCGGACTCTAACAAGGGAGACTTCACATATCTATCCCAAGGGACGCCACAACCCACCGCACACTCACGGGGAAGGGTTTTCCCTATGCAAATACAGGAAAGAAGGACTTCACATGTCCAAGAAGGAAATCGTTACCCTTGGAATTTGCCTTGGAGCCATGGAGAGAAAGTAAACGGATGAAAGCCTTCGCAGAAGCCTTGCCTTCATAAATCCGAACTCGGCTCGCGATTTGGACCACCGTAGCACCACCGGCAGCCGGATTCCCCTTCTTCTTCCTTGTCTTGCTCTCCTCTCTCTCTTAGCTTTAGAAAGAGAATGGCAAACTCAAAATGAGCTATCTCATCATCAAATCCCGGCATTATCAACCCAGGAAACAGCCTAGGCCATTGGATCTTGGTCAAAGGAAATGGAAGGCTCAGATTAGCCCTGAAATTGGTTTTCCTAGGTCGAACACGGCGTGTGACACGCCCATGTCATAGGCCGTGTCCCTTAAGCGGCACACAACCGACTCAAGTCGGACCAGTACACGGGCTCTGACACGCCCGTGTCAAGCCCGACACGCCCGTGTCGGCATGTACACGCCCGTGTTCCCGGGCGTGTCACCCATCCGACATAGTCTCAGAATATCCCGAGAAGTGCGTGGGTTGGCCACACGCCCGTGTCACATTTGATATGACTGTGTCAAGATAGACACGGCTGGGCATCCAGGCCGTGTCCTCCTCGGGTCATTCTGGCAATTACTTGGGTATGACACGCCCTGGGACACGCCCGTGTCCCAGGCCATGTACACCTGACACGCCCTGAGACACGCCCGTGTCTCAGGCCGTGTCAGCCAACCTGAATCCCAATTTTGTCTTTTGAGATTTCTGGGGTGTTACAATCCTCCCCTCCTTAATAAAATTTCGTACCGAAATTTGAAGACAGTAGGGAGATAAAAACATAACTCAATATATGATAATGAGACATATATGTTTCTATCACATATACAAACGAGCCAACAGGTTACGAAAATAACTCGGGAAACTCGGCTCACATGGTCTGCTCTCGCTCCCATGTTAGCTCTTTTCGGCCACAATTGTCCCACCGGACTTTGACCATCCCGATCATTTTGTTCCGCAACTGTTTCTCGGCTCGATCCTCGATTCAAATGGGCCTAACCTTTGTCATTATCCCATACTCAACCGGCACCCGATCATTCTCAATCACTTGAGCTGGATCCTTGACTGCTTTTTATAGCACCTTGATGTGGAACACATCATGCAGACCACCCAATTTCAATGAAAGAGCTAGCCGATAGGCAGCTTCCCCAACTCGTTCCACCACATCAAACGGACCAAGGTATCGCGGACTTAGATTTTTCAACGGCCGAATCCGAGATACGCCTTTGAAGGGTTTAATATTTAAATTTTAGTAGCCTCTCTCGAATAGAGCATATTGTTAAGTAAGCCTCCTCGACTTCCTTTTGTCCCAACAGTTTGGACTCGCCAGTTTCTGCCCAAGCTTGTGGTGTACGGCACTTGCGACCATACAGAGCTTCAAACGGTGCCATGTCGATGCTCGCTTGGTAGCTATTATTATAGGCAAACTCCACCATAACCAGATGATCTTCCCATTTCTTCTTGAAGTCCAGGGCGCACATACGGAGCATATCCTCCATCGTCCTGTTGGTTCGCCCAGTTTGGCCATCCGTTTATGGATGAAAGGCCGTACTGAATGCTAACTTTGTGCCCAAAAGCTGATGGATTGGCCTCCAATCTTTCGAAGTAAATCGTCCATCTCGGTAACTTATAATGCTCTGGGGAACACCGTTCAATCAAACAATCTGCTCCACATAGAGCTTTGCCAACATTTCCACAGAATCGTCCCGCTTGTTCGGTAGAAAGTGAGCCACCTTTGTCAACCGGTCTACAATCACCCAGATTGAGTCATTTCCGCGTTGAGATCTCGGCAATCCGTGCACGGAATCCATGGAAATATCCTCAAACTTCCACTGCGGAACCGACAACGATTTCAGGAAAACACTCGGCCGTTGACATTCTGCCTTTACCAAAGCACAAGTACGACACTTAGCCACATACTCGGCTATGTCCTTCTTTAAACCGTCATCCCAGGAGAATTAGTCACCAGGCCCTTCCTTTGCAAAGCATTGGAGACTTTCATCCAACTCCATTGCCCACCAAACCCTGTCCGCAAGGTCATACTGAATCTCCATACAGTTCAAGCATGCATCGGCCGAAGAATCCCTCTCAACACAAGATATCTCCAATGCTTCTAACTCCTGGATTAGATGCTCATCATGTATCCGCAACCAATTTGCCCGCACCGGAGTCTTACGACTCAAGGCATCAGCGACCACATTTCCCTTTCCAGGAATATAGTGAATGTCGAAGGTATAATCCCCTGGGAATTCCATCCACCTCCTATGTCGCAAATTCAAATCCTTTTGATCGAGCAGATACTTAAGGCTTTTATGATCTGTATAAATATCTACCTTCACGCCATAAAGATAGTGCCTCCACAACTTTATCAAAAAGATCACTGCCGCCAACTCCAAGTCGTGGACCGGGTAATTACGTTCATGCACTTTCAATTGACGTGAGCCATATGCGATCACCTTGCCAAACTGCAGGAGAACGCAGCCTAAGCCGCTCCCTGACGCATCGCTGTATAACTCAAAACCATCTATACCACATGGCGATGTCAAAAAAGGCTCCGTGGTCAAATGACCCTTTAGCTCCTCAAAAGCTCACGCGCACTCGGGCGTCCAGACAAATTTCTGATCTTTTCTTGTCAACGTAGTCAAAGGCAAAGCAATCAAGGAGAAGTTCTCCACAAATCGTCAATAGTAGCCTGCCAGTCCAAGAAAACTCCTGACTTCGGCCACCGAAGACATCACTGGCCAATCACGAATGACACTTATCCTTGCCGGATCCACCGCTATGCCCTCTCCACTTACAACATGGCCCAGAAAAGCCACCGACGAGAGCCATAACTCACACTTAGAGAACTTGACATATAGCTTATTCCTCCGCAAGGTGTGCAATACCAACCGCAAATGGTTTGCATGATCTTCCTCCGACTGTGAGCACACGTGGATATCATCAATGAACATAATCAAAAATAGATCAAAGTATTCGCCGAACGTTTGATGCATGAGATCCATGAATACTGAAGGCGCATTACATAAGCCGAACGACATCACTGTGAACTTATAATGACCGTAGCGTATGCCAAACGCTGTCTTGGGAATGTCACCTTCCCTAATCCGCAATTGGTAATACCTAAATTTAAAATCCAACTTGGAATAGACGGTTGAGCCCGCTAGCTGATCAAATAAGTCATCGATCCGTGGAATCGGATATTGGTTCTTTTCCGTCAGCTTATTCAATTCGCGGTAGTCAATACACAAACGCAATCTGCCGTCTTTCTTTTTCACAAATAGAACAGGCGCGCTACAAGATGACATACTTGTGCGTATGTATCCTTGCTCCGACAACTCTTGCAATTGGACTTTCAATTCAGCCCTTTCCGTTGGCGCGATGCGCTATGGAGAGCGTGCCACAGGTTTCGCACCGGGCACTACTGCAATAGCGAAGTCGATCTCCTATGGACCTCATCACTCATATAAGTCATTTGGGAATACATCTTTCTAAACCGACCACGCGCGAGAAGGGTCACTCAACCCGTCTTCGGCTTGTCGACCGCTAGAGGCATGAAGACTCGCTTCACACATGACCGAACATCTAGCGAGCAAACACGCACTCTTGGTCCTTCGTTCACCATAGATGGTCCTATGGTCTGCGATAACTTCAAACGACCTATGCATTCTTTCCACTACGGCCATGCCGTTTCACTAGTATCTCTGTTGCCCAGATTCATACATAGGGTGGAACAAGCTATACACCAAAGTTTTGCTTATTCATCAACAAAACATAAATATACCGATACAAAACAAGTTTGAAAGCAAGCATAACATACGCGGATATGTACAGTACATAGTGACAATTATTTATGTACAGTCCATCCTTTCTCTTCTTATTTCCACTCGTCTAAGGGCCAACTCTACAGTCTCGAGCTTTATATCCTTCTATACCACACGAGTAGTAAATGGGTGGAACTCGTCCTGCCACTGCTCTCGCCTTAGATTTCTTTATCCTTTGCGCATTACCATGGCAGTTGAAAGTCCACCTAGTGCCAACTAGCTTCACCTATGGGGGGGGGGGGGGGAATAGGTGTCTTGTAGCGTTTTTGCGGAATTAAAAACTGTACCTGCACAAATAAATCAAACAACACAGCACAGAAAAGACTCAAGCAATTTATAGTGGTTCCCCGATTTGGGTACGTCCACTTTCCCCCTTCGACCTATCTCCCAACCAGGGACGACTCGGTCACTTCACCAACAGGATTGAAATCCAATCCTTGCACTAACGGAAGGAACCCTTCCATACATAGGAGTCACCACTCCCACACCACGGGTTGCACCCAACCCTTACAACTAGGAACCAATCGTTCCTCTACAATGAAATTGAAAATAGAATGTATTAGAAATACAAACCACTTATGGAGAATAAGGTGTCCCTCTTCGTTCAACGACGTGTTCTTGAAGTCAATGAAGAGTCCACAACCCTAGATCTCTCTTGGAGAGAATCTCCCTGAAACCGGCGGCGGCAAAGGGCAGCGGCTTGGCGCTCAGGATTGGCGGAGGCAATGGAGTGCTGTGGCGATGCAATGGAGATTCAACCTTCGTAGCAAAGGTAGCAAGGTCTTCCAATGGTCACACTAGGATCGATCGTCTCGATCGATTCGGGAGGGGATGGTTTTCCCGATCTACGAATCAAGAGACAAAAGATCTCTGGTTAGACTCGTGAGACGTTGTGCTAGGCTAAGCTTCTGTTGCCGGAGATCTGGAAGAAACCGTGATCAGCAATGGCGACTGACTCCACGAGCGGCGATGATGGCGGCGGAGCAAGATGCTCGATCTAGGTCATGTCGGCGGCTCGGCTTTCTTGGTTTTTCTGTCCGTGTGTGTTGTTTTTTTTTACTGTTCAAAAATACAGATGTACTTATACATTAGGTCATTAAGATGACCGTTGTGGGCCCCACCGAGAAGAAGCCCTAAGTCCGGTTCGAAATAACCCAGTTAACTTGGACCGGTCCAGAGAACAACAGGAATTTGCCCAAGTCAAATTCGGCGAGAATCGTAGGTGATTCTCGCCGAATTGGTGAGAATCAACTCCGATTCTCGCCGAATTCTTCTTAACAGAATTCAATCTCCACTAAGAATACAAGCCGGTGAGAATCGGCGAGAATCATAATTGATTCTCGCCGAATCGTCGAGAATGCAGAGTCAATCTCGACGAATCGGCGAGAATCACTTCGTGATTCTCGACGATTCTACCTTAGAAGAATTCAAGGCAGCTTCGAGACAACCGGCAGCATTCGGCGAGAATCAGTTCGTGATTCTCGACGATTCAGAGAGAATCACAATCGGCGAGAATCACTTAGTGATTCTCGTCGATTTGTACTTAGACGATTTTCGTCTTTCTTCCCGTGAGCTGGTCTTTGGCCCATCCTTGCTCCTTGTCTGCTCTTGATCTTACATAACCCTATGCTTGAAATTAAGTACACTCCAATAGAGAGAGTACACGTAAGCCAACACACTGATCTGCTCAACGAGGGATTACGTTGCACAGGCCCGTGTATATTGACCTACTGCACCCTGACATTGGTGCGTACTTAGCGAGGAATAGCTGCAAGCATAACTTGAAAGGTTTCATCAAATACACTGTGAATTCATCTTTGCTTCACCCGAGGCTTCCTCAAATCCAGGTAATTGTGGATACAATACCCAACAATCTCCCCCTATTTGAAGAAGCCAAAATCCTACTAACTAAGATGAATTTCACCAATCCAGATAATACATGCATTATACCAAGAGAGGAATAACAAGAACAAGCAGAGCAATACAAGAGACAATCATTAAATCACATATGAGAGACACTCATCAAGTCACTGATGGCCGCGGAACAGAGACCTACTGTGGGTGGTTCGAAATGGTCAGATTCCGCGGGCCGGTTAGAAGATCGAGTTTTCTAATGAAAGGAGGCAAGCGCACCTATCGCAAGTAGTACTCGGTATTCGGGAGAATACCGAGGTCGTATTATTCTCGGGGACGCGTTGATTATATCTACTCTTCCGGGAACACTATTATCTTACTATTAGTAAGGTGAGATTTTTAGTTTAATAAAAACGGAAAGAAAGAAAGCAGAATTTTGCTAAGTTAGTTCGATGACGGGTTAACGTTCGGCATCGAATCGAATTAAGACTAAAATAATTCTCGACAATTATTAAACTTTGTTTTTAAATTAATAAAAGGCACTTGGCCGTGGGGGTTCCAGAAATATGAGCGCACTTATCTCTAGGAATATTGCTCACCTAAACATTAAGACTATTCGACCGATCGTTAGACCGACGAAGGATTCCTCTTAATGCCCGCTTTACGCTAAGAACCCCGCTATTGGGTGGGGAACCCAATCCGGCAGAACTACGCTTCTCCTCTTTCGAGGGGGCGTACGCAGTTCTCTTTACCCAAGGGGGATCGGTCCATACGTGCAGCCTCTCGGCATCGCGTATGGATAACGGAAATAGAGCCCACACATCGATTATGTGGTCCTATGCGTCGTTAACCCGGGGTAAACCTTAAGTCCTTAAATTAAAATAAAAATAAAGTTTTTTAATTATTTCAAATCATTTTTTATGTCCCAATGCTCTTCGATGCCGAAGGCTAAAAGAAATTAGCCACTCATCGGTATGGGGACGGCTTTATGTTTTTGAGTGAAGCGTGAGTGTAAATTTAAGTTCTGAACATTTATAAGAGAAAACATAAAAAAGGCGATTAGATAAATTGAAAGCTAATTGATGCAGGCACTCACGCACACTTCAAAACCATAAAGAAAATTAAATAAAGCAAGGCCTACTCAAATGAGTAGGCGGGAAATAAAAGCACGCCATTGAACTCTTAACGAGTAGGCGGAAATAAATGCACACACACACACACTCTTCTTAATTGAAGAAAGCGATAAAATAAAGCGGTAAAATTATCTCCTACACGCACGCACTCTACATAATTGAAGAAAGCGATAAAATTGCAAGTCCCGGCTCAAATGAGTGGGCGGGAGTAAATTTACCTCATACACGCACACACTCTACTTGAAGGTAAAACACACACACGCACTCTACAGAAATGTAAACACACGCACACACACTAAGTTTTCCTACTCAAGTGAGTAGGAAGAAGATGAAAACAGGGCGCCATTTAACTCTTAACGAGTAGGCGGAAATAAATGCATACACACACAAGCACTCTACAGAAATGAAATAAAGCAGTAAAACCTAACTCATACACGCACGCACACTTGCAAAAATTAAGAAAAACCAAGTTGCTGAAAAATTAATACAACTGCATTTCTACCGCTAGAATGCGGTAGAAATGCATAAAAAGTGAAAATAAAAATTAACCGAGCTAAAAGGTTTTGCAAATAAACGCAAAATGAAAGTTAACGGAAAATTAAAACAACAGCATTTCTACCGCTAGAATGCGGTAGAAATGCATAAAAAGATGAAATAAAACAATACCGGACTAAAAGTTTTGAAATTAAAAAGATAAAACAAAGTGAGCGAAAAATTATAACGACTATATTTTCATTCCTATATTTTTATAAAAACTCCTAAAAAGTGAAAATAAAACAAAAAGGGGACAAAAAGTTTTACAATCCTAAAGAGCCTAAGTTAAAGAAAAATGAAAATAGCACTTTTAGGAGAGTTTTTATAAAGCCTTATGAATGAAAAAAATAGGAAAAAGAGGAAAAGCTAAATCAAAAAAGGTGCGGGAAATGAAAACTAGACGGACGGCACAACGGCTAGAAAAGCCGATAAACCCTAAATCTAACTAAGTTATGAAAGCAAAAAAAATGAAAACATAAAAGAAATACAAAAAGAGGAACGAAAAATTACTTAAGTAGGCGCATTTAAATGGATTAATCAAACAAATTAAGAGAGAAAGGTTCATATTTTATTAAAGTAAAAACCCTAATACAAACTAAGAGAGAGAGAGGGGGGGAGAAAATCTCCTTACATAGGTTTGAAATCCAATTGGGCAGCACCTCCCCTAAGCAAAGTGGTCAAAAAAGTGGACAAAATAAGCTTCCTGAAAGCTTTTATTTATAGGCAATTTTTCGGGTTGGTCACGCCCTAGGTCACGGGCGTGACAGGGGGGCGTGTCGCTACTATTCACGAGCTGACCGGTTGACTTGACTGGAGCTTTGACTTCGGGGCGAAAACGTGGCGGTCACGCCCAAGGTCACGGGCGTGATAGGTGGGCGTGACAGGGGGAGCTGGCAGTTTGATGTCGGCAGAGTTGACATGTTGACCAAGCTTGCGGGTCGGCCCCGACACGGGCGTGACAGGCATTTGACACGGGCGTGACGCCGGGCGTGTCGGGCTGGGTTTGACGATGGCCGATCGTCGAGCTGGCATCTGTGGTCGGCGATCGTCGGGCTGGCGTGACACGGGCGTGTCGGCCAATTGACACGGGCGTGTC
Organism: Platanthera zijinensis; assembly: GCA_039513925.1. NCBI lineage: Eukaryota > Viridiplantae > Streptophyta > Magnoliopsida > Asparagales > Orchidaceae > Platanthera > Platanthera zijinensis. Next base: position 100,245,926 of record CM077086.1, read on the forward strand.
AGCCGATTTTTCTGACTTTTTGGACTTTTTTCTGGAATTTTCCTGGAATAAAAATTAAGCTAAGTTAGAAATAATATTTACAAAAACAAGCAATTTATTGAATTTAAACTAATAAAAAGACAAAAAATAAACGAAACGGACTTAAATAAAATACGAAAATATAGGTATAATTACAACTCATCAAACACCCCCATACTTAAGCTTTTGCTATTCCAGAGCAAAAGTTTGAGGTGAACTTATAAGGAATAGTAAAAAAACCTAAGTTCCGCTACCGCTAAATTAATTATAAGAGAGATCAAATAAAAATATACGGGGTATAAGAGTTAAGTCCTAAAATTATTTTGATGATTTAAACAGGGCAAAAGTTTTGGCCAAAAGACTTCTTGATGTAATCAAATAGAAAGCAATAATGATATTGGCTAGATTAACAGAAAATAGTTTGGAGTTATACGAACCTTAGCTTATAGGAGTGTTATCGGAAATAATGCAATTTACGAATTATGCTCTCAAAAAATTTTTGAATTAATTCTAGAATCATGAAAATGGCTAAGGGGGGGGGGGTTGATGTTGGTTTATGAAGATGCTTGGATTTTGAGGCGAGGTTATTTTTTTCTCGAACCTCCATTTTTTTTGATTTGGATGTTAAAGGAAAACGAAATCTTATTTTCCTTAACATAAAATGTTTTCTTTCTTCATAAAAATAACCCAATGTATATGTGTTGGAGTAGTGAATTTTATCCTCTTACTCCGTAACGTACAATCTTTTAATTTATTGGGTGCCTATGTTTACGGAATGAAATCTTATTCCCATTGACATAAGATCTTTTTCTTTTTGGGAAAATAATTTTATCATACCAAGTCGGTTATGATAAGTAAGGGGAGAAAAGAGAACTAGATTTTTAATTGAAAAATAATTGAGAGCAACCTTTATAAATTGTACGTTCCAATTTTTCAGAAAGCTAAAAGCAAGCATAATTGAATTCTATAGTCGTTATTTTCTAACATGGTACACATGCTCCTATCTATGAAAAATTAGAAGTAGTGCCTAAAGCAAGTCCCCTATTTTTAACAAAGTATAATAAATTCTTCTAAAAACCCCGGCTATTTAGATTTTTCAATCTATAATTAACAAACGAATAGTGAACAAAGAATTTATCAAATTCGCATATAAATAAACTCAAAACGAAAGTATTGGATAGCAAGAAACTTAAGAATGAAATGTTTGATTTATTTGTTTCATAATAATTTTTTTTTTTTTTGAAATTTTTTTTGAAGTTATGTTCTTTTTTTTTTTTTTTTGTATTTTTTTTTTTATTATTTTTATTATTATTATTTTTTTTTTGTATTCATAACTTTAATATATACATACTAAAAAGAAAAAAATGCGAAAAATTTTTTTGAATATTTTTAAGTTTTGTAAATTTTTTTTGTATTTTTAATGAAAGTTTCATTCTATTTACAAAAATTTGGGAAAAATAAAAATATTTACAAGGATGAGAAGGAAAAAGGGAGAGGGAAAGAGAAAGAATATTTACAAAAAAAATATTTACAAAAATATTTACAAAAATATTTACAAGAATATTTACTAGGCTGCCGCGAGATGACTCGATATGTGGATGGCTCGATGAGCCGGATCTCGCGGACAAAGCTAAAAATAAGTAAAAGTTTCAAAAATGAAACTTCAAAAAATTTTTAATTAAAAGTAAATTTTTTTTGTGTTTTTGTGTTATATATATTTTTTTGTTTTTGTTTTTGAAATTTTTTTTTTTTTTTTTTTGTGTTATATAATTTTTTTTTTTTTGTTTTGTAAATGAAAAAAAAGAAAGTACGAAAATATGAAAACACCCCCATACTTAGATCCAACATTGTCCCCAATGTTGTATGTTAAGCATGAGGAACAAAATAGCAGGAATATGTACAAAGAAGGGAAAAAGGGGGGCAGAAAACGTCCCTGATCCGCGCGCGGGGAAGCCCACTAGAAACCCTGCAGTTATTAGAAAAATAGAAAACATAATAAATAAAGACGTAAAAAAAAAGATAGACGTGGGGTGCCTCCCAGGAGCGCTTTGTTTATAGTCGCGTAGCTTGACTATAGTGGCGGGTTTATAAGTCGAGGAGGGATATGGTTTCGCTATACTCGATCACTGGTCGCCTGCTATGTAAGACTTTAACCGATGACCGTTTACTTTAAACGAGCCTTTTCCGGGTGGGAGACGAGTACGGTCCCATAAGGAAAAACTTCTTCAACTAAGAAGGGACCGGACCAACGTGATTTGAGTTTGCCCGGAAAAAGTTTAAGACGAGAATTATAAAGAAGGACAAGATCGCCCGGAGAAAAAACCTTGGGGGTTTTAATTTTTCGATCGTGATAAAACTTAGAACGCTCCTTATAGAACTTATTGCTCTCGTAAGCGTTCGCACGCCATTCATCGAGCTCGTTTAGTTGCAGTTTTCTATTCAGAGCGGCTAAGTTAGAGTCGAGGTTTAAGAGTTTTAATGCCCAAAGTGCGCGGTGCTCCAATTCTACGGGTAAATGGCACGCTTTGCCATAGACTAATCGAAACGGGTACAACCAGTAGCGGTTTTGTACGCCGTACGATACGCCCATAACGCGTCGTCAAGCTTAGCGGACCAATCTTTCCTATTAAGTGAAACGGTTTTTTCCAATATGCGTTTTATTTCTCGATTTACTACCTCAACTTGGCCACTTGTTTGCGGGTGGTAGGGGGTGGCAAGTTTGTGCGTGACTCCGTATTTAGCTAACGTCTTAGCCATTAGAGTGTTACAGAAATGCGTTCCCCTATCACTAACAATTGCGCGAGGTGTGCCGAAGCGAGAAAATAATTTTTTTAGAAATGTAACGACGACTCGCGCATCGTTGGTGGGGAGAGCTTGCGCTTCCGCCCACCTTGATACGTAGTCGACCGCCACTAAAATATACGAGTTTTTATAAAAGGAGGTAGGGGGCCTACAAAATCTATCCCCCATAAATCGAAAACTTCGCATTCTAAAAACATATTTTTGGGCATCTCGTCTCGACGTGAGATGTTACCCGACCGCTGACAGCTATCGCATGCGCGCACAAAATTGTGCGCGTCTTTGAAGAGAGTGGGCCAAAAGTAGCCCGCCTCTAGCGCCTTCCTAGCGGTCCGGTTGGCTTGATAGTGCCCCCCAGCTGGACCCTCGTGGCAGTGCCTCAATATTTGTGTGCACTCCACTCCCGCGACGCATCTTCGAACCGCTTGGTCCGCGCAGATACGAAAAAGAAACGGGTCATCCCAAAAGAAATTTTTCAAGTCGGAAAAGAATTTCTTCTTTTGATGACTTGAAAATTCTTTTGGAAGAACCCGCGCGACTAAATAGTTCGCAAAATCTGCGAACCAAGGGAAGATGACGAAGACGAACGAATGGCGAGAAGACGTTCCTCGGGGAATCTGTCATTTATTTCAGATTCGACGAGCGCTTCCGCACCGGAATTATCTAAACGGGAGAGGTGGTCTGCCGCAAGATTCTCCGCGCCCTTCTTATCCCGGATCTCCAAATCAAACTCTTGAAGGAGGAGAACCCATCGAAGAAGGCGGGTTTTGCATCGGTTTTGGCTAGTAGATACTTAAGGGCGGAGTGATCGGTAAAAACGATAACTTTAGATAGCGTAAGATACGAGCGAAACTTATCGAAAGCGAAAACGACGGCTAAGAGTTCCTTTTCCGTCGTCGTGTAAATTCACTTGTGCGGAGTGAGCGTCTTGCTAGCGTAATAAATAGGATGAAAATGTTTTTCTACGCGTTGGCCAAGAACGGCCCTAAGGCAATATCACTAGCGTCGCACATGATTTCGAACGGAAGGGACCAATTAGGGGCCACTAGAATTGGAGAATTGATAAGCTTTTGTTTTATAAAATTAAATGCAGACTCGCAGTCGCTACTAAAGACAAAAGGTGATTCCTTTTCCAAGAGGTGAGTAAGCGGCTTTGTTATTTTTGAAAAATCTTGAATAAAACGTCTATAAAAGCCCGCGTGGCCTAAGAAACTCCTAATGGATTTTATGTTCGTCGGCTGAGGAAGTTTTTCAATAATTTCTACTTTAGCCTTATCGACCTCTATCCCCTTAATCGAAATCTTATGGCCGAGGACCAAACCTCCTCGAACCATAAAGTTACATTTTTCCCAATTTAAAACAAGATTCGTGTCCTCGCATCGCTGGAGGACACGATCAAGATTACGAAGACAATTCGGAATGAGCATCCGAATACAGAAAAGTCATCCATAAATATTTCCATAATATCTTCTACCAGCTCGCCAAAAATCGCTAGCATACATCGTTGGAATGTAGCCGGCGCATTGCAGAGGCCAAATGGCATTCTTCGATATGCGAAGGTGCCAAAGGGGCAGGTAAAAGTTGTTTTCTCTTGGTCCTCGGGGGAAATGGGGATTTGGAAAAACCCCGATAGACCATCGAGAAAACAATAAAAAGGATGACCGGAAAGACGCTCGAGAATTTGGTCAAGGAACGGTAGTGGGAAATGGTCCTTGCGGGTGGCATCATTAAGTTTGCGATAATCGATGACCACGCGCCAACCCGTAACAGTACGAGTTGGGACGAGCTCGTTGTGCTCATTCGCCACTACGGTTAGACCGCCCTTCTTGGGCACGACATGAATGGGACTAACCCATGCACTATCAGAAATGGGATAAATAATCCCCGCATCTAATAATTTAATTATTTCAGCTTTCACGACGTCTTTCATGTTTGGGTTAAGACGCCGCTGCGGCTGAATGGTTGTGCGGCAATTATCGTTTAAGAAAATTTTGTGAGTGCAGAAGGAAGGGTTAATCCCCTTTAGGTCAGAAATTTGCCACGCAATTGCGTGGCGATGTTTAAGCAAAACCTCCAATAAATCGGAGGTCTCTGAATCGCTTAAATACGAAGAAATGATAACGGGGAGTGTATCATTTTTCCCCAAAAAGGCGTATTTAAGGGATTCAGGTAGTGGTTTGAGGTCTAGGGTTGGCGGTTCTTCTAGTGAGGTTTTAGAGCTAATGTCTTTTGAACCAATTGGTTCAAAAGGCATATCGGAAGACACATCCTCATTGCAATAAAAATTTTCGAGAGAAAAAATATTTTCGCTTAAAAATTCGGACTCGAAAATTGGAGAAGAACAATCTCCATAAAAGGAATTTAAAGAATAGCAGAAATCGTCGCTCGGCGACGATTCTTCCATAGAGGGGTTAATAGAAAAAGTAACTTGGTCGTCTCCTACCCGAAGGAGAAGCTGACCATTACTTACATCAATTAACGCACGTGAGGTCGCGAGGAAAGGGCGACCAAGTATTATTGGTACGTTGGCGTCTTCCTCGATGTCCAAGATGACGAAGTCCACCGGGAAGGTGAACTTGTCTACTCGGACAAGGACATCCTCAACAACCCCGATGGGGAACCTAACCGAGCGATCCGCTAGTTGGATGCGCATATTGGTAGGAACAGGAGTACCCAAACCTAGACGAAGGAAGAGCGAGAACGGCATCAAATTAATGCTCGCGCCTAAGTCTGCCAAGGCGTATTTTACTAATACATTGCCAAAAAGGCACGGGATGGAGAACCGTCCTGGGTCGTTTTGTTTTAAGGGCAATTTACTAGTAAGAGCCGCCGAGTAGACAGCGTTGAGAGATATATGCGAAATATCCTCGAGTTTGCGTTTATTAGAAAGTAGTTCTTTTAAAAATTTCGCATATTTAGGCATTTGCGAGATAGCCTCGCAAAAAGGAACATTAATGTGAATTTGTTTAAGTAATAAAATAAATTTTTCGTATTGCGCATTAACTCGCTCTTTATCTAATTTATGCGGGTAGGGCAACGCCTTGTTTAAAATAGATTTTTCACTTAAAATTGGTAGAGGCTGCGTAGACGAAGAAGAGGGAAGAGGGGAAGGAGGTGAAATTTGTACCTGAGGATCGATCAGTTTTGGATCGACCACCTCCTTACCGCTACGGAGGGTTATAGCGTTGGCGGATTCCCTTGGATTGGGCTCCGTGTTCCCTGGCAGTGCCCCCATGGCGCGTTCTGACATGAGTCGCGCCAGCTGTCCAACCTGGAGTTCTAAATTTTTTAGCGATCCGGTGATGTTCCGGATATTAGACTCGTTGGACGCGACATAACGATTAAAATTTTCCTCCACCGGGGATGGCTTCATAGGAGGGGGAGGAGGAAGCGTCGGCGCAAAAGGAGGGGGAGGGGGACGCTGCGCGTTGTTCGGGTTGCTCCAGGAGAAATTCGGATGGTTCCTCCAACCCGGATTATAGTGGCTACTATAAGGGTTGTTTTGAAAAATGAGGGACGCACCGGATTTCCCATGTAGTCCACGAATTCGTCGACTACGCATACGTTGGAGGGGGGGAGAAAACAAGGCGGAGTGGAGGAGGCAACAGACATCTCCGCCACCTGCTTAGTTAACCTTTCCACTTGGAGGGCTAACTGAGCTGTGGCATCCACTTCAAAAATGCCCGCCTGCTTAGGCGCGCCCGCGGGACATTCCACTGGTAGGCGTTCACCGCCATTTCCTCGAAAAGGGCCTGGGCGGCCTCGGGGGTCTTATTGTTCAGAGAGCCCCCGGCAGCCGCGTCAATCATTTGACGCGTCTGACTATTCAGTCCATTATAAAAAATTTGTACCTGCAACCACGTTGGCAGAGCGTGGTGCGGGCACCGGCGGAGGAACTCCTTAAAGCGTTCCCAAGTCTCGTAAAGAGACTCGGAGTCGTTTTGGACGAACGAAGATATGTCCGCCCGCAATCTTGCAGTTTTGGCGGGCGGAAAAATACTTCGTAAGGAATTTCTCGGCCAATTCCGCCCAGGACGTGATGGATCCCCGCGGGAGGGAGAGTAACCACGCCTTAGCCTTGGACTTAAGAGAGAACGGAAAAAGGCGCAAACGAATGGCGTCATCAGTGACGCCATTAATTTTAAAAGTATCGCAAATTTCAAGAAAATTAGACAAGTGATTGTTGGGGTCCTCATCCGGCTGTCCGTCGAACTGCACGGCATTTTGGATCATCTGAATCACACTTGACTTAATTTCGAAATTATTGTTGGCCACCGCGGGCCGAACAATACTCGACCCCGTATCATCCAAATTGGGCCGAGCGTAATAAGACATAGTACGCTCGACGGGTTGGATATTATTCGGGGGGTCGGCCATAGAAGAAGAAGAGGGTTCTCCGATAGATTCTACGGGGTCTGAAAAAGGAATTCGACGGAGAGATCGGATACGCGCAAGAGAGCGGTCGATCTCGGGGTCGAAGTCAAGATTTTCAGAACTCGAAGGTTGTCCACGGGTCATACACCCTAAAAAAAAAACGAAAACGGGGGGGGGGATTTTTTTTTTTTATTTATAAAATTTTTTATTTGAAAATAAAGTAAAATTAATAGAGTCCGGATTCAATATAACAACAAGACTCCCCGGCAACGGCGCCAAAAACTTGATGGCCGCGGAACAGAGACCTACTGTGGGTGGTTCGAAATGGTCAGATTCCGCGGGCCGGTTAGAAGATCGAGTTTTCTAACGAAAGGAGGCAAGCGCACCTATCGCAAGTAGTACTCGGTATTCGGGAGAATACCGAGGTCGTATTATTCTCGGGGACGCGTTGATTATATCTACTCTTCCGGGAACACTATTATCTTACTATTAGTAAGGTGAGATTTTTAGTTTAATAAAAACGGAAAGAAAGAAAGCAGAATTTTGCTAAGTTAGTTCGATGACGGGTTAACGTTCGGCATCGAATCGAATTAAGACTAAAATAATTCTCGACAATTATTAAACTTTGTTTTTAAATTAATAAAAGGCACTTGGCCGTGGGGGTTCCAGAAATATGAGCGCACTTATCTCTAGGAATATTGCTCACCTAAACATTAAGACTATTCGACCGATCGTTAGACCGACGAAGGATTCCTCTTAATGCCCGCTTTACGCTAAGAACCCCGCTATTGGGTGGGGAACCCAATCCGGCAGAACTACGCTTCTCCTCTTTCGAGGGGGCGTACGCAGTTCTCTTTACCCAAGGGGGATCGGTCCATACGTGCAGCCTCTCGGCGTCGCGTATGGATAACGGAAATAGAGCCCACACATCGATTATGTGGTCCTATGCGTCGTTAACCCGGGGTAAACCTTAAGTCCTTAAATTAAAATAAAAATAAAGTTTTTTAATTATTTCAAATCATTTTTTTTGTCCCAATGCTCTTCGATGCCGAAGGCTAAAAGAAATTAGCCACTCATCGGTATGGGGACGGCTTTATGTTTTTGAGTGAAGCGTGAGTGTAAATTTAAGTTCTGAACATTTATAAGAGAAAACATAAAAAAGGCGATTAGATAAATTGAAAGCTAATTGATGCAGGCACTCACGCACACTTCAAAACCATAAAGAAAATTAAATAAAGCAAGGCCTACTCAAATGAGTAGGCGGGAAATAAAAGCACGCCATTGAACTCTTAACGAGTAGGCGGAAATAAATGCACACACACACACACTCTTCTTAATTGAAGAAAGCGATAAAATAAAGCGGTAAAATTATCTCCTACACGCACGCACTCTACATAATTGAAGAAAGCGATAAAATTGCAAGTCCCGGCTCAAATGAGTGGGCGGGAGTAAATTTACCTCATACACGCACACACTCTACTTGAAGGTAAAACACACACACGCACTCTACAGAAATGTAAACACACGCACACACACTAAGTTTTCCTACTCAAGTGAGTAGGAAGAAGATGAAAACAGGGCGCCATTTAACTCTTAACGAGTAGGCGGAAATAAATGCATACACACACACGCACTCTACAGAAATGAAATAAAGCAGTAAAACCTAACTCATACACGCACGCACACTTGCAAAAATTAAGAAAAACCAAGTTGCTGAAAAATTAATACAACTGCATTTCTACCGCTAGAATGCGGTAGAAATGCATAAAAAGTGAAAATAAAAATTAACCGAGCTAAAAGGTTTTGCAAATAAACGCAAAATGAAAGTTAACGGAAAATTAAAACAACAGCATTTCTACCGCTAGAATGCGGTAGAAATGCATAAAAAGATGAAATAAAACAATACCGGACTAAAAGTTTTGAAATTAAAAAGATAAAACAAAGTGAGCGAAAAATTATAACGACTATATTTTCATTCCTATATTTTTATAAAAACTCCTAAAAAGTGAAAATAAAACAAAAAGGGGACAAAAAGTTTTACAATCCTAAAGAGCCTAAGTTAAAGAAAAATGAAAATAGCACTTTTAGGAGAGTTTTTATAAAGCCTTATGAATGAAAAAAATAGGAAAAAGAGGAAAAGCTAAATCAAAAAAGGTGCGGGAAATGAAAACTAGACGGACGGCACAACGGCTAGAAAAGCCGATAAACCCTAAATCTAACTAAGTTATGAAAGCAAAAAAAATGAAAACATAAAAGAAATACAAAAAGAGGAACGAAAAATTACTTAAGTAGGCGCATTTAAATGGATTAATCAAACAAATTAAGAGAGAAAGGTTCATATTTTATTAAAGTAAAAACCCTAATACAAACTAAGAGAGAGAGAGGGGGGAGAAAATCTCCTTACATAGGTTTGAAATCCAATTGGGCAGCACCTCCCCTAAGCAAAGTGGTCAAAAAAGTGGACAAAATAAGCTTCCTGAAAGCTTTTATTTATAGGCAATTTTTCGGGTTGGTCACGCCCTAGGTCACGGGCGTGACAGGGGGGCGTGTCGCTACTATTCACGAGCTGACCGGTTGACTTGACTGGAGCTTTGACTTCGGGGCGAAAACGTGGCGGTCACGCCCAAGGTCACGGGCGTGACAGGTGGGCGTGACAGGGGGAGCTGGCAGTTTGATGTCGGCAGAGTTGACATGTTGACCAAGCTTGCGGGTCGGCCCCGACACGGGCGTGACAGGCATTTGACACGGGCGTGACGCCGGGCGTGTCGGGCTGGGTTTGACGATGGCCGATCGTCGAGCTGGCATCTGTGGTCGGCGATCGTCGGGCTGGCGTGACACGGGCGTATCGGCCAATTGACACGGGCGTGTCAGCCGATTTTTCTGACTTTTTGGACTTTTTTCTGGAATTTTCCTGGAATAAAAATTAAGCTAAGTTAGAAATAATATTTACAAAAACAAGCAATTTATTGAATTTAAACTAATAAAAAGACAAAAAATAAACGAAACGGACTTAAATAAAATACGAAAATATAGGTATAATTACAACTCATCAGTCACATATATATTATATATATATATATATATATATATATATATATATATATATATATATATATATTTTTTATATATATATATATATATATATATATATATATATATATATAGATATCCACAATAAGTGTTCATAAGGTTACATGATAATAACAATGAATACATAAGGAGTGCATTAACCAAATTCTTAAAACTACTTATCCTTAGCTATTTCATCTTTGAGCTGCTGCGCCAAGAACTTGATGCTTTGACGTTCAAAGTATTCTTTGGGCTTCGGGTAGTATCTTGGAGGGGGAGCTTTGTTTGTCCCAGAATTGGTCCTGAAGAAGATGTTTCTTTTGGCTTCAAAAATCTTGTATAGCTCCCACTCGTATTGACTGTACACATCGTTCCTCTTAATCTCCCCCTTTATTGCAGCGCGAATGTGTCTAAGATGATACTTATTGAAACTGGGCTCCACCTCTCATTACGCACCTCATCTTCCTTCAGTCTGATTTTCTTTTCCGTTGGCATTTCCTTTGAGGTTCCTTCTTGATTTTTCCTTTTGCCTTTAGCTTTGATGAGTGCTTCTTGATCAAACCAGCCTCTACGTTCAGCTCTTGCAGCAGCCTTTTTTGATTCAGCCTCACTTAGTGGTACTTCTTCAGCCCTTACTTCTTCCTCAGTAGCACTAGCAAAGCCCTCATCCTTTGGCGGGGCAACAGGGTCATGTATGCCCGATGCCTGCTGTACGAGCCAGTGGCCATTTCAAACACATACCTATTGGACTGAGTGATGTTTTGGATTATCATCTCTTGAAGCCCAGCCATCTTAGCTTTGTACTCTTCCTCCCCCTTTTTGGCTTCGACGGCAATTGAGTTTGCGTAAGAATGCAGGGACTCATCGATGTGCTTCACAGTTTTAGAAAATTCATCCAGCAATGTCTTTTGATTTACGTTCAAAGTCACCATGTTGGCATCAAATTTTTGGATGTTATCTGCCATAACATGTGCATTCTTGTTGACCACGGCCAGGTCATCGGTGTTCTTCTTAAGGCCTTGCATCAGAAGTGAGACTGCTGTGCCGGCTACTGTGTATTTTTCTTCGAATTTCCTTTCCATCTCATCTAGCTTATGATTAATTTGCACTACATTCTTGAGCATAAGATTCTCGGATTCCTTTACCCTTTTTAGCACTTTTTCCTGTGCTTCCACAAACGATGTCTTCAGCTCATTCACGATTCCCTGAATAATGTTGACCGTATGATTGGCTATATTCGCTTGCAGTGGAGGACCTCCAAGCAATCCCTGGTCTGGCTCATCAGCAGAGGCACTGGGTGAGCTGGACACTAGTACAGGTTCCACAGGGGGAATGCTGGCCGCCACAGTAGGTTGTCCAGGAATGCTTGTCAACAGTTTCTGGAAGGTCTCCCCCTCCATTCTTGCATCAGTCGTCTCAGGAGCATTTTCCTTAGATGGAACTTCAGCAGCATTCCGAGGATTCACCACTTCCATCCTCTCACTTCTAGTTTCCTCCTCCTCATCACCCATGTGCTCTTTCTCAGCTGCAGCATTGTTTAAGTTTTCCTCGTCATCCTCCTCATTTTCACCTCCATCTCCCAGATCACTGTCGTTCAGGGCCGCCTCATCTTCCACCACATCCTCACTATCTTCTTGCATAGTCTCAACAGCATCTCTAGCTATCTGAGAGATGTCAGATATGACATTAGCAGAAGCGGGTAGAGGCTCCCCCTCAGTTCCTGTAGTCAGTGCATCAGGAACTTCACTAGGGATTGCCACGGAATCTGCTGAAGTTCTGTTGTCCTCGGCAGGAGATTCTTCTTGTTCTACTACCACGGAAGCTTGCCCTATGCATCGCTCCCATCTGTCAAATACACTGGAGTCCATTTTCTTCAAATAATGCAAAGGAACCTCTTTCTCATGTCGAACCTATCTCCATTCAACTGATTGAGATATAGGCTGATGATTCTTCCAAAACATGGAGATCTGAGAGTGTCCTTAATCTTCTCAAAAAGCATAGCCCCCCCGGTTGAATCTCTTTCGGCAGACTATCGCCACAAGAATCTTGAACATGTCAGCTGAGATGTGGTTGTGTGAGCCGGGTTTGCATATCAGTACTTTCCCTATGATGTCGGACAAGTGTTTCCCCTCCTCATTCATTTCTTTTCTCTTTATCGATCTGGTTCCCCTAGCTAGTCCACAGAATAATAGGGTCCTGGCTCTATCATGTTCCTCCAGATAATCCTCGTGCTTAGAACTGGAGAGCTGCATGTATTGAGTCAGTTTCCTTGCAGACATCTTGATCTTTGCACCTGCAACCTTACTCTTGATGATAGTGTCTTCATTTTGAAGTTTGGCGGTTGCGAAGAACTCCATCACTTCCTTATCCAGAGTTTTGCAGGGGTGCTCCAGTAGAAAAGTGAGTCCAGCCTCTTCAAGCATGATGATGATGTTTCTTAACTCATCTGAGGCATGTGATAACACGGTTCGAACTAACTCACAACCAGTGACCAGGCCGGCGGTGGTCCTTGGAGCCATAGCAAACCTAGGGAGGGAATCCCAAGTCTACGCCTAATCAGAAATCAAGAAGGAAGCTACATTAACAGTAAGTCACTGTAAGGGAGAAGAAGTGGTTACCCAAACGCGGAGGAAGGGCTAGTCGACGGAGACGACGGAAAACCTGGAGGAGCTCGCGTCTTTGTTTGATCGAACCCGTGAAGAGTGAATACTTGGACGAGCACTCTGGACGCGAGAAGTGAGGTCTACGGAATCCGGAACGAGGTCGACGAGATTTGGAACCTAAGATGCGGGAAGTCGCCGGGAGGAGGGATGGAAGGGTCGGCGGGATTCCTGCGGGATATCGACAGGTTTCTCTGCGAAATGCGGAAGATGAAGGGTCGGCGGGAGTTTTTCTAAATAGAAATCGACGGGATTCTCAATAGAAATCGACGGGTTTAGAGTCATACCGGATTCTCGGAATCTTCTGATATCAAAGGGTTTAGAAATCTTCTAAATATATATTTCTTAATACCAATCTTCGGAATATATATATTTCTTAATACCAATCTTCGGAATATATATTTCTTAATACATGTATCTATTGAGGGTTTGGAAGGAGTTTTCCACACAGCGTTAGGAGGCATATCAACTTTGGTATACCCAAGACAATAACCGTGGCAAGCAGCTTTAATAGGTGATTTCTCGATCGAGATATACACAATATTCTTGATGTCAGTTGTAAGTTTTAGTGACTTCCAATGACGTATCTTTTTTAATTTTCAGTGGGCTGACTTATGCCTGTTGAGGTTCATTCTCGAATCTACCAGTGTATTTACAAATAAATCTTTAACAATGTATCTAAAGGTTATTTTTACAATTTTAATCTTTCCTTAGGTATACAAGCATATAAGTGTAAATCTATGAACATTTACTTTCGAGAGAGGGAATTCATGACTTAGTGTGGATATGTAGACATACATATATACATATATGTAAAAATCGGTGCACTATGGCTCATATATTGAAGCTGATTGCAATTACCTGAGATTAAAAGATGTATCATTTAGATCTTCTGCTCAAGGCACACCAGGTGGTCGACTTGAATGTGCCTGTGTTGATAGCACTGCTCCTATTCCAGATACTTGTTCCACGTCATTCTTGGAACATCTCCTGTCTGGTTCCCATTAGGTTTACGGGAACCTAGACTACCCTGCAAAAGAGTGTTACCTTACCTTAGGAACCCAATATGTATTGGGTCCTAGGTTCTTGTTTGCATAAAAAAACTCGAATGCCTTCCCTCAAAATCTTGTCAGGAAGACTACCTCTGCCTAGAGGAGGTGGATATGCCCTTGCCCTTGATACAGAGAGGTTGTGCCAACAATCTATGGCAAAGTGACCCACCTTGCCACAGCACCAGCACGTGTGAATGTTGTATCGCCGTTTCTGACCTGATCCGGTGACTGAGGTAGTCATGGTCCTAGGTCTAAACGGGATAGAGCCGGATCTGCTCACAAAATTGCCTCTTCCACCATGACACTTGGAAGGGTGGAAGGAATGCATGTAGCGAGCGTCATGAGGCCTGGGAGGTGGTGCCTTCCTTTCAGTCAACACCCTTCCAAAGGCCCCATGAGCACTAACTGCATGACTTCTAACCCCCCTTTCCTGTGTCCTAGGGCGGTGAGAAGCGCAGTGAGAGATGATACCAGCAGATTCATGCCGATTTGGGGCAGTGGCCGAGAATACAAACGGTTCAGACTGAGCCTTAGGTATTCTATCAAGGGTGGTCATGACAGCCCTTGCACTATGGGTGTCTCCACATGAGGGCTGATCACCCTTGCAGTGACCACGGTTGTTCCTGTGATCATACCTGAAGGCATGATGAGTACCCTTCCTGCCTGGGGTGGGGGGTCTGAATACCGTTTCCCCATTTCTCAATGAATTGATAATTCGGGAGATCCACCGATTTTCTTCCTTTCTTTTGATTGCATCAATCTTGGAAAAGTTGGATACTATCCTCTTCTCATTTTCTAGACTACTCTCTAGATCTGAGATTTTAGAGTCCTTAACCCTGTTGGATGCCAATTGGAGATCCAACAAGATCTTCAGTCGAGCAATCTCCTGAGCTTGCTCATCAACAAGTAGGTTGCTTTTCTGAAGGGCTCTCTTCAGGGAATCAGGATTTTCTGAAGGGAAGCCATCCGAACTATTCCTATCTTCAGGAACTTTAAGAGAAGAGGGGCAATATGAAGAAGTTACCTGCTCTTCAGAGTTACTGTTAAAATCGCCAGAGACCGTTGAGTCAGCTTCATCAGAACTGTTTTCCTCAATTTCTTCTTCAGTCTCTGACAAGGACACCGGAGCCCTGATGCTGACAGATTGGTCCTTGCCTTCATCTTCAGAGGCGAGGACCCCCACATAGGCTTCATCCTCTTGCTGACAGTAGATCCCTGCTTTCTCTGACCCCTCCATGAGATCTGAGATGGTTACCCACATTGACTTGGCCGTCCTACACTTTTCCAGTCTAGATCGAGAAGTTCAAGACCAGACATCCATGATGATCTGACGAATCATCTTGTCCAGATTGAATAATGAGAGTTCAGTCTCCGACATCTCAGTAATACACTTGGGGATTTGAATATCCTTTCCAGAGCCGGAGGTCTTCATTGGAATGAATGGACCCTCTTCCAAGATGAGAGATGCTCGAGGATCGATAGCCTCCAAGTGAAATGACACTCTCATCTTCCAAACGGGATAATACTCCTTTGTGCACATGGGGAGTCTTAGCGGAGAGATCTCATAATCCAGCTCCATACTTTTGACACTGGTGGCAGGAACTTACTCGAGGTGTTAACCCCTTTGATGAGTAACCTCCCTCTGATACCACTTGAAAGTCCACTGATGCGCCGCGGAACAACGACCGGCTGTGGGTGGTTCGAGATGGTCAGATTCCGCGGGCCGGTTAGAAGATCGAGTTCTCTAACGAAAGGAGGCAAGTGCACCTATCGCAAGTAGTACTCGGTATTCAGGAAAATACCGAGGTCGTATTATTCTCGGGGACGCGTTGATTATATCTACTCTTCCAGGAACACAATTATCTTACAATCAATAAGGTGGGTTTTTTTTAGTTTAATTAAAACGGAAAGAAAGAGAGCTGAATTTTGCTAAGTTAGTTCGATGACGGGTTAACGCTCGGCATCGAATCGGATTAAGACTAAAATAATTCTCAACAATTATTAAACTTTGTTTTTAAATTAATAAAAGGCACTTGGCCGTGGGGGTTCCAAAAATATGAGCGCACTTATCTCTAGGAATATTGCTCACCTGAACATTAAGACTATTCGACCAATCGTTAGACCGACGAAGGATTCCTCTTAATGCCCGCTTTACGCTAAGAACCTCGCTATTGGGTGGGGAACCCAATCTGGCAGAACTACGCTTCTCCTCTTTCGAGGGGGCATACGCAGTTCTCTTTACCCAAGGGGGATCGGTCCATACGTGCAGCCTCTCGGCGTTGCGTATGGATAACGGAAGTAGAGCCCACACATCGATGATGTGGTCCGATGCGTCGTTAACCCGGGGCAAACCGTAAGTCCTTAAATTTAAAATATAAAATAAAGTTCTTTAATTATTTCAAATCATTTTATATGTCCCAAAGCTCTTCGATGCCGAAGGCTAAAAGAGATTAGCCACTCATCGGTATGGGGACGGCTTTATGGTTTTTAGTTGAGCGAGAGTTTGAAATTAAGAGCTAAACAGTTATAAGAGGAAACATAGAAAAACAAGACGTTTAGATAAATTGAAGAAAGAAAGCAAATTGTTGCAGGCACTCACGCACACTTCAAAACCATAAAGAAAGTAAATAAAGCGAGTCCTACTCGAATGAGTAGCCGGGAAATAAATGCAAGTACAAGTCCTACTCAAAACTGAGTAGGCGGTAAATGAAAGCACGCCATTGACTCTTAACGAGTAGGCGGAAATAAATGTAAGTACAAGTCCTACTCAAAACTGAGTAGGCAGTAAATGAAAGCGCGTCATTGACTCTTAACGAGTAGGCGGAAATATATGCACACACGCACGCACTCTACATAACTGAAGAAAGCGATAAAAGAAAGCAGTAAGAAAGCTGAAAATTGCAAGTCCTACCCAAACGAGTAGGATTGAGGAAAGCAGTAAATGTGAATCCCGGCTCGAGCGAGTGGGCGGGGTAAATTAACCTCATACACGCACGCACTCTACGGAAATTAAAAAACAAAAATGAAAGTTACCTAAAAATTAAAATTACAACTTTTCTACCATTATGATTTGCCAAAAACAATTAAAGAGATGAATAAAAATTAAAGAAGCAAAAATATTTTAAAAACTAAAGTTAAAACCAAGTTGCTAGAAAATCAAAATAATTATATTTTCATTGTTAGAGTTTTACAAAATTGGTGAAAAAGTTGATATAAAAATAAAAGAACAAAGGGGGTTTTACAATCCTAAAATAAAGCTAAGTAAAAAAAAATCAAAAACACCTTAAAACCTCCTTCATAAATCTCATAAGAATGAAAGTATAATGATTTTTTAAAAGACAGAAAAATAGAAAATTTTAACATTACAACATTTAAATAATTTGAAATAAAGGCTGACAACAACATTAAATTAAAATAACATAGCACTTTTGCATAATTAATTGATGAACAAGGATGAACTTGAGAAAAAAAGAGGAGAAAGAGAGTGAGCCACCCGTAACAATTTTCATTCCATGTAAGAGAGAGACAGAGAAAAAAAACACATTTTATTTATATAAAAAACTATTACAACTTATTACAAAGCTAAAGAAAGAGCTAAAACAAACATAAGAAAAGAGGAGAGAGAAAGTTCTCCTTACAGTGGAATGAAGAACGCCAAGGCAACCACCAAAAAGACAAAATTGGCTCAAAAATGTGAACCGGAAAAAAGCTTACAGGAGGCTTTCATTTATAGACAAAATAATTACAGACATGTTTGACTTTGCAATCTTCGCTCATCCGCCAGCAGGCCCCATTCTGGAAGGACGGGTAAGGCCACGTATTTGTCAGCTGGCGGGAAAAAAATTGATCTTATCCCTTGGTGTTTGACTATAGTCGAATGGCTGAATTGATGTGTTCGACTATAGTCGAACACTGGATTCTGGCGTGGATCGGCTGGCGCTTAGTGTGGTCGACGCTCTGCGGCTGTTTGAGGTCGACGATCTTGCGGAAGGTTGATGGTCGACTGTCTGGCGGAAGCTTGATGGTCGACTATCGTCGAGCTCGACGATCAGGAAGCGGTCGACGCTTTTGCTGTATTGACTGGTTGACGCTTTTGTTAAGGCATTCGACTATCGTCGAGGCGTTCGACGATCTGGTCAAACTTTGACTTTTTCTGAAAATTTTCAGAAAACCAAAAAAAATATTAAATTAGAATATATTTTCAAAAAAGAAACATTTTTATTGAATAAAACAAACTAAAAAGGACAAAAACAAACCAAAATGACTTAAATAAAAAACGAAAATATAGGAATATTTACAACTTATCATCCACCTAGTGCCAACTAGCTTCACCTATGGGGGGGGGGAATAGGTGTCTTGTAGCGTTTTTGCGGAATTAAAAACTGTACCTGCACAAATAAATCAAACAACACAACACAGAAAAGACTCAAGCAATTTATAGTGGTTCCCCGATTTGGGTACGTCCACTTTCCCCCTTCGACCTATCTCCCAACCAGGGACGTCTCGGTCACTTCACCAACAGGATTGAAATCCAATCCTTGCAATAACGGAAGGAACCCTTCCACACGTAGGAGTCACCACTCCCACACCACGGGTTGCACCCAACCCTTACAACTAGGAACCAATCGTTCCTTTACAATGACATTGAAAATAGAATGTATTAGAAATACAAACAACTTATGGAGACTACGATGTCCCTCTTGGTTCGACGACGTGTTCTTGAAGTCAACGAAGAGTCCACAACCCTAGATCTCTCTTGGAGAGAATCTCCCGAAATCGGCGGCGGCAAAGGACGGCGGCTTGGCTCTCGGGATTGGCGGTGGCAACGGAGTGCTGCGGTGATGCAATGGAGATTCAACCTTCGTAGCAAAGGTAGCAAGGTCTTCCAATGGTCACACTAGGATCGATCGTCTCGATCGATTCGGAAGGGGATGGTTTTCCCGATCTACGAATCAAGAGAAAAAAGATCTCTGGTTAGACGCGTGAGACGCTGTGCTAGGCTAAGATTCTGTCGCCGGAGATCTGTAAGAAACCGTGATCAGCAACGACGACTAGCTGCACGAGCGGCGACGACGGCGGCGGAGCAAGATGCGCGATCTAGGTCACGTCGGCTGCTCGGCTTTCTTCATTTTTCTGTCCGTGTGTGTTGTTTTTTTTACTGTTCAAAAATACAGATGTATTTATACATTAGGTCATTAAGATGACCATTGTGGGCCCCACCAAGAAGAAGCCCTAAGTCTGGTTCGAAATAACCCAGTTAACTTGGACCGGTCCAGAGAACAGCAGGAATTTGCCCAAGTCAAATTCGGCGAGAATCGTAGGTGATTCTCGCCGAATCGGCGAGAATTAACTCCGATTCTCGCCGAATTCTTCTTAACAGAATTCAATCTCCACTGATAATACAAGCCGGTGAGAATCGGCGAGAATCACAATTATTCTCGCCGAATCGTCGAGAATGCAAAGTCATTCTCGACGAATCGGCGAGAATCACTTCGTGATTCTCGACGATTCTGCCTTAGAAGAATTCAAGGCGGCTTCGAGACAACCGGCAGCATTCAGCGAGAATCAGTTCGTGATTCTCGACGATTCGGCGAGAATCACTGCGAGAATCACTTAGTGATTCTCGTCGATTTATACTTAGACGATTTTCGTCTTTCTTCCCATGAGCTGGTCTTTGGCCCATCCTTGCTCCTTGTCTGCTCTTGATCTTACATAGCCCTGTGCTTGAAAATAAGTACACTCCAATAGAGAGAGTACACGTAAGCCAACAGACTGATCTGCTCAACGAGGGATTACGTTGCACAGACCCGTGTATATTGACCTACTGCACCCTGACATTGGTGCGTATTTAGCGAGGAATAGCTGCAAGCATAACTTGAAAGGTTTCATCAAATACACTGTGAATTCATCTTAGCTTGACCCGAGGCTTCCTCAAATCCAGGTAATTGTGGATACAATACCCAACAGCAGTCCGGGCAAAATGCCCTACGTTTCCGCACACAAAACAAACACGCCTTTCTTTTGCTCCCCTGGTGGTAGCAGAGGTCGACTCCCGCATATGTCTGTTCTTCTTCCGCTTACGCAAACTTGTTGTTGGCATCTTTGTCATGGTGGGCACACTGGCACCGTACCTTGCCCTGAACATATTTAAGTCCATTTCCAAAGACCGAGCTGTCGTGACCAAGGCACAAAAGCCAAGTAACTTTGGACCCACCAGTAGACTTCACAGTTCTTCGCGCAGAACATTATAAAATCTGTTAATCTTCATCTCCTCACTTTCAACCACACACGCCGTATGTTATCTCAGCGCCAAAAATGCATGAAAGTACTCCTCGACCGTATATGGTCCTTGGATTAAATGCATAATCACCGGCGGGGCCGATGCTCGTTTCCTTGCTAGCTGCTCAGGTACACCAACCGGCATAAGAGGCACCATTGGCACAGAGGGTTGTACATGTCCCTCAGGGCGGGCGTTGATTACTATAAGAACAACATCAGTGATCAACCGAACCGTCGCTACTGAAAGTGGGAGTGTTGGCTCATTAATCCCCATTGCATGCTGGGGTTCTTGCTGTCCCTCATTACTACTAGTCGCCTACAAGCGTAAACACACAAGTAAGCAACTAAAATGTTGCACAAAGTAGAAGCAGGAACACCCAAGGACCCCAAACAGAGCTCATATTCGTGCCCTCGCGCAAGCAAGAACAAAACTTAGGAACGCGCAGGTTCCTCAAACAAGTGTATTTGCATTCCTTAGCTGACATTCTTGATTTCAAGTTAAGTGTTATAACGACAGCACTAACACATGCTCGCCACCCCTCAAAAGAATTCATCCGCGAATTCGGAAGAGATCGACCAATAAGCTGATACCAAATTGTAACACCTCTACCCGTCAAGAAGAATATAATAGAAGGTCCGGTCGGGGCCCCACACCATATTCCACAAACAGGCGGAGACGCTACGAAATAATATCATAGAACTAACGTATCCTAACACAGAGCATTCTAGCGGAAGCTTCACGGTTGAATCCTTGAACTCAAGTAAAACAAGAACTGTCCACTAAAAACATAGGAATGTACACAACCAAAGTATTTGGCCTTAAGGCCTTACAAATTTCTCTTAACAATGGTGTGGTTTACAGATATCGGCACACAGGCGGCCACACATGAACAAGAAGAAACAAAACAAAGCCTTCGAGGGCAGTAATGCAGATGGGCTTCAACCAGCTAAGTCACGCTCGGACCAGCACCTCCTGCACCTGTAAGAACCAATCCACCAAGCGGTGGCAAACAATGCAACGGTCAGCATTCAGCTGACCAATTATAATGACCCTGCCCCTGGAACGGGGCAACAGAATTCCATCCCTGCATAGCATTTTTACAACAGTATGTATAGCAAACCATGAAAGACGTGCACGACTGCACAATCAATACATAACACAAATGCCGGCACGACGGCCAGACGCTCCGTGATCTCAGGGCACATTCGGGTGTACTGGAAAAACCGGATCCCACCAATAAGCATTCTAGTCTGATCGGCACGCAAGCCGTCGACTCTCGTTATGTGATACTAATAAGGCCTTAAGCACCCAAGGTTAGACAACCATAACGCGGGTACAGATCCACCTTTCCCGTTGCTCAAAATCGTCAGACTCAAGACTTGATTGACGCGGGTACTGCTTGACCTTGCCCGTCCGGCACGAAGCCCTTTATATACAGTTGCAGCCCAACGGCCCAACCTAACACAAAGTGGCAACTCACGTCCACAAGAGTTAACCCAACTCTCACAATTTCCTTGACTTCCTCCAGTACTTCCTGCTGTAACAAGCGAAAGATATCCACCACAGATTGCACACAAATAATAAAATACTCGGAGGTTCCTCCGAAATGCAAACAAAGCATCACCAATCTAGACCAACACGTCCAGATGGGCTTCACACCGCATGCCTAGGTCCGTACTCCAATTCCGAACTCTAACAAGGGGACTTCACATATCTACCCCAAGGGACGCCACAACCCACCGCACACTCGCGGGGAAGGGTTTTCTCTATGCAAATGAAGTAAAGAAGGACTTCACATGTCCAAGAGGGAAATCGTTACCCTTGGAATTCGCCTCGGAGCCATGAAGAGAAAAGTAAATGGATGAAAGCCTTCGCAGAAGCCTTGCCTTCACAAATCCGAACTCGTCTCGCGATTTGGACCACTGTAGCACCACCGACAGCCGGATTCCCCTTATTCTTCCTTGCCTTTCTCTCCTCTCTGTCTTAGCTTTAGAAAGAGAATGGCAAACACAAAATGAGCTATCTCATCATCAAATACCGGCCTTATAAACCAAGGGAACAACCTAGGCTATTGGATCTTGGTCAAAGGAAATGGAAGGCTCAGATTAGCCCTTAAATTGGTTTTCCTGGGCCGAACAAGGCTTTTGACATGCCCGTGTCCCTTAAGCAGCACACAACCGACTCAAGTCGGACCAAAACACGGGCTCTGACACACCCGTGTCAAGCCCGACACGCCAGTGTCGGCATGTACACGCCTGTGTTCCCGGGCGTGTCACCCATTCGACACAGTCTTAGAACATCCCGAGAAGTGTACAGGTTGGCCACACGCCCGTGTCACATTTGACACGGCCGTGTCAAGATAGACACGGCTGGGCATCCAGGAAGTGTCCTCCTCGTGTCATTCTGGCAATTACTTTGGTATGACACACCCTGGGACACGCCTGTGTCCCAGGCCATGTACACCTGACACACCCTGAGACACGCCCGTTTCTCAGGCCGTGTCAGCCAACCTGAATCCCAATTTTGGCTTTTGAGATTTCTGGGGTGTTACATCAGGGGGCAACAATGGTCAGGGGCAGATTTACGGCCGTCTATCATCACGTATATATAACTGCGGTAGGGCCCACCGATAAAGTCTCTTTGCAGGAAGTGATACGTGCCCAGTAAATATTTATGGGTTGGACGTGTCTATTCGAGCACAGAGCTAGCTTAAAAAGAGCAGGGATTATGTACAAACCATATTCGCTGGGTAGGACCCTGAGGCATCAACGGTCGGGGTTGGACCAACCCCGGGTTAGCTTTGGCCTGAAGACCAGAAGAGCTCTCACGCCGGAGGAGCTCTCGCCGAGGAGCAGGCGAGATCCGCCCATGACCAAAAGCGGGCGAGAAGGCTCCGCGTTGAGAGAGCTCCACTCACTCAGATCCATGGTCAGCAGCAAGGGCGCTGAGTGAGCTTCACTCACTCAGCGCCATGGTCAGCAGCAAGGGCGCTGAGTGAGATTCACTCACTCAGTGCCATGGTCAATAGCAAGGGCGCTGAGTGAGCTTCACTCACTCAGTGCCATGGTCATCAGCAAGGGCGCTGAGCGAGCTTCACTCACTCAGCGCCATGGTCAGCAGTAAGGGCATTGGGTGATCTCCACTCACTCAACGTCGCGTCCCGCAGCGATAATATCAAGGTTAGAGGAGCTCCCTCCTTGAGAGGGGCGAGAGCGTTCACCCTCGGTCAGCTAGGACCCGTTCTCGGCAGAGGCAGCGAGAAGGATTTAACTGGCAAGAAGGTGGGGGTGGCTCAGCTTGAGACTTTTGACACTTCTTTTTAGCTCCAGCCAAAGGAAGGCGAGAGGGTTCCTGGCATAGAGCTCTCGCCGAGTGGGGCCCAGGTTCAGGGTAAAATGTCTTTATTTCCCTCGGGTAAAATTACCCCTATACCCTCAGGGGCTGCTTTCAGTACTTTACAAACAGCGAGATTCAGTTATTGGCAGGCCCGCCAGGGGTATTTCAGTAATTTAGGTCAGCAAAAGTCTATAAATAGACCCATAAGGGCTCCTTAGAAAGCAGACTCTCAATTTTCTCTGAATCTCTAGTGCTTTCTGAGGAGCTCCTAGCCCAGCTTTTGGCTTTGGAGGGGAAGCTCTCAGAGATCTTCCGGGTGTGAGGTGGGACCTCCCTGCTGAGGCTTTGGGTCATTCCTAGGTCGTTAGCTACAAGTCAGGGGGCGGGGCTTGAGAGAAGTAGGTGTTGGTTGCACCCCTGTTTTGAACATTGGTTGAGGTCAATTTTGGCTCGAACAACGGCACTCCATTTAGTCTCTGATTAAGCTTATGTATATGCTGCAATATATGGAGTGTTGCGGTTAGACCAATGACCTAAATGAGCTGAAACTAATTTTAAAATAAACTTGACTCAAAGGCCTACAACTTTCGTGACTGACCATTTTACCTAAAACGGCCTCTAAGGGCCTCATTTAACAGCATCAATGTGTACTTGATAAAGGAGTAATTAATTACTATATTATATATGAATATAAAAATAATTTAAAAAGGCACTATTCATCTTCTTCTCCAAACCGAACCCGTAAACGCAATACTGTAGCTTTTTCCCAAGCTTAACGTCGGCCACCTACCTGGCCGGCCACCGCCTCCACCACCTCCATTGAGGTGGTGGATATCGCCGGGCGACGGCACGGCCGCCGGAGGTGGTGATTTCCAGCGAACCCGCCACCATGAAAACCATGAAAATCACCATTTTTTCACACTGTATCGTGCTCAGTTGAGCTCGATTTCTGTCCTAATTGATCTATGATACTATCATAAGGGGAGAGGAGGAAAAGTGGACCTTGTCTGGGGTTCGACGATAGTGGCGGCGGTGGTCGGCCCTGTGGTTTCTCCTCTCCGGCGAGCATGCCCAATTTCTCGATCCTCCACCAAAAAAATTTATCCAATACATAATTTTTACTGCCAAGGACATTTTGAAGGTGATGGGTTAGTCAGAAGTTGGAATGGGGGTTGTATAGGGGGATTTATAATTTTCCATGGAGGGGAGGTGAAGCGGTGTGGTCGGCCATGGTGGTTGGGCTTCCCCATGATGATTGGCCTGCTGTATTCAATGGGAATTCATCCCCATGCACTGGGGAGATGAATGGACGGCTTGGGGAAGGGGAAGAGTGTGCCCTCTGGTCTTCCTCCATTACTCCCCTCTCTTTTCTACATGAATGAAGATTCCTCCCCCTTAACCATTCATTAATTCCTAATCAAATATTTTAATCAGATTAAATTTCATTTGATAATTCTAGTGGGCTATAGGATGGGCCTTGGTTCAAGGCTTTAGCCCACTTGAATTGACTTGGGCTCTTATTCTCCTTCTTTGAGCTTGGTTTGACCAAAGTTGATTTGGGGTGTTGACTTGGTCAACTTATGGGCACCTTGGTCCAATGTGTGTGTCTTGAGTCCCTCGACACCACCAAAGGTTGTTTGGGTCATGGTGGTGTCCCATTTGGACCAATTTATCCAAAAGATGTAGGTTTGACCAATTTTGGCATAGGTTTGACTTTGATCAAATTGACCAATTTTGTTGACCCGAATGGGTGATTAGTGAACCATTGGACTCCCCTAAGGGTTAGGAAGGTCAAGGTGGGGTCATTTTGGCAAGTTGGAGGTCCATTGGCCCTAGATAGGCCACTTTGACCATTATAGGGTTTAGGTTGACTTTGGTCAACTTGACCTCTTCGGTTGACCCCAATGAGCCCTTAGTGCCCCAATGAACCTCCTAAAGGGTTCAGGTGGGGTCAAGGAGTCAAGGTGAAGCCCTAAATTCAAACCCTAGGTGTGGTGATTGGGTTGTGCTATTTGCAGACCAGGGTGATTTCTACCTTCATGCCCTAGTTCACCAGGTCTTTTTGAGCTTCCTAAGGTTTTGTCATGACCTAATCATGACAAAACCATCTTAGGTGTCTAGTTGCTTGAGGGATGTTACAAATCCCAATAAACAAAAATAACAATTTCGTCCTCGAAATTCAGGTCAGTCCTGCGGGGTTTCTATTGAGAGTAACTGAATGTAACATCCCTCAAAAATTGAAGTTTTTCCTAACGCAAAGAGATCTGAGTACTTTTGATTTATCAGATCTAGTGGCTCCCAGGTATTCTCCTCCTGTCCATGATTTTCCCACATGATCTTGACCACCGGAACCTTCTCGCGCCGCAAGAGTCGCACTATCGTATCATCTATCCTGACCGGCTCTAAGCGGACCGATCGATCAAAAGCTGCCGAGCCATCTATACTAGGAACCTGCTGCTCCGGCCGTACTAGAGCCTTCCTAAGAGAGGAGACGTGGAAGACATCGTGCAAACCCGCTAACTCCGGCGATAGCTCCAGTTAGCAAGCCAATTGGACGATCCGCTCCAGGATCGTTTAGGGCCCCCTATATCTCGGACTGAGCATTTTCCTCCCGCGTACCCGCGAGACTCCATGCATCAGACGTATGTTCAGGAACCCACGGTCATAATCCTTAAACTCTACTTTACAATGTCTCGCATTGTAATACTTGGCAAGTCTGCTCTAGGCCTCCAGCATCCTATCTCGAATCAGTCACACCTGGGTATCTGTGCCCTCCACAAATTCCGAGCCGAGTGCTTTTAGATCCTCAACCTAGATCCAAGATGGTGGAGTACTGTACCTACATCTATATAATGCCTCATAAGGGCAATGCCTATGCTGGACTAATGACTGTTCTATAAGAGAGCTTGAGCAGCGGCAACAGTCTCTCCCATTGCTCTCCATGGTCCAAAATGCATAAGTGTAAAAGATCCTTCAGTGTCAGGATGGTATGCTTCGTTTTCCCGTCCGTTTTAGGGTGGAGAGATGATTTGAATGTCGACCAAGAGCCCAGATAAGCCTGGACTGATCTTCTCTCCTTGGACGTAAACCGTCCATCCCGATCCAACACGATCGTCTTGGGCACTTGACCTTCTCTAGCCGACAAACCTCACCATACGTCATAGAATCCATGACGTTTTTCTTTATTTTGAGGAAATACACCTTCTAATAAACACAATTTTCATCCAATAATTTGAGTTCTCATTTGTGAGTGTAGACAATGACTCTATAAACTTTCTCTACATGATCATCTTATTCCTTCGAGTATGCCCGAGTAATCAGTCCACTCAACTTCACGAGTTATCTAATCTTATCAATTAATGGGAATGATCTCTTCGTCAAGCGACCCATCATCCTCAAAATTTAAGAGGGTGTATTCGTGAATCTTTGGAGATTATCACTAATACACATTAATTATTGTGCCATTTCGCCTAATTACACTAAATAATACAAAATCCAATTTTCATAGTCATGAATCTTGCTAACCGTGACTATAATGTCATCAAACATATATATTCCGGTCCTTGATGCTATCTGAATCAAGTCTGTAGAGTCATACCTATGGTATACATCTTCAATATATTGTCTATTAATTTCTTGCAAATTTCCTAGAGTTATCATACTTCCGATGTTACCACATAGCGATTTAATCTTATCTTCCCAGATATCCTGAATCTTATTACCCGTCATATAATTCACATGATATCTTATAATAGTTAAGTCTTGTAATTACTCCTCCTTATTACCATGGCATTGCCCTATCCCAAACTACAAGTTTTCAACCTAATGACTTGGGTATGTCAGGTAAGCGTGGATAACAGTAATTAATAAATCCTCATGTTTAATTAATCAATTCCTAACTTTTAATGTATGACGGGCTTGGTCACTTTTGTACGATCGAAATAAGATAGGATTAAGTCATTCCAACCATAGTAAACTTAAATTTTATACTCTAAATACAATAGGTCCATGTCTAGGATCTCCGCTTATTCATCAATTAGCTTTCGAGGTATAAGGAATATTATTGCAGTATAAATTATTCAACTATGAGAGGGAGTGATTTTTAATAAAATAGACCATCTGTTAATCACTTCTGAATGCCCTAAATCACAAGAAATTCCAAATATAATTCTAACTTGTTGGACCTAATTTCAATCCAAATATTCCAATGGTTTAACTAAGGTCAATTATTTGTCCGATCAATGATTTCTAACCATTGTCCTGGTAATACTACAAATCATCATTGCAAATACTCTTTTACAAAATCTTATCTTCGCCCAAATAATGTCGAATAAGATAAACTTCAACATTACCATATTTGTGACACCATATTTTCAAAATTAGGTCTAAGAAAATCCAAGTCAGTAACTAATTTGCCCAATAAACAAAAGATAAGCCCCAATAAACAAAAGATAAGCCTCTACCTATCTTAGGCTAAGTATCTTCGATATCACTATGTTATATTCGGGATAGATATGCACACAATCCTTAGGGCATGCAACCTTAGACTTGGGGTTCTATCCTGAAACTTGTTGATATACTCCATACTCTAGACTCTCCAAGTTACCATTTACGACAATTCTCTCAGGGTCAACATGTGATCCAGTTCCAAATGGGTATCTTCTGAACTTGAATTCTTATCCGACCCTTGGTATTTGACATGATGGTTTTCTCAACCTAATCATGTCATCGGTTTGAGGGTTGAGTCTATGAGTTCCCTACTATTCCGCTAATAGATTGTAGGCATCAATTCTCCTTTAGGTGGGACTACTAGTTTTGGGTAACAAGTGATAGTACCACATGATAAGTAAAGTAGGGACATCAGAGTTTAAGACTCAAGTTGCTACTCTCGCGTTAGACTCTTTCTCTAACCACTTCAGGTATCCTTGTACCTCAACTGAATTTGTACCTAGGGTCAATTTTGACCAGTATAAGCTAAGAATCGTCTTGATAAGTAATGTTTCCTAGTTGGGTTAACCTAAATCATTGATTTAAGGACTATATATTATGATCTTTACACATGGGCACACCACAGCTTCCGCTGCTTTATTTTTCCCCAAACCAATGCTCGCGCGGGGTGACCTAGTGTTGTGGACTTACTTCTTTATGATCATGGTCCGCTATAATACCAGTTTGTAAGACCCCATTTAAGGGTTGAGTAGACTTTGGTCAATTTGACCTATTGAGTTGATCCCAATGGGTCCTTATTGACCCATTGGCCTCCCTTAAGGTCTACAGAGACTTGGGTAGGGTTGGTTTGACACCTTGGTGGTCACTTGACCCCTTATTAGGGTACTTGACCATTTTAGGATTTAGGTCTACTTTGGTCAACTTGACCTCTTGGGTTGACCCCAATGGGCCCTTAGTGGCCCAATGAACCTTATAAATGGTTAGGAAGGTTCAAGTGGGGTCAAGGAGTCAAGGTGAAGCCCTAAATTCAAACCGTAGGTTTGGTGATTGGGTTGTGGTATTTGTAGACCAGGGTGAGTTCTTCTACCTTCATGCCCTAGTTCACCTGGTATTTTTGAGCTTCCTAGGGTTTTGTAATGACCTAGTCATGACAAAACCATCTTAGGGGTCTAGTTGCTTTAGGGATGTTATATCCATCGCAGTCTGTGGCACAAAATGATCCAAGAATTCTGTCTTGAACTTGTCCCATGAGATATCAGCGTCCTCAATTCCTGCATAGGCAGTATCCGGAAGAGACTTCCACTATCTCTTTGAGTGGGACACCAAGCATGAAACTGCTAAGGATACAACCATATCAATCAGGCATCGTATCCCAACCAACATCTCGTGGATGATGTCTAGCCATTCCTCTGTCCGTACAGCTGACTCTGTCCCTTGATATAATGGAGGGGAAAGCCCTCGGAAGACACTCAGCCAATTTGCCCTGAGATTTGGTTGGGGAGCCGGAGCCTACTGTGTCTTAAAAGCCTCCAAGATGGCCATCATTGTTTGTCCCATCTCTATTTGCTGGAATGGAGTAGGAACCGACGGGGGTGGAACATTATTTTGAACTTCCGGTGTTCCTTGTTCCAAGGCCATAGTTCATTATAAACTCAAATAGGAAGTCTCACTTATATATTAGTTGACTTAAATCTAGTTAAGAATGAACAACTGCATGTGATTCCCTATATGGGCACACCATAGCTTCCGCTTCTTAGTTTGTCCCCAAATTAAACTTGAGCGGGGGTGTCCTAGATTTCGTTGACTTCTTTACTTTGGGGTGAGGTTACCTCTGATACCAGTTATAACCCCCCCTTTTTTACCGGGTCTTATGCCTAGAATCGACGCTTTGCAGTGACACCAACTCATGATGACGCCGTCGCCACAAATCGCCGATACCGCCGGCAGTTTCTCAACCATATTCCACAAAAGAAAAGAAGTAAAACATTCATATTCATTTATATAAATGAAAATATGTACATGATCACGATGTAGTAGAAAACAAGTCCAAACAAGGAAATAAACTAATACTGAAGAAGGATAAGGGGCTCTTGCCCAGGACAATAGTCCTCACTACAAAACGCTCGCGGAAGTAAACCTACTAATTACTCACTGATCCCCGGACTGATCGTGCTGCTGCCACTTCTAGACTAGGCTGGTTCACCTCCTCCTACGACATACTACAATTTTGTTGGGTCCCTTGGAACATCACCCTATCTCCCAACTAGTCTCCCTGGTGTTATGCCCATCAAGCCATTACTTGAAAACTAAGTCTTGATCCTCCTCCCCTGTGAAACTTAGGCATAGCGCGAGAAGGAAGGAAAGGGACGTACAAAAATTTGAGAGTAATAGAAGAAGGTGATAATGGCCCTAACTATCATATGCTAAAAGTATCTATCATAAAAATGACAAGTATATGAACATCAAATAAAGGTAGCAGTGTAGTAAGACCAACATATAAAGTATAAGTAGATAAGTTAATATCATTATATAAAAGTAACCTTAGCTTATAAGAATGCCCAAACAGACTTAGAAGTTAAGGGGTCGTTTTGCATGGCTCCCATCGTATAAGCTATCTCATACTAGTTTATACGATGGGGTGTAAGGTTATATGCAGGTATGTGTGTTGTGATATGTTATGTCATGATTCATACAAGTGCTACACACGCACACGACCCTATCCGCACAGACCTTTAGTTCCCCCATTTGGAGTTAGCTAAACTCTCAGGTACTTCACGTAGTGGTAAACGGAGGAAGTGAGTTAGGCCTCCCCACTCCTAGGTCGGCATTCACACTACCTAACCTATACCTTACGTACTACTTGGTACACCCACAGTCAGGTGCTACGGAGTCTCTTGTACTATTGCTGCAAACAACCAGTCTTTTCTTGGCAACGTGAATACTTACACCAACCGAGTCAACGTATCGACGTCGGTGTGAACGACCGTCCAATAATGAAGACCCACCACTTAATGCACATGCACATTTGCTGTAAGAGCTTCCGAGCAATCGACTCTCAAAACTCAAACCATCTTTATATCACACGCCGAGCCCATCGCTCGTGAATCTATACCAACTATCCTCCCGAACGACGGGGTGAGTGATGTGACGGTGGTTTAATAATGGCTAATCTTTTAGTCAGCATATTCTTATATTAGGGTTAACCTTGGACTGCCCAGGGCATTCCCTGTGAAGGGCTCTCGAGGGCACGAGGAACTACGATGGGCTGAAGCCCAAAGTTCCCTTTCGCAATGCGCTTACTTTTATGACTAACTATTTATTACCAACCTTTTTCCCACGTTGCTCTTTAGATAATTCTAAGTGAATTATATTCCCCGGGAGAAGACGGTACTCCGTTGACCCCGAGCACAACCCAAACCCATGTTAACTAGACTACTCAGAATTTGGCCCCAACGGTGACCTTATCAAGACTCCACCCATCCAGATACACACAATATATCCCCACCCATGCATGGACTACAATTCTATCCTGAATACTTGAATTTTACTAAATGTATACCAAGTGATCTAACCTAAGAATATGAATGTAAATATTTTGTATACTTGTCTACAACCTTATAAGTATTACTCGGTGTCTACCATGACTTGTTGAGCCAAAAACCAGAACTTGGTATTTTTCCCAATTAAAATATGTCATTTAAATATTTTTCAAAAAATCATTCTTCCTATGACTTGAACATGTAGTATAAGATCCTGACTTGCAATGACCTTGCTAAATTTGCCAGAGTCCCTTAATGATTAAATAACAACAAGGTATGAATTTCGTTATTTTTTAAAAATGAATTCTATCATAAATCAAAATACAAATCTTTTGATCAAAAGGACCATTTACAAAGTGAGTACAAGATTTTTTTTCATCCATAAATTATAGCAAAATTACCAGAGGGATAGAATGATCAGAACATATGACTGCCAAAGTTTCATGATTTTCCAGAAATTGTTTATATACAAAACAAAATTTTAAACTTTTTGACGAGAACAATAATTAACAAAGGTACTACATGATATAGTCATTCAAAAAATATGATAAAATTACCATAGGTCAAACATGATCAGAAATTATCACTGCCCAAATTTCATCATCATCAAATTGTTTTTCCACATAAATGAATTAAAGAATATATCACCATATAAGGCACTTTGTAAAGAAACCCCTAACTTTTCTCTTCCAAAAATTTCAATAAAATTAACAGGGCATAATTGTGGTCTATAAAGTTCATTGATCAAATTTCATGGCCATGCAATACCTTAAGACACGTAATTTTGTGTTTGATATGGATGGCGTCAAGATCACTCAACGCCTCATTGCATGGCATTAAGGTCACTCAACGCCTTGCCGAGTCTAGATGATCACTCAATGCCGGGTCGAATGGCATCAAGATTACTCGACGCCTCATCGATTCTAGTCGCTCACTCAATGCCAGGACAAATGGTGTAAAGATAACTTGACGCATCGTCATGTCTAGTCATCCACTAAACACCGGGTCGGATGGCATCAAGATAACTCGATGCCTTGTCCAGTCTAGTCGACTACTCAATGCCGGATCGGATGGCATCGAGATAACTCGACTCCTGGTACTTGTGAACTCTGAAACTAGGCCTATAACCTAGGCCACTATGTTCACCAAGTTATCCTACCCATTCAACTCCAATTGGGCTGATATTTTTACCTTGACCTTATAATATCTCCTTTGGTCATCCACCAGAGTTCGTGAAAGGTTTGAGGTCTATAGACCCCATTTAAATCACTTAAATGAATTATTGAATTGCAACAAAAACTATAGAAAAATCATCTCCAAAAATTCTGATTTTTGGAGATGATGTTGACCATAGCTAGACAGCTTATGGTCAAATTTTCAGGCCATTTAATTGAGTGGACCACTAGGGGCACTCATTTTAATTTTTGGTTGTCCTTTGGACACCTTGCACAAAAAAGTGTGCTGGGGGAAATCTAGTGGTCCAAAAGAGTTGATTTTAATTTTTTATTAAACTAGACATATAGGGCCAGGTTTTTTTTGTTGGACATATTTTCAAGAAATGCCTTTAGGTATTTTTAATATTTAAAACAAAATTGTTCTAAATATTACATAGATTTTTTGTCTTTGTAATATATGTGTTTGTCGTGCATCCGAATTTTTGGGCTCAGTAGGAAGATTGTAGCCAGATGATATTTCAGATTGGGTGAATCTAGTTATATGTAACTGTGAAAGGCTAATGGTTTTGGATGGACCTTGGTTGTACAAATGTTCAACTCATGAAATCTGGTAAAGATGCACTTAATAACAATGTGATGAATGTTATAAGTTTTCGAAGAATTTGTGACGCATGATGCATGAATGTGCAATCTGTAGCTATGCGGTGATTTTCAATCATTGGAAGAACATGTGATGTACTCTTTCTAAAATGGTGCTAATCAAGTAGAAACGTTAATGTCATGATTGAATGTTTAATGATATAGAATATGGGGAAAGATGAATGATTTGATATACATATGCATGCTAAATTATAGAAAAGGTCAAGATGAGAAAATTCCCTAGGCCATATGATGTGTTTGTCACTTATCTCAGGTAATGAAGATATGACAGGATTGATAACTAAGAGGATTAGTATCTAATGTTAAAGTAAGCCTTGCGTGCTTTTGTGCATGGGATTGGTATGATGATAAGGGACTTAGTGTGGAGCCCTTGCGTGCTTTTGAGCACTGGATTGGTATGACGAGAAGGTACTCGGTTGGAGCCCTTGGATGTTTGATGGCATGGCGAAGTGTAACTACATGCGGTGTGTATTAACACGCGGTGTCATAATCCTCGGTTAAGGATAGTGTGGCAGGTTTACGGGCTCGTTAGTCATCACACCAACGGGAGTTGACAGATAGACCTTGGGCGCTTGGGCTTGGTCGTCGGTGCTCATTCCTGAGGCACCTTCTGTGCCAGTGGACAATTGGGCTGGGCCTTTGGTGATACGCTCCCAGAGGCCCCTTCCATGCCACGATGATAGTCCAATTTTGGTTGTGTTCTTAGTGCACATCTACCCAAGACCCCTCTAAGCCTTAGCATATAGAGGATCCGCTGTTGTGTTCTTAGTATTGAGGCATATGGAGACATATGACTGGTAGCGTGGATACCCGCCTAGTATTGGAGACACCTACTCTACTATCACCATTTGGCCACGACGAGAGACGCCTAAGAGGCTATCTACCTGCTCGAAAAGTTGGAACTAAAGAACTTTGTCAACATAGCAAAACAGAGTGCGTGAGTTGCATGGGTGCATCATAAATCATCATTGCATCGGATTGTATTACATTGCATCGCACAAGATGCTCATCTTTAAAATTTTATGGGCACTTTTATATGATGAGTTACTTTCTATTAAGCCGATCATTAACGTATAAATCTGTATGGGTATTTTTATAAGTTAAGTTATATTTCTGTTGTAGAATTATGTGCTATAGTTGATTGCTCTTACTCTTACATAATTGCTAGTGTAGAATGATGTTACTACTTGTTATTTGACGTACACTGCTGTTGTTACATTTATGATATGTAGAGATAGAGTACCTGCTTTTACTTAGTATTTATATACATATATTGTACCAATCCTTCTTTCTCCCGTTCTATTCCTAAGAGCCACCGGGGTGAGAGGATGAGATAGCCACTTAGTATTTATGACTAATGGTTGCTACGACTACCTTTTTAGGAGGAAACCCAGCATATAGAGCAGCCACAACAACAGGTTATATAGGAGGGCAGTCAGGCCAGGGGGATAGGGCCTTATACGATGATACCCTTGTTGTCATCGGTTAATGATGTGAGATTTTGTTAGAATATATGTTTTAGCCTTGGGGCACATAACTCTGATAAATTCAAGAGCTATGTAGCTACCTATCTCTTTTATTTTGTACTTGTACTAGTGTGGATTTTGACATCTGTATATTTATTTATGTTGGGCTGGCATGGATGATATTTATGAGAGCCGGCAGAATTGGCGTATTGTTGAATAGGTCAACCCGTGCGTTGATGCTACCGCAAGGCGGCTGTTCTGGCCATAAGACTCCCCTCAATCGTGTCTTGTGTTCCGGGAGGTGGGTCTTACAAATGGTATATGACTGCAACGATCCTGAACTAAAGAAGTCAATGAACTATGGTGACACCCCCGCTTGATTGGTCAGTTTGAGGTCAAATTGACATAGTAGAAGATGTAGTGTGCCCATGTGTAATTTACACTAAGTATGTCAAGTTGTTACCTTTATACGTAGATCCCAGCATATACAGAGCCAGTAGTGGGCACTCCCTCCCCTTCGGTCCCTACTACCATGGGAAAGAGTCGGCTATTCATACAAAGGAGTGGCTAGATACTGTGCAAGAATTGATGGCCAGAATAATATCTACACCCAGTATGGCTTTTACTTTAGTTGTATCCATCTTAGAATCACATGTAAAAAGGTGGTGGAAGTCCCTCATGGGCTCCACTTTTTCAAGGATGCATATATACTGACATTAGTGGGTGTTTTATCATCTCGCAAGGTTTGCAGACTCCTATAGTTTGGATGATTGCGGGTATGCAAAATGGTTGTACAAAGGCTTGCGAGATCACCTAAGGCAAGCACTTTTGTTTATAGCAGACTCGATCCTTGCGAAGATAATAGATATGAAAAAGAGGTCAGAGGCGGACCATTTGGGAGTCTAGGCCAGTGGTAAGAGATCAGCAGTAGGTATGATGGAACCGGCCCTAGCTTTAGGATGAGGGCAAATTTGTGGTAAAGGACGAGGACTGCGAGGAAGAAATCCTAGACCTGCTTGGGAGAAGATGTTTGCTCTAGATATAAAACAAGAGAGGAATCCTCAGGACTTGATTACGAGTATGTCATAATCTGGTTAATACATTATGAGCATTCGTCCATAGCTTGCCTGATTTTGTGCTAGGAATCTAACATTGAGATTGTTATAACTTGATATTTAGCGTGATTGTTAGTGGGAGACCATCCCACACTCTATTTGATACTGGTGCCACTCATTCATTTATCTAAGTGGAATTTGTAAAAGATTTAAATGGCGTGCAATATTTCACCGATATCACTCGGAGAGTACGCCTCCCAGATGGCTACGAGATGACTTCGTCTACCAGGTGAGACTTGGAAGTGTATATTGGAGGAAGACTTTTTAAAACCCCTACAACAGTGTTGGGGATGCCAGAATTCGATTTTATTCTTGGCATGACATGGTTGGATTGGCACCATGCCAAAATTGAATGTGCGGTGAAGCAAATCACCTTAAGGCATGGAGACTCAAAGATCATTTTCCAAGGTATTAGATTTGCACCATAAATGTTGTTGTCTTCATTTCATGCCCTTAAGGCCCATATGAAAGGGGATGAGGTGTATATGATATGTTTCGAACTAAAAGAGATGACGATGAGCATGAAAGATGTAGTAGTGGTGCAGGATTTTCTCGAGGTCTTTCTGGAAGAGTTACCTGGATTGCCCCTGCATAGGGAAGTAGACTTCCAAATTAAGCTAGTACTAGGTGCCAAGCCCATCTCTCGGAACCCTTACAGAATGGCTCCAAAGGAACTCACTGAGTTTAGAGTTAAGTTGCAGGAGTTAGTAGAATCAGGGTTTGTTCGTCCCAATTCATCACCCTGGGGAGCCCCTGTTTTGTTTGTTAAAAAGAAGGATGGATCACTACGGTTGTGCAAAGACTACCAGGAACTCAACCAACTGACGGTGCGGAACACCTATCCTTTATCCCAGATCATAGAGCTATTCGATCAGTTTGTGGGAGCGCATTAGATTTCCAAATTGGATTTGTGATCGGGGTACTATCTGTTGAGGATATAAGAGGAAGATATTCAGAATACAACGTTTAGCTCGAGATATGGCTTCTATGAGTTCACAGTGATGCGGTTTGGGA
This sequence comes from Platanthera zijinensis, assembly GCA_039513925.1. Lineage (NCBI taxonomy): Eukaryota > Viridiplantae > Streptophyta > Magnoliopsida > Asparagales > Orchidaceae > Platanthera > Platanthera zijinensis. The sequence goes on from CM077086.1 coordinate 100,282,932, forward strand.
TCACAAATGCCCCTTCTGCATTCATGAGTTTGATGAACAGGGTTTTTTAGCCGTATTTGAATGTTTTTGTAATCATATTTATTGATGATATTCTGGTATACTCAAAGAAGCAAGAGGAGCATGCTGAACACTTGGCCTTAGTTTTGAAGAAACTAAGAGAGCACTCCTTATTTGTTAAGTTCAGTAAGTGCGAGTTTTGGCTCCTAGAAGCTGCCTTCTTGGACCATGTTATTAGTGGTGTTGGAATAGTAGTAAACCCAGCCAAGGTGCATACTGTGAAGGAGTGGTCTCCTTTGAGTTCGGCGGCCGACGTGCGAAGTTTTCTTGGAATTGTAGGGTATTATCACAAGTTTGTGAAAGGATTTTCAAAGATCGCCCTCCATCTCACTGCCTTGACAAAGAAAGGTGTGCCATATGAGTGGACACCCTAGTATGTGGGTGCATTACAAGAGATGAATTATCGACTTACCTCCACAACATTCCTAGCCCTTCCATCCGAGAAGGAAAGATTTCAGGTTTACACTGATGCGTCCTATTAAGGTATAGGAGAAATGTTGATGCAGCATAGGCATGTGATTGCTTATGCTTCAAGACAGTTGAAGAACCATGAGATTAATTACCCAGTGAATGATTTAAAATTAGGTGCAGTGGTCTTCACCCTAATGATTTGGAGGCACTATATCTACGAAGTTCATTATGAGATTTTCTAAGATCATAAGAATTTGAAATATGTTCATACTCAGAAGGAGTTGAATTTGAGGTTGCAGCGGTGGTTGGAGTTCTTGTGTGATTACGAGTTTACGTTGAACTACCAACCGGGAAAGCAAACTCCATAGTAGATGCATTAAGCAAAAAGATACCAGCGTCTAGCCCTGAGTCTTGACTTATGTGTTTGAAATTGGCTCGAGTGCTCAAGTAGATGGATATTATGTTGGTGTGTAAGAATTATTCCGAGACGTATAAAGAATACTTCATTGCCTTGAGTATAGTATGTGACATCCGTAAGTGGATCCAGGCAAAGCAAGGGAAGGATGCTTCTCTAGCCTTTTTGTTTAAGGCAATTGAGAGTGGATCTGCTGAAGGGTATACTATGAAGTAAGGCCTCATTCATTTCTGTGGCAAGCTCTATATTCCAAAGGGAGGTGGAATCCGAGAAGAAATCTCTAGAGAGTCTCATTGCACCAAAGTATTCAATGTATCTCGGGATTTCCAAGATGTATAATGACTTGCAGAAGACCATATTTTGGCCAGGAATGAAGAGAGATGTTAAGTATTATATTACACACTATGAGGCTTGTCAAAGGGTGAAGGTGGAGTGTAAGAGCCCCGGAGGATTATTGCAGTCATTACCCATCCCCGAGTGGAAGTTCGAGGATATCTCCATAGATTTTGTCTACGGGTTGCCTCGCTCGCGCTCTGGGAATTATTCAGTTTTGGTGGTTGTAGATCGCTTAACGAAGGTTGCCAGGTTCATTCCAATGAGGAAGGATTCACATGTTGATGTTTTGGCACGTCTCTTTATGGAGCAGTTTGTATGGTACCATGGGGTGCCCAAGAAAATTGTATCTGACCGTGATGGTCGCTTAATTTCCAAGGAATGGAGGGAATTTCAAGCATATATGGGCTCCAGCCTTACCTTAGTACGGTTTTTCATCCTCAAACTGATGACCAGTCTAAGAGGACCATCAGAACAATGGAAGATCTGTTGATATTATGCGTGTTGGATAGGGGCGAGCCGTGGGAAAGGCTTTTGCCGCTAGTGGAGTATTCATACAATAATTGTTATCAAGATAGTATCAACATGTCGCCCTACGAAGCACTATATGGGAGGAGGTGTAGAACTCTAATATTGTGGGTACAAGAAGAAGACCCAAAGAATTTGGGAGTGGAATATATTTATGATACTGATGAGATGGTTAGATTGATACGTGACCGCATGTTGGAGGCTCAGAGTCTGCATGCAAAGTACTATAATGCGAAGCACCGGATGGTGGAGTTCCAAGTGGATGACAAGGTGTTATTGAAGATTAGGCCAATGCATGGAGTGTCACGTATGCACTGTAGAAAGAAGCTCAGCCCGAGATATGTGGGGCCTTAAGTTATATTGGAAAGAATTGGCCCTTTGGCCTATCGGCTGGAGCTGCCACCTGAGCTAGAAAATTTGCACAATGTTTTCCATGTGTCGTCGCTTTAGAATGCACTACAACGACCCGATCAGCACATCATCGCTACAAATGGAATAATGGCAAATGATAGGTCTGTTCGACTACAGTCGGTGCGTATAGTGGATACCAAACGAAAAGCTTGCGGCAAAAGAGTGTGCCTTTGGTAAACGTCATGTGGTCTAATCATAGAAAAGAGGAATATACTTGGGAGCCATTGGACTTGATGCGGTAGCGCTACCCGGAGTTGTTTCTCCATGGTAAACTTAAAAGCATACCTTATATCTTCATGCATTATTTTCCCATTGCCTTAGCCTGATTTAGGGGACAAAATAATTTATTTTGTTAATAGGATTTGTAACGTCCCGATTCATTCTAGACCCCTCCCACATGTTTTTGAGTCAAGAGAGTTGACTCAGGCGTCGAGCGTGTCGACTTTTGGACAGGCATTGAGTGATTACGATGTCTCTTGACAAGCGTCGAGTGATACTCAATGCATAAGACCAAATCGACTGAAAAGAATTTTGGATTCGGGAAGCGTCAAGTGGTACTCGATGCAAAAGACGAATTTGAA